>JBAMNC010001206.1:1332500-1582020 GCA_037902135.1 Cetoscarus ocellatus
CCGGCTTCTCTGGGCCGAGCTCATCTGAGATGGACCGAGGCAAAGTGGAAAAGTCTGCTGTGGTCTAAGTCCACATTTCAGACTGTTTTTGGACATCATAGACGTAGTGTCCTCCAGGCTAAAGAGGAAAATGACCATCCAGACTGTTACCAGAGCAAAGGTCAAAAGACAGCATCTGTGATGGTAAGGAAGTGTGTTAGTGCCCATGGCATGGGTATCTTGCACACCTGCTTATTTCAGCAAGACAATGTCAAGACCCAAGCATGAATGGGAAAGAATCCCACCTACAAAGCTTCAAAAATTAGTGTCCTCAGTTTAACATTTAATATCTTGTCTTGTAGTGTATTCAACTGAATATAGATTTAAAAGAATTGACAAATCATTGTTTACATTTGCTTTTTAGACGACATCCCAACTTCATTGGAACTGGGGTTTGTAAGAAGCCAGATAGATTTACATGCACCATCTGACAAAACATCTGTGACTATAACATTAAAGAAGTGTTAACAGATCATATCTTAAAGGTAGAGTGGCTGAGCAGGAGGCTAATCTAAAAAACAATAATGGACGCCATTTTCTGTTTAAAAAGTTTCTTCTCCAGACTTCAATTTTTAAGTGAAAAAAACTACATATTGTTGCTTTAATGTGGGCAGTTGGAATCGATTTAATTCTTAAATATATTTAGTTTATATTTTTAGAGAATATCCTCCACGTAACAGAGCAAAATAATAATGTTCAGTCTATTAGTGTTCAATTGTCGGCGGTTAAAACATTCATTGCCAAGGCTGATGGCGAAGAAATAGCATTTCCGGGGTGTGCTTCCATTTTGATTGACAGGTCTGTGGTCCAATCACCGCCCCCTTCCGCTCCGTCGTTGTATCAGAGCAAAAATGGCGTAGAGCGGAGGGTGTACGGAGACGGGGGACGGGGGGACCCTCTCCCGTCCAGGGCAGGTGGAAGCTGAGCTATGGGTCCGGAAGGTGAATGATTTTGACTTCTTGAAATGTTTCTCCACGCAGAGAGCCCACTTTTATCCCCCATATACCCACTTTATGTCCAGTTTGGGGGGGCTAAATGTGTCATCGTAGAAGAAGAAGACCCCCCTGGCTTTTGTTTACCAGTGTGAGAAAAGCCTCTGCAGCAACATGGACCAGCGTTCACACCAAGGTCAGTGATTATTTATCTTATCAGGCGGTTAATCCAGACTATACAGATAATTATACACTACAGACCGCTGCTAACATAATATAATGAGAAAATGTCTGATCCATTAGAGATACATGGTTATGTCATTTAATATACACGTTAAACAGTTTCATTCATTATCTTAACTGGAAATGATCATCTAGTCGGTTTGGAAATGTAGGGAAATATTATTTGCATTTTGACACATCAGGCATCATAACATATGGAAGAGGATTAAGGCCACTGAATTTATAACATTTAATAGAGGTTGAACATGTTTTTTATGTCCATGAAAGTGTTAGACTTTTGATATTAAAGACAAAATTCTGAAAAAAGATTCTGAAAGAAAAGCAGAGTGTTATCGAATAACAGAATCCTGAAAGTCCTGATTCAAAAAGTCCAAATAGTGAGTTCAAAGTCAGAAATCTGAGGTTAGAGTCGGAATTTTAAGACAAAAAAAAAGTAAAAACCGTGAGACTTAAGTCAAAAAATGCAAGGTAAACACTGACATTTTGTGGTTAAAGCCAGAAGCTTTCGGGTAAGGTCAGAATTTTTTGAAAACAATCAGAATTATGACTTTTAAATAAAGGGGAATTGTGCAAGTCAGAATCCTGACCAAAAAATCAGATTTGTGAGCTCAAGATTTTGAGACTTAAGTAAGGCACTTAAGACAGAATTCTGACATTTTTTTAGGTTAAAGTCAGAATTCTGAGAAAAATGGCAGAATATTTAACTTAAAGGCAGAAATCTATGGTTAAAGTCAGAACTGTGAGATCAGAATCTTAAAATTCTGAGATTTAAGTCGGAATTTTAGAAAAAGTCAATATTGTGAGATATAAGTCAGAAATCTGAGAATAAAGTGAGCATTTTGAGAACAAAAGTCAGCATATTGAAATTCAATTAGAAAAAGAGGCAGAATATTGAAGTTAAAGGCAGAAATCTATGGTTAAAGTCAGAACTGTGAGATCAAAATATTAAAATTCTGAAATTCAAGTCAGAATTTTGAGAACAAAAGTCAGCATGTTGAAATTCAAGTAAGAAATCTCAGGTTAAAGTTGGAATCTAAAGTTTAAGTACAAAGTCCAAGAAAGAAGCCAGAAGTTCTGGGACAGCTTTGGGACACACTTTTGTCATGTTGACATTTTAATGCAAAATTTGACAAACTGTCTCTTTATCAATGAAGACCATACCCGCTCTCATTCTTATACTGAGTTGTTGATCATTTCCAACGTTTTATTCAATTTGTTGGATGTTTCCAGAAGTTTTTGATGTGCAGGCTTGCCCAGGATGTTTTGTTACAAATGTACTATAATGGTATACCTCATCATCACTGAACATCCATTTTTATAAATCAAAAGTATAATTTATTAACAGCTAAAATGTTTTTCTGGCTTCACATTTTTTTCTTACATCAGTGGAATCTCACCATGGAAGAACAGGTCAATTTTAGTTTGTTCTCTTGACAGAAATACTGGAAAAGGTGATAATGAGTTTGGACATATCGGCAAAAACTGAATATCTTGCATCCCTTTATTGAAGTGTATGATGTAATGGAAAACAAAGCACTGTATAGAGTAGAGCCAAGTGGAGCAGATAAGACAAATAAAAACCCATTAGAGCCATGGACCCCACTTTGGGAATCACTGTAATGGGCAGAGCCAGTGGGGGAGAGCAGTATTTTTTTTTATGTGTGTGTAAAATGTCGGCCCACAGAGATTTTCATTGTCAAACACATGTCAGTCCTGATATTCAATGCCTTGCTGCATAGTTAATCGTAGTGCTCGCTGCTGATGTTTCCACTTTAACAAATGCCTTGAACTAAAAGTTGTGCAGCTGTGTAAAATATAGACACAATTTTAACCACTTCTGCCCCCGTACACCATGATTTTTGACTTCTCTTTGTCACATTTCTGAAAACTGCCCTTGATTTAAAAGGCGTGGAAAACAAAGGAGGAGGAATTGATAAGCAAAAAGTCTGATGATACTAACTGGAATTGGTTTTCAACTCTGCAAATCCAGCTATTTTGCAAGGTTACTTTATCAATCCCGAGCCAAATTAATCATTAAAAAAACACCTTTAATTTCTCTAAACATCACTTGCTTGTCAAAAAGTCATCAGGTTTGAGGCCCTTCAGCAGAACCTTCCTTCGAAAACCAAGATGCTACTTCCACTTCTGATATAAAGTAAACAGCAGCATTATTTTTTCGTGCATGTCTGACCTTGTGTGTGTATGTGGAGCTTCCACTGTGCTTCACTCTTGTGCTCCTGTAATGCATTTATTGTGTAATTGACTTTTACTTTGTAATTCTAGGATGGCACTCCATGCTGTAATACAACTTTAACCCAAGATTGAAGAACCATCTCCCTTCAAACCACCACAGATGATCTCCTCCCTGTCTGATCTGTGCAGGCTGAGGGATGAAGCATCTCTGTCAAGGTGACCTCTTTTGGGCTTTTTGTACACGGGTGTCCTCCTTCCTGCTGCTGCTGCTGGGACGTTGGCCTTCTCTCCTTCACAGCACCCACTGATCTCCTAGTTGAAGCTGTCCTCTGCAGTAGGATCATCAGTCAGGACCTCTGCTTGGGTCATGGAGTAATCTGACCTCCCTCACGCACTCTGACTGGCTTTTCCATCAGTTGGTGGTCTGCATGGCCTGGAGAAGGCCTCCATTGTTTTGGCACATGCATTAAAGTTAGGGTTATATTACTCTCAGGCAGCAGGTAGAACATAGTCGTCTTAATGATCATTCATGCTTCTTAATTAGATCAACAGTTTTGTAAATGAACAAACTGCTCCACTTAAGACACAACAAACTGTAGCAAAGATCAATCCTGTGATTAAACTAGACTTAAAGGGTATTTTTATTTTTGCTTTTGCACTACCTCATCGCCATAACAAGTCAAACAGGAATGGAAGAGAGCTTTACCGAGACAAATAATAGCACCACAGCAGATTAGGAAGTGTTTGGACTAGTCTGAGAGCATATATTTGACTTAGCTGAAGGTTAAAATAAGAAACAAGAGCAGCCCGGAAGCACATGACGCATGTACATGTCATTTACTCTCTGTTTGAACATCACAAGGAAATCATGAACTGTGGTCCCCCATCTGTTTTAAGGAACATTACAGTCTTAAATCATGTGTTTAATGTGCTTTGACTTGTCGAGTCTGCAGGTTTATTTAAAGCAAAATCAGCAAAATGGTTTTAAACCTTGAGATTCCTCAAATTAAGCAACAAACTAGTTTAGTCTTTAAGAATGAAGGTGTAGGACAGCTTTCTAACTTAGTATTCTCTTTCTCTTTTTGATTGCCTTAAAACCCCAGAAGTCTTGTATGTTTACAATTTATCCCTCTTATACCATAACTGTTGCTTTTATATGAGTGATGGAAGGCTGAAGGTTATAAGCAGCCATTTTGTAGCTTTAAGTTTGGCATTTTGGTCTTCATCTCGACATCCTTTGGGGAAAGAAGTGGCCTTGAAGGGGTTAGCAAAGCATACGAGGGCTGATTGATAAGTTGTGAGCCTTGTATTGAAGAAGATGAGCAGGGATGTCCTTTTTCAGCTCTACTATTCCCTGACTATTTAAGGCTGTGTACCTGAAGACTGGTGTCATTTGGTCAGTTTATGTTGAAGAGGTAGCACTCTGAAGTAAACAAGGCAAGTGACTTTTGCAAAATGGACAAAATGCCCCGGTTCACAAGTCTGTCATTGCCATGGCTGCCATTAAAGATTGTGGCTTTGAATTGATTGAGCAGCCGCCTTATTCGCCTGATCTCGCTCCATCAGACTTTCATCTGTTTCCAAAATTGAAAAAGGCCATTTCCGATACCCACCTTCGGTCAGATGATGACGTCGTGCATGCAGTGGAGGACTTTCTGAACGGTCGAGAAAAGGACTTCTTTAAAAGTAGCATTGAGGCCCTTAAACATCGCTGGCAAAAGTGTATAGATACTGAAGGGATTATGTTGAAAAATAATGAAATATGTCTGCCAAAAGTCAAACCCTTAAATATGAGGCTCACAACTTATCAGCCAGCCCTTGTAATTCTAAATACTACTTCACAAGATGTATTCAGCCTGGGCATGCACTGTGTGATTTCAAGCCGACGCTTCTGTCATGGTGGAATTATAACTCACACTAAGAAACTGAATCATGTATGACACATGACCAACATTCATAATTTACATGCTCACACTGTACGAGTTAAATCAGTAAGGTGAGTTGAGTTTTTTCTGTTGTATCAGCATTTTCTTTTGCAAGACTCAAATCGTGACATTACCTTCAAACACAATCAGCACCGCATCATTAATCATTCCCTATCAGCTGAAATTCCTGCTAAATTTTCCTGCCTTTTTGTGTTTTTCCTGTCACAAGAGGAGAATGCATCGCTCTCACTTGATAGCTGTTTACCACAGAGATGTGGGATGCTGTCTGAGAGTGCCAAAATAAAAAAAAATGGCTGATCAAAAGGTGGATCAGCCAGTAGTTGCTTACACAGTGTGAGTAAACTTGTCAGATGGTGCTTTTTCATTTGTATCTGCTCAACTCTGCATGGTTTGGATGCTACCTGCTCTGTTTTGCTCCCTCTTTGAGACATATCACAGTGTGGCTGTGTGAAACTACGGTGGCATCCTCTCAAAAACAAAGGAGGAAAACAGAGGCGATAGAGCTGCCAGCCCCTTTGTGACTTTTTGTAACAGAAGATTAATTTTATCCCACCACCACCAAGCAAAGGCACTTGTGATTGGATGTCCCTCTTAACTCATCCAACCTTTCCACACAACCAAAGTAGCTGTGATTGGATATATTCCTAACTTGTCCCTACTTTCTACATGACCATATTAGGTCTGATTGGATTAAGTCTCTGTCAAACATTTTCGTCTACTTTTTATTTGTTGATGAAAATGTCAGTTAATTTGGTTTTAGTTTTTGTCCATGTGCACTTGTTTTTATTAGTTACTGCCTAGTTTTCATCAGGGGAAAAAGGTTGTTAATGAAACCTGTGATGAAAATAATTAGTCAGCAAAATTAAAACTGATTTGCAGTCAAAAAGTCGTCAGGTTTGAGGCACTCAAGTAGAACCTTCCTCCTAAAAACAAGACGCTGCTTCCATTTCTCATATAAACATTCTTGTGCAGCTTTTTGATTCATTTTCTTCTATTTTCATCCCTTAAACAGATTCCTGCGTAGAATGATCGAAACATGCAGAGTTCACCATTTCAGGATCAAACTGCTAGGAAAAATATTTCACGTTGTCCTGCAAAATGTGTCAGAAAACAGAGCCGAGCCATTCGCTTTAACTTGGAAGGAAACCCTGGTCTCATGTCTTCTTCTTTTATCGTCGCTCTTTAAGAATGATTTTATATTTTTTAAAAATCACATTATCCGGGATGTGTGCAATATTTGATCTTAACTGTCATGTTGTTGACCAAACTGTATATTGTATAAACAAGTGACAAGTTGTTTGAAAGCAACAAAATCACCAATGTCTTCCATTAAGATATGTATAGACTCATGTGCTTTAGCTTTTTTAGCGGGACTGTAGTGCCAACATTATTGTAGCCATGCATGATCAGTAGTGACGCTTGCTTCATGAGAATAGAACAATCCATCCTTAGACTAAGCTGGAGCTCAGAACAATGAACGAGGAGGTAGTTTGACAAACTGTCCTCTAAATACAAAAGATTTAGACACAGCTTTACCTTTAATCTTATGGTGTGTTTCCAACAAGCTGTCTGGAAGGGCTGGGAAATATGGCCTGTCCAAGTTTTTTTTCCCACTCGTTTTATGATTTTAATTGTTTTTTTTTTTCTCTCTCAGAAAAAAAAGAAACTGTGACACAAAAATACATTAATCTACTTTATGTTATCAAAATATATTCCCAAACCAAACAGAATTTCCCTCTTAAAGTTAAAGTGCATGTTATTAAATGTTGATTATGTAGTCCAAAGTAGTCAGGTTTGTCGAAATAAACACTGAAAGCTGTATTAACATGAAACTCTGATCAATATTTAATCTCATTTATAAAACAAATACAAGCCTGAACATGTGCTTGTGCAAAACCTGACAGGGCTGGCCATCATAAATCTCTCATCTATGATGAGAGTAAGTCAAGAAAAAATCTTGGTTGTTAATTTTTAAATCTTCTGCAGAAAATAATTCGGATTGATCGATTTAATCGATATATTGCCCAGCCCTACAGTGTGGTTTGGTTCAGTCCAGTTTGGTACAGGAAACCCTGATCTTGCTTGTTTTTACACACACAGTTGTACCTTTGTGTGGTGGACTGCAGTGTCCAGTTTAGGCACCCCAGGAGAAGGGTGCCAAAAAGTAGAGCAGCACAGATCAGTCATTTTGGTCCCTGTCCCAGCTCTAGACTGTCTGTACCTCAAACTGAACCAGACTGCTTTGTGGAAACTCATCTTCAGATCCACGCATCATCTCCTTTTTATTCCACGTCTCGGGTGTAGAATAAGTTGCGTCATGAAAATACAGTTTAGGTACGACACAGTCAGGGTATGCACATCATTAAAGACTTTTTATATATGCATGATATAAGTAAAAAGATCAGCTCTGAGTATTTCTAAAAGGCTGAAGAGATGTCAAAAATTATATCTGTGAGACTCAAGCATCAGAAGGATAAGGTAGCTCTCATTCAATAACCAAAATCTCCCAGAAATAAATCTCAGATGTAGAAATGGTTGAAACTTTTAGAGAAACAAGAACATTTAGGGACGTACTTTAATCATAGATTTGTACATCACTTAGGGATGCACATTATTGATTTTAACAGGTATCTGATATGCAGATTTTCTAACTCATTGAAGCAGATACACTGTAAAAACTGATATTTAAACACCTAATTTTTAATTGTGAAGAACAGAGTCTTTCAGGTGTTAGAATTGTCCTCTCGCCTTACAGGCTATTTGTCTTAGAAACAGACAAAGAAAATGACAACTTTTAATCTATAATGAATGATACTCATATTCTTATGCAAAGATACTGACATTTATCAGTGAAACTCAAAGAAATTCCTCGGCTTACATGTATAAATCAAGGCAAACCCCTGCTAAATGTAGAAAACTGCCCTTTTCCAATGTTTGAACAAATCCTTTCAAAAAAATACCTGGATCCACTTATGGAGTTGGATCATCACCAAACTCAAACCACTTCTCTTTTGTGCCATGAGCAACATTTCCTGAAAACTGTATCAAAATCTGTTGAGAATTTTCTCAGTTATTAACAAATATGTGCACCTGAACATCCAAAACAATGTTAGAACCTGCTGACTGACAGTGAAAAAGACAGACAGAGACCTAAATAAAAATATATGTCATTCAGTATTCATTTTGATTGAACTTAATGATAAAAAAATAACTTTATTGATGCAACAACAGGTTTTTGGGCCAGTTCTCTGCAACAATCCTGACAAAATTTTTAAACCAACAAATAAAGTCTTCTTAAATTTAATAGATTAAATTAGCTGTTGTTCAGACCTAAAACTTCAGCCCAAAAAAAACTCAAAAGTTTAAAAATGATAATAACAATGACAAAACATCTAGGGTAGGTCTGTTTGTTCAGCTTAAAAATGCACATACTTAATGTCTCACTTTATATCAAAGCATTAAGATATATCTGTACACTCTGAGTATATATATATTAATATGATATACAGTACATTTGGCAGGTATATTGGCTGTAAATATTAAATTTTTATACCTGTTGATACCAATATTCAAGCTTTTAGCCGTCATTTTGCAGCATCGACATCACGCTTACAATATTGTGCATCCCTAACATTTAGAGCTGTACATGATCACAGATTTGGATGATTCTCTAAGTGTTTTAGTCCTTGAATTAATATCTCATGTATGACATCTTCTTGTACATAATACCTCATAGTTTTTTGGACTCAGAGCGATATATTTTAATCCATAAAATTGTATTTGATTAGAGTTTTAGAAGCAATAACCTTCAATAATGCATGATTTTAGTGCCAGGGTGTTCGTGTATAAAGGACTCTGTAAAGTCATGTAGAAAGGATTTCCTCTTCCCCTCTTAAATGCCTGAAGTAGCGATCGGTTTGTCACTTTATTTTGGGATTAGTGTTGATTTTTTGGCTTTAGATAACAGCACAGAATATTCTCTTATTGAACATGTCAGGACAGCTGTAGCATCATCATTATGAGGGTCTTTAAAATGCAAAGATGAAGGCATCTCGTCCTCTTTCAGCACAAAAATAATTCAGATAATCTGTACACGAGTGATGCTTTAAAATTAGAACCTTGTAGCATTTTTACATCTTCAGACCGTCTTTAGTCCTTTCTTTTGTTTTCAGTAACTCTGTGGCTGCAAAGACTCCCTGATCAGACTCGACTCTTGATTGAAAAGCACTTTCTCTCTGCAGACTGACTTGCACCGTTGCCATCTCCATCCTGTCCTGAATAATGTGTTAAAAAACAGTTATGCTCTCTGTTGGGGTTAATAATCACAATTTATAAGCAAGTAGGCGTCTAGCAACAAAGGGTATTTGGGTTTAAAAAAATATGCATGACTTTTAGCAGAATAATGAATGATTTGTATTGCATGCAATAATCCAACTTTGTAATGTGAATGAGTGTCATTAGGTCGATGAAATGTCCATATCAGGTGTTTGTGACCACGTAGGGACGGAGGTTTGAGGCATGAAGTAGCTTTGAACATCAGCTGATTCAATGCACCAAAAAAAGACAAACCAGAGAAGCTCTCACCGTGCAGTTGAAAACATCTCTCAAGCTTTTGTTCACATGTAAAAAAAAAAAAAAAAACGCTTAAGAGAAGAAGTGACTTTTCTCTGTCGATCATCGTCTCCACTGAGGAGGTGGACTGTGTAGAAACTATGCACTCCAGAGGGAGGAAATGGGCATGCTTATTATGTGTGAGCCTCTTGTCTGGTTTTGTATTATTACCTTAAAAAAAGAAATCTGTATAAGAAATTCAGCAATAAAATGCAGCATGGTGCCAACTGGACAGCTCTGTCTGTGATTTCTGCTTTGAGAGAATGAACGCTGAGCAAAAGTCTCACCAACAGCCAACGGGCCTCACCTTTATTTTAGGTCATTATGTCTGGACATGTCTTAGTTAGACACATAACCTTTAAAACAGGGGTGGGCCACATGCGGCCCTTCGTCTCGCTCAATGTGGCCCACTAATCATTAAAAAAAAAACAGATCAGAAATATGAAGAAAACATAAGAACAACTGCTAAATATGATTTATCATGAGTAACCAGTACATGATGCACAAATTAGGTGATAAAATATTGCTATTAACCTTAGATTTCTGTTTTTACAAGTCATTAAATAATTTACTTTGTTATGATTGTATCTCTAAATATATTTTATGAGGCATTAAAATATAATATACTGTATTATTAAAACTGTATTTGGAAACAATGGTGAAGGTAATATACTTGTGCTTTAAAAACTGGTAAACATTCAGTCTTTTATTTAATTGAAAAGAAGCTTAAATCGGCTTTAGTTATGTGTCATGTTCATTAAATCATGATTTTTTAAAATTGTATTTGAGTTCAAATATATATCTATTTCGGTATAATCCATTTTAAAGCTTTATTTTTGCTATTTTTTGTTTATTTATGTAATACTGCAGCTTAGCTAACTGTTTTGACAAAGGATGAACATATGACATCACGACCTTGACCTTTGACCTTGTTGCTCCTGATTGGACACCATGGAGAAGTACAAAATTTAACTGGCCCACCAGTTAGTTCCCAAAAATGGCAAAGCTGAAGACTAAACATGAAAACAGAAACTATTCACACATTAGTCTTCATAAATTGGTTTTATTATATTTTTTAAGGATAATTGTAGATATAATTTTCTATCACAATTTCAATTAAGGCCTTTTAAAAGCATTATTTTACCTCTAAATAACCATCAGTAATTGAGGTTTTTATGCATACTAATTTGACCAGGCCATTCTTGTAAAAGAAATTCAATTCTCAGTGGGACTTACCAGGTAAAAAGTTAAGATAAAACAACCAATCTAGAAAAAAAACCAATATATTTAAGTATACTGAATTAACAGAGTACCTTTATTCCCTTTAATCCTGTGTTTAGCTCTTTAGATTTGGTTTTGCTGTTTGGTTTAGAGCTTCAGAATATGAATAAAAATCCTGATAAAAGCCGGATTTTCTTTATTTTAGGTTAGATAAGATAGAACTTTATCCTTTTGGAAGACTCCTTCAGGGAATTAAGATTTCAGTAGCACCATTTGTAGCAGATAAAAAATAAATATAAATAGAAAGATAAATATAAATAAAAATAGAAATATGGCTACTGGCTGGCTACTACTCCTTCATTCATTCATTCTCTTTGGTCAGTCATAGGGCTTCACTTAACCTGCCTTAATGATAGAACCCTTTATTTGTAACGACTGGCCCTCTGAAACAGAGAATAACAATAATGTGGGAAAAAAATTGTTGGTATCCTTCTGTTAAAGAAAGGGAAACACACAGTAGTGGCTGAAATATCGTGAAACTGACAAACGTAATCATAAATTTAAAAAATTACTGAAAACTAACTAATTAAACTCAGACATTGTTTTTGAATTGTGGATCAACGAACATTAAAAAAGAAAACAAATTAATGAAACTGCCTGGACAAAAAAAGATGGGACCCTGAGAAAAGACCGAAAACAATTTGACCAAAAGGATGTTTAACTGAGGCTTGTCCTGTTATTAGCATCACAGGAGTCTTCAAACTTGTAATCAGTCAGTCTGAATATTAAAAGGGTGAAAAGTAGTGACTGTTTGGTATCATAGTGTGCCCCACACTGAACATGGACCACAGAAAGCTAAGGAGAGAGTCGTCTCGCGAGATTAGAGAGAAGACTTTAGACAAGCATGTGAAAGGTAAAGGCTATGAGACCATATTTTAGTTCAAGAGCATTTGTACAAATCTGACAGCAGTACTCAAACATTTGAAGGTCTTGTGTTCAAAAGCAAATGATTAAAAGAAAGTCCAATGACCTCCAAAATGTACTCATTTCTCTTCAAGTCGTTGTTGACATGTTGATGAATATTCCTCAGAGCATTCTTGAGATATCGGTGTCAAAGACAAGCAAGCAAATGATGAACATGAGGCTCAGACCTCAGTCAAGACATAAAAAAAGAAATTTCAACCAGATATTCAAAACAAAGAAAACCTTTAAGAAAATGCTGCAGATGATTTTTAAATAATAACTTGTGCACTGCAGGTTGTTCATAAAAAAAAGTCATTCTTCAAGGACGTTTATGACTTTATTCTGTTTGTTTGCTGAGGTATTGAAACAGGAATCAAATATCAAACTTACTTGCTTTTATTTTATAAAGTTTACACACATTATTTGTCCAGTTGACTGTTAACACTCATTTCAGCCAGTCTGCTCTTTATACGGGACATCTGATCCAGCTGAGCTCCAAACTGCTGCCTGACCTGCAGAGGAACAAAATACATCCATCAAAGTTTATCAAAGACTCTTAATTTACACACTGAGTTTTTAGGATGCAGTGTTCTTTAGTAGCACTGACGTTTTATAAGGGTGGGATGATGTAAAACTGGGGATGGGAACTGAAAACCAATTACAGTTGAGAATCATTAATAGCCCGAGAATTGATATAATTTGTCTTTTTGCTGAACTTTCCTTATCAGCTCCCTTCACATTGTTCTGCATGCCTTAAAAATAAAGGTCATGCTTTCGGGGCAGTGGGAGAAAAGTCAAAAATGTAATCAATGTCCAGAGTCTGTCTGCGTGATTTTAAGCATAAGTGGAAGCACCAGCAACTCGCAGAGGCATTCATCTACGCATGGTGCTAGTAAATAATAATGCAACACTAAAGAGCACATTTTGGCATTTTGGGGGTTAATTTTTTCATTTTCTCAAATTGTTCACTGTATCTGGGGTGTGTGCCAATTTTGGTGAGTTTTGAGCGTGTTGTAGGTGATCCAATTGAGGTTCAAAGAGAACCTCAATTGGAATAAGAATAAGAAAGAAAGAAGAAAGAAACAGATGAATAGGGAAGCCATAATGCTTCATTTGTATATTCTGCCATTATCACAGCCAAAATATTAAATAATATTGTGTATCCTTAACTAAAGCATGTTTCAAAATGCAGCTGCTGATCACTCTTTGGAAATCAAAATGAAATAAATGGGGAAATCACAATTAAAATCAGTAAAGTTTGCATAGAAAGAGTTTTCAAAACAAAATTTCTTGGGGTTGTGATTGACAATAGGTTAACATGGAAACAACATATTGAATACATAAAAGGTAAAATTTCAAAGTCAGTAGCAATTCTGTCAAAATCTAGATACTTTTTAAATTATAAAGCATTAAAAATAATCTATTATTCACTTATTTTTCCTTACATGTCTTACTGTATAGAACTGTGGGGATCTACATATAAAACAAAGACAAATTCAATAGTTGTTTTACAAAAAAGAGCCGTACGTATCATCAGTAATACTGACTATTACGCTCACACTGATCCTTTATTTTTAAATTCACACATTAGGAAATTTTCTGACTTATTTTATTATAAAATAATGTGAATAATGTTTACTGCAAAACTAAACTCCCTTCCAAGTGCTGTGCAAAAGTTCTTTTTAAGAGGTGTTTGCAAGTTTTGTGTTCAGAAAGCTAGAAAAGGTATAAAAAGGAGATGTGTTTCTGTTGTTGGGGTTAAACTATGGAATGATGCAAATATAAACTTAAAAACCTGTAATAATATCTTCAGGAAAATGGTCTCTAAAGTTATTGTTGAAAATTATAAGTGTTGATTATGCAATGATGTTGTTAATGTTGTTGATTTCTTTATCTCTGGTTTTTGGTAGCTTAATTTTGTTAAATATGTAGGTTAGGCTCAGATAAGCATTTTGCTTCTGCCTTTTCAGTCACTACCTAATACAAGAATTCTGGTTTGTTTAAAATGTCTATCTTGTGACAAATATTGTACAATGTTTGATGACTGAATAAAATCCTACCTACTCTGTCACATATTGCACAATATCAAATGTAGCCTTACCTCAGTCAAGCTCTCTGTGCAGCTCTTCATATCAAACGTTAGTGCTGATGCTTTCACCATTGAGCTGCTGTTCAGGATGTAGCTGCAGAGAGAAACAAGACAAAGCAATAAAGAAGAGCCTAAACTCTTTGCTCAGGTGTTCAACATTCTCAATATTCGATACCTAAGATGCCACATGTTTAAATAACTACCAAAAGACACTGAACTCCGTAAGCTTCCTCTCTAGCTCCATGGTGAGGACTTTTACTCACCAGCTGATGTTCGGTTTGTGGAGCATGAAGAGAGAACGGATAGAGGCCAAACGGGACGTCGAGGAATGGATGACTTTCCCCACAGCAGAGCGGCAGCCTCTGCATTTTAGGGAACTGTAGATGCTAAAATAAACCAAAGACAACATATCAGAGAATAACTGAAAAGTTTTAGTTGGTGATTAAAGAATAAACTGAAAAAGGAGCACAGCAGAATCAGAAATACTTCATTAATAGCCATGGGGAAATTCGGTTGTTTCAGTTGCTCTTGTACACAGCATAGCAGTAGGAATATCAAACAAAGACTTTAAAATAGATAACAGCATAAAATTTAAATAAATACATTAGATGAAAAATTGAAAAGAGAAATTACGTTGGCAGGTTGCAAATATGAAGAATCTTTAAGATATATCATCTTCCTCATGAATGAGAAAATAAATAAAATAAGCAAAGAGAGACTATAAAGGAATTTACACTATTAACATTCACAATATTTACAATATAAATATAATATGACAGCACTGTGTGACATGACCAACAATCCCTGAGAATGTCATCAAATCGGTATCCTGTTCACAAACTAACAAACGCTGGCAAAAACAAAACCTTGGCAGAGAGAATAAATACTTTAAACATTGTAAATTGGCAACATTTAAACACAATAATCTGTAATGACCACAGCTCAGTCCAGAACTGTTTTGTGATTTGCTTAAAAACACTTGAATAAGAGGTTAATAATATATTCTTTTAAAGAATTATCAAAGCTTATTTCTGAGCTTTCCATAAAAAGCAAAAAAAAACAAACAGTTTTTCACTTACCAGTTAGTCAGTTCCCCTTTGTGTCCCAACTCCTTTGCATCACTCACAAGCACATCATCTGTTACTTCTGAGGACAGACAAATACACTGTTGAGTCATATGTTTGTGATTTCACGTTATGTTTAAAACCAACACTAAGGCTTAATGCCATGAACGAGATGGCAGTGTTAATTTACATTTATTCATTCAGTTTTAGTTTTTATAAAATATCTTTCAGTTTTAGTCATCATTAAGTCAGCTAAATTGTTTTGATTTTAGTCTAGTTTTAGTTAATGAAATTTCACAACATTTTAGTCGATGAAATCTACTGTAAATTTAGTCGACTTAAATATGAAGTGTAAAGGGTAAGGCATTTTTTATGTTTCCTTGAATTTCTGAAGTCATGTTTTACACTTGGATAAAATGAAACATCTAATAACCCTTTGTTGAATGCTAGTAAAGTCTGAATGTATAAATGAACAGAAACAAATTTTCCTTTTGTGTGAAATGCAGTCACCTTTATTTAGGCTACCTGGCAGAGCATCTCAGTTACAATACCAGAACTGACAACAAACAGTGAACCTGCTCTACATGAATATATCAATTCATAAAGAGAGGAGCTCTGATTGGATCGCTCCACAACTTATCACATGACCAAATTAGGTCCGATTGGATTAAGTCTCTGTCAAACATTTTAGTCTAGTTTTTATCCACGTGCACTTGTTTTTATTAGTTACTGTCTCATTTTCGTCAGGAGAAAAAAGGTTGTTGACGAAAACTGACGAAAATAATTCGTCAACAAAATTAACACTGTTGTATTAGCTCTAATTTGCCTACTAGCCTACTTGGGTCACTTGAAATGTTATGTCTATAAAACTAAAATAACCACATCGTTTGGCATGCCACCATCAGACTGGTCCAAACAAAAATAAATGATTGTATCAATAAAACAATCAGAACTAATTGAATTTTAACTAAATAATAAAAAGAGTTTTTTTTTTTATCAGAGTAAATGTTTATATATTAAAAAAAAACAAGCAGTGCAGCCAAGTTTGATGGCATAAACATGAAATTAAAGCCTATAAAAGATGCTTTTTAATTCCACCAACTTTTTATTGACACTTGTTTTGGTTTAATGAAAAATTATCCTTAGGGCCACCGCATCCAGAAAAGGTTAACTCCGCAACGTTATCCGAGTTATTCACTGCGTCAGCACGCAAGTAGCTCTTTTTAAATAGTCTTAAATAAACAGAAATGAACTTACTGAGACACAAGATGGAGTCGAAACATTTCATGTCCCCAAAAACACTGAACGAGTCCCCGAGCACCGAGTTACACTGCTGACAGTGGAGCGTCATCCGCTGGTTGTGCTCTAATTTTGGAGAAACGTTCACATCTCGACATTTAATTAAGATGCTCCCGTCAAATTCCATGGTTATTACTTATATTTAAGCTCAAACTAGTAAGAAAACAGTTGTCCCGAATGTGATTCCAACACCCAAACATCCCTCTCTAAGAAGCTCTTTCCTGTTTGACTTCAGCGCGCTGTGAAGATGCGTTCAGGTGGTGTCATAGTAATCGGAAGGAATAGCTCTGATTCAGAGGTTAACGCCCACTCGCGCAGAAACAGCGCGACAGTTTGAAGAACTGGTCACAAATTGAAATAAAAAGTTGAGAAGAATAAGAACTGGATATCACTCTCCCCTTGTCACCCAAAGCCAAAGAAACTCATTTTAAGTTTTCAAAGCTGGAGAGAACACATAGTCACCTGAGCTGAAAAATGAGTTTATAATAATAATAATAAATGTATTTATATAACACCTTTAAAAACAGACGTTTACAAAGTGCTTTAACAGACAAAACAAAAGCAGAAAAGACAGAACTCTGACCACAATAAAATCAACAATCAGGTCAAACAGAGACCGAACGAGTCAAATGAAAAGGCACAGAGGGTCATGTTAATTAAAACAACAAAAGAAAAGAAAATGTTAAACTGGTGAGAGGGAGACAGCTGGTGTATTTGTTTTATATATAATGATAAAGAGACAGTAAGATAATTCATAGATAATAGGTTTATAGATACATAAACTGATGACAATAGATAAATCATAGACATACACATGTTTGTCGACAACAGCCTTTTGATGGATATGCCTATACTGTTTTCTAATTTTTGCATGCACGTTTTGAGAATATTTTACGATGTAACTCTAAACTGTTACTGCCTTTACCTTCACTGAAAGCAACAAAACACAGTCTAATGCAGATCACTCAAAGAAAACCATCTTTCTGTTTTTCTTGTTGTCATGTTGTGATTTTGATTTGGTGAACACTTTCAACTTGGAAAAAACGACTTCAAAACTTTAAAAATCCAAGCTATTTAAGAACCCACGAATGCAGCCTAAGCTTATTCGGTGAAACGGTGCCACCGTCCGGGATTTGAGTGTAATGGAGGCATATTTCTTTGTTTTTACCCTAGATAACCAGTCTGTAGGTTTAAAATTTCATTTTTTGTCAAATAAAGTCAATTACAGCATCGGAATTCCAGCAAACATCGAAAGAAGACGAACAGTTTATAATATTGTACTGGCTACGAAGGTAACGGTTAAGAAAGTATCTTCGCTCTGATTGGCTCAAAGGTACATCCGGTTTCATTCGTGAGCCAATCAAACAGCTCTTTCGCTGTGTTTTTGAATCGGAGAAGTTTTAACCGTCAGGAGCCGCCAGAGCTGCCACGGCAAGCAAACGTAACGCGTGTATGTCTATTTCCCAACACAAAACGGATTAAACTTCCACTTAAAAATGGATTTGGACTCCATGAAATATGCTGAGCTGCGGAGCCTCGCTAAAGAGCTGGGGCTGAAGGCGAACATGAAGGTAACGACACTTTAAAATGTAAAAATAACCCAATAATACATGGAGGACATTCTTAGTTGTCGCTTTGCCTCTTTCTCCCTGTTATGCTAACGTCAACTGTGATTAACTTGTGTGATGTGATTGGTTTTAATTCGGTCCAGTAACTCAATATTTCTGTTCATAAATAGGCTGATAAGCTATTGAAGGCGCTTAAGCAGCATTATGAACAAGAAAAAGACAAAGCTGGGCAAGAAAAGGTGAGTTCTTCGCTGTTTCAATGCAGCATCACTTTTAACTGGAGTTGGATTGCAGTTTCTGTATGGTTGTTAGATATATAAGGCAACCCAAGCTATAATGCAGGGTTTAGAAAATGCATTGATTTCTAGTACTGTTCATAAGTTTGCAATTACTTCAAGATTAAAGCTTTGTTATTAGGCAACGTGATTATCAAATTGAATAATGAATTGAGTAGACTAGGCTAAATGTCAATCAATGAAGTATCATTTGAAGACTTAGCCATGACTTATACAATATTAATAATATTTCCATAAATAAACATTATTTCCTCATGAATACAGTGCTGCAACTTTAGGATCACATGTTGTCTGTCTTAAATCGTATTTACTCTGGCTTTATTCACAGAGTTGTCAACTTGAATTTTATTAGAAATATTTTGAGTTTTTGTATCTCTCTCTTTTGCCCTGATTATTGGAACTTTAAGCACTTTATCATTTTACTGTTTCTATAGTTAATTTTTTATATGATTTTATGGGTTTTAACTGTGGCTAATATATTTCAGTTTTTCCTCTGTTATGCTGCTCTTTATTTACATCTTGTTTTGTAGCATGTGTGTTATGATATGTCTTTATCTCTGACTGCAAAACAACTTTAACCTTAGGGTACAAATAAAGTAACCTGGTGTTATTTTTAACCAGGCTCCACATTCACAGTTGCAGGACAAATTTATTAGATTAGGTTAGATTAGATATTCCTTTATTAGTCCCACAGGGGGAAAATTCCAAATTTACAGCAGCTGCAGGATACAAGAGAAATATAAGAAAGAACCTTACAAATGAAAAATAAAGTAATTACAAATTAAATACGGTAAAATAAAATAGAAATAAAAAAAAGTATATAGTAAGTGGAATATTTACAGATGGTTATGTAAATGTTGATGTTTTACAGATGGTTATGTAAATGTTGATATTATACAGATGGTCATGTACATGTTTGAGATTTTACAGATAGTCATGTACATGTTTGATATTTTACAGACGGTTATGTACATGTTTGAGATTTTACAGATGTAAAAGTCAAGTTATTTTTATGGAAAAGTATAAATGTGTGTATTATTTCAGCTTGACGTCCTTTTTTACATTTACACAACAAAAGTTGTTCTTTTATTGCAACATATCATCTGTTTTTATATAAGCTACAGTATTGTATTATTCATTTCTCTTTTTTAAAATTTTTTTTTAGAGATTTTAATATCTCAAATCTCCATCTGTAGTATAACAAACATGTACATAATGACTGTAAATATACCACTTACTATATACTATATACTTTTTCATTTTTTATTTCTATTTTATTTCACCGTATTTGATTTGTAATTACTTTATTTTTCATTTATAATGCTTCTTTCTTATATCTCTCTTGTATCCTGCAGCTGCTGTAAATTTGGAATTTCCCCCTGCGGGATTAATAAAGGAATATCTAATCTAGTCTAATCTTCTCTTGATGTTACTTTAAAACACATCATAATGACAGTCTTTTTAAATTCACCTACAAACTGCATACTATATCTTAAGTCAAATTGTTTAGAAGGATATCTCAGTAGTTTTTTAACTGGCTTGTATCAGGTAGTTGACTATAGTCAGTAAAGTGGCTGAAAAGGCTTCCAGCAGCGCTGTACATTTACGAAGAAGGACCCGAGACTGCCAGTTGGATATCCTACCATATTGATTCCACAGAATTTTGCCTACTCTCTGTTTTAGCATACTGAATCTCATTGAAGAATTTATATTTTATTTATTCTCAGGTTTATAAAGTTAACCCTGTGCATCTAAAAACGTCATCATCACTTGAGTCAAAATAACTCATATTTGGTTCAGTATTAGTTTCCTCTGCCATTGTTGTGTCCTCCTGAGTCCACAGAGTGAAACGGCAAATCTACAAAATCAGTGCACACAAGTGGAAGAACACAGCCATTTGGTGCATCGTAAAATAGTGCCAAACACAGACACTTCCTGGAGGAAAAATAAAGCACTCTAAATATTTCTCTCAATCATACATTCGGCCCAACGTAGTTTCATGGCTCGTTTTTATATAAATCAATCCAACTTATAAAAAAATACAGAAACACCATTTTAAGAGGAAAGGAAACCTCAACTTTGCAAGTTATGACTAAGAGTAATCAAAGTTTTGGTTTTTGCTTTTTTAAGCCGACAGTAAAAAGGAATGACATTTTGTTTTAATATGATGCTTTCTGCTGATGCACTTGGGGCTTGATAATCACATAGATTGTCTCTAACGTTTTTTTTTATTATTATTATTATTTAAAGGGTTCGATGAAATCAGAACACGGTATATATGAGCCCTGAATTTCTTCATACAGTATTTTAAATAAAATTCATAGAATATTGTATTATTTTTCAGGAACAAGAAAAGGATGTTCCTGCAGCTCAAGAGGAAAATCCTAAATCAAAAAGCAGTCCTCAGGAGGATCAAGAAGAATCTTGTGAGGAAGTTTCCAGCCCCACCGTGTTTGTGAACACACGTCGAGGCAAAGGAAACGGGACCAAGAGAAAGATCTTTGATACTGCTGAAGAGACTGAGAGTGATGCAAAGCCTCCAACAAGTTCTGCACAGGTATAACGCAACATAAGCTTATCACAACAAAATCCCTTCAGATATATGGTATGTCATTAACCCAGTGTTTGTGATGAATACAGTTCATACCTTGCTCCACACTGTCACGGTCTCATTGCAAAAATAATTTCATTAATTTTAGTGCAAACATACTACATGAAAGTGTTTGGTGTCATCAGCAGAAAGTTGTTTAAGATATAGATTCACAGTCAATTAAGTTGAGCACGCTTTGATTTTTAGTAATTTAAAGGATATAGCCTTGCAGGTTGCACGAAACCTGTCTGCATTGTTCTGCCATAAAACTGTGATCCAATTATCAAAACAAAATTAGCATCAACTGGCATCAAAAATCCCAGAGGAATTTACAGTATAATGAAGTAACATATGAAATTGCATGAGACACCTGAACCTGCAACAACACTGCATCATTATTAAAGAGCCATAATTTTATCAGCCTCTTAAAACAAGAAGAAGTTCACTTAAATATTTCAGTCTTTTTTGACTTATTCAGTTCATCACATTAGTCTTTTTCCTATGTTATCCTTGATTTGAGCTTTCTTAGCTGTTTTTAAGACATTATTTATTGTTCTTATCAAATCTTTTTCCAGTTTCTCATTGTCGATGATGCTTTAAGTAAAGCACTTGGTTGTAGGAATTGATAATTAAATACTATAATGATCTGGTTATGCGCACAAGGAGAGAGGGAGAGATATTTTGGTGCCTGAGTTTTGGTTCTATTCACCAGAAATGCACATTACAGGCTACAGAAGCAATGCGACAAGTTCTGGATCAAGAGTTGATATTATCAATGCTATTTTTTCTCCAAGTACTGACATCTATTAGGTACCAAGTACAAGTACTGACATGTATTAGGAAAAAAAATGAAACACCCTATTTAGGGGTGGAAATTATCAAGATTTTATTGATACCAATGCCTATGGATACGGCATATTGAGCCAATTCTTTTAAAATTTCTTAATTGATTGCTATTTTTCTCTGATGGCTAAAGTTGTCCAACACGTCTTTCGTGGCACTGATGTCAAAAACACGTCACTCCTGATATTCTTGCTGGTGTTTCAACCCTGTAAACATTGTGCAGTAACCGTCTTTTTGTCCAAATGAAGACAATTTTGACCACTATTTTCATGTCTGTTATGAGTACAGTTTTGAGTTCTGTTATCATTTCTGCTCAGTGCCTCTGTTGGGAGCATAATGTCCTTTATTTCCAAGGCAGGCATATCAACGTGGGAGAAACTGATAATGGAATTGAGGCAAAAAGACCAACTATACTGACTCCTTGAGGGATTTGTTATTGATTCTCAACTGGATTTGGTTTTCAATTCCTGTCCCTGCCCTACCCTAATTTGATGGCCTTGTTGCAGAAATGTGTTCTATAGATAAAATAGCACTGCATTTAGAAATAATACTCAATTAAATGTTGTTTCTTTTAGGAGAACACTGAGACAGCTGCCTCTGCCAAGGGTGCTAAGAAAAGGAAAGTGTCCACTGCCAAGGACTCTGATGAAGCTGAAGCTCAGTCTCTGAAGGAGAACTCTGACAGTAAGGATGAAGCTCCTGTGCTTTTTCATACAGATCAGCTGTCTTGTGTAATGAAATGAGACCCAAACTTGTACATTTAGTTTTGTAATGCTTTCATTTAGAATAAAATGATGGTAGTTGCATGCTCACTCGAGAAAGGATTCACTTGGTGTTGGTGCTGACTCAAAAAAGGTTTTTACTCCAAATGACAAAAACATCATCACTCATAAAGACATCTTTACATGCTGCTGCATAAAATCCAATAACAGTCAAGGAGTTGGTGACAAGGGATGATGCTTTTGTCATTTGGAGTAAATATCTGAAGTAATGATGCACATTTAATTCATAACATTTAATTCATGGTGACTCTATTTTTCACACATTTCATATCTAGAAACATTTATAGAAGCTTGACACTGCTGTAATCATAATAAAGAGAAACTAAATTTTGGAAAGCAAAGGATGATCTGGATCTGTCTGTGCTACATCCTGCTTCATGTCAATGCTTCAATAGAGGAAGGACCAAAAAAGAAACAATAACATCCTGTTTCAGGTGGAAAAAAACATGTCCGTCAATATATTTAGTGCTTATCGTAATTTTCAGACTATTGACCATACCTGAATATTAGCCGCACCCACTAAATCTAAAAAAGAAAAAAATAATGTGCATCTTCACAAAATTTGAGTGAAAGGTGGAGGGATAATGAGCAGAGCGGTGTGCATCCCCTCTGTGTGTGAGGAGTGGGAAATTTCATCACTCCACTCCGCTCACATGCTCTGGCACTGTCCACGTTGTAACATGAGATATTAACACAGATACATGTTACACAGAAAGATTTTTTAACTCTAAATTAAATCTGATGTGACGAGGCTAAATGTAATGTAAAAAAACTTTAAATTAGCCGCATCATTGTTCAAGTGTGGGGGAAAAAATGTAGCGGCTTGTAGTCCGGAAATTACAGTAAGAGTTTTTTCTTGAGACCATACTGTATTTTATATTGTTAACATTTACGTTACATTCACAGTACCAGACATTACCCAGTTCCTTGGTGTTGCATTAATGCTCTATGTATTCGTCCAGAAAAAGCCCCGAACACGGCAAAAGGAGGAAGAATCCCTCGTTATCAACGATCCCAGCAGAAGAGCAAGCTGTCATTGAAGCCTGTAACTCCAAGTAAGTTCTCCCATCCTTCTGTTTATTTGTTAAAGTTCATTTATGGCTATTTGATACAAAAATAGGGAGTGAACAGAGGGCAGGTTTTACTTAATCTTTCTACACTTGAGATAATCTTCTGGTGTGATTTCTTATGCAGACTTTAAAAAACTCCATGAGGCGCATTTCAACAAAATGGAGTCCATAGATTCATATGTCCAGAGAAAGACCAAGCAGATGGAGAGTTACAAAAACTCTGTTAAAGAGCTGAAGGTATTTAAAATCACCCTCAGCAAGTCATGTTGAAGTTTTTCAGAGCATTTATGTATTCATGTATCAGCTTTTGTTTCACTAAATCTTTATTTTTCAGACGCTCGCAGAGAAAACTAAAATACCGCAGGTCGAACGCAAAGCGCCAGCTGTAAGTATCAACGCTGCACAACTGTTATGTTGAAAAATCAGCATCCATGCACTTCCTGTGCTGACTTGTATTCATGTTCTCGATAGCGGGCCAATCCCAGCCGTGTCTCCATGTTCAGCCCGGCCCCTCAGACCAATAAAGCAGCAGAGGAGAGGCGCAGACACACTCTGCTCTCAGCCAGCAAAGCTCCACCAAACAAACCTGCACTGAAAGAAGCCGCTCCCTTCAAACCGTCTGTCCTCTCCACTCGCAGGATCAACGTCCGGTGAGTGATTCTGTCTGTCTGGAAGTGGTTTTGCACCTGTCCTAATTCCTGCTAACCTTGCAGTGCAGATGGATCAACCTGATTCAACATCTGTAATCAGGCAGATCTATCTTGCCAAGCTCCAATCTACAACAGTTGTGCTCAGCCCAAAGCAGCACCGTCCAATCAGAGTTTTTTAGACCAGGAAGAGGAGAAACGGATGAGAGATATGGCAGCAGGAAGTGACTGCACTTTTAGAGATTAACATAGATGCTAACAGCTTCAGTAGCACTGTTATCAGGTCTGGACTGTATTTCTTTATTAAATGAAAAACAAAAAACAACACTACCAACTTCTCTGTAGTATGTACATGTTTTGACCTGAGTATGTTTTAAGAAGTGTCTCATGTTCTGTAATGCAGCAGCGCCCGCCTACTACATTAACTGATTGGCCTGTAATTAATGTTGATTGACAGAATGATCGTCCAATCACCTGCCAAATATACTTCTGAAAGGTTCTGCTCTTCACAAACACTTTCTATGGGTTCTTTTCCAGATGGATTAGTGAAATATTTTGGTGTGTCAGGTTAAATTCCCGCAGATCGTTATCAAGACTTCAGATGTCTTGAATTTGATTTTCCTAAACTGAAGGCCATCAAATACACACAACACGACAATCTGGCTGACTTTTTGCTCGGATCCCCACTTCCTATCAAACTCCGCAAAGGCCTGATTATCTGGAGGCCTTAAAGATGATCTTGCCTGATTATCCTGTGGTGTGAGGTGTTAAGAGTCATTTTATCCTCTCTGAAGAGGATCGGGGCCACCCTGACATGAAATCATAAATGTTAAACACGATCAATATTTGGAACCAGAAGTCCTGATGTGTGTGTAGCAAAAACTAGACTATTTTAACATCAGTGATTATGAACATAGACTCACAGTCATTAAAATCAAATAAATGGACCAGACTTAAGGCAAAATGTGACCTCATTAAGTCTTTCTACACGTCTGCCTTTTCAGTCATTCATAAAGACCTCACAACATGTATGAAAGGAGTACAATTGTAATGCCATACTCAACTTTTGACTCTGGATGTTGCTGTTTGGCAGATTCTCAGAGGCCACTCATGATAACGAGTACAAGAAATCGTTGGTGAAGACTCCTGCACGCATGTCTCCCTTTGTGGCCTCGAGCACCCCCCTGAAAACAGCCGCTGATGGGCGAAAGACCAACATAGTCAAGACCACGCTTCCCTCTGAAGCTAAAACTCCAGGTACTTCTTCATTAAAGAAAAAAAACTGGATCTAACCCTGGGTTTTATGAAGAATCATTTATTTACTTATTTTCTTTTGGTCATGAAGCACCGTTTGTTTTCACGGGCAACACGAGTACAACCACAACCCCAGGAACTCAGAAGAAGACCACCTTCGACCTGAAGGCGAGTCTGTCTCGTCCCCTCAACTACAAGCCTCACACAGGTACGAGTTCAGCTTTAAACGTGACTGCTGCTCTTAAAGGGCTTCGCCAGCATTTTTTTTCCCTTTTTGTCTTGCCTCAGTC
Organism: Cetoscarus ocellatus; assembly: GCA_037902135.1. Classification (NCBI taxonomy): domain Eukaryota; kingdom Metazoa; phylum Chordata; class Actinopteri; order Labriformes; family Labridae; genus Cetoscarus; species Cetoscarus ocellatus. The sequence goes on from JBAMNC010001206.1 coordinate 1,358,441, forward strand.
CCGAGTCCATGACAAGCAGCTGGACACCATTCTTTTGACTATGCGTGCAGTAACAAGAAAGAGACGGGCAGAGCTCGCCCACCGCTAATTAGCTTAGCTCAAACACTGGGAGTCAATGGGTATTGTTGTGCTAATCTTAGTCTAAAAATAGATAACATAACATCATGCAGTAAATAAAAAAAAAAAAAAAAAAAACGAGTCACAAGCACACAGGACTGTTTACAGCTGCTGAAGAGTTTATCTGAGGACTGTCGGCAGAGGCAGGCGAACGCTATCCATTGACTCCCAGTGTTTGAGCTAAGCTAATTAGCGGTGAGTGAGCTCTGCCTGTCTCTTCCTTGTTACTGCACGTACAGTTGAAAGAATAGTGTCTATTTTCTTGTCATGGACTCAGGAGTGAGGCAAGACACAAAGGAAAAAAATGTTGCCGTATCCCTTTAAATATTCTACCTTTGTCAGATTTACCCTTTATTGTCCTGATGATTTTCCTTAAAGGTAAACTGAAGCCATTTGGAGAGACAAAAGAAAACCCAGCAGCAGACAAGTCGCTGATCTCAAACTCTCACCAGAAAAACTACAAACAGCACCAGGTCCAGACGAGGTAAGGTCTTTAAGGATCGCATGATGGCTGATGTTGTCCTTTGTGAATTCTGTATGATTAGTATTTAATTATAATTATTATCCTTCTTTTAGGGGGGAGAGGCGAGCCAAACATGTTGAAGATCGGAAACAGAAGAAGGAGAACCTGCTTGGGGCCAGAAGAGGCCTCGTCATGATGTAAAAAAAAGTGTTTCTTGTTTGTAGACATTTGTACAGCCTGCTCCTCACGTGTAAATATTTTGCTGTCTGACTTTTTCATGCTTTTAACCTCCTGATAGAAAAACAGATATTCATTTTGTACTTCAATCCACATAGCGCAGTGTTTTCAGCTTCATCTCATGTGTTAGTTTAAAGCCCTGAATGACGCATTTTTATATTTTGATGAGAAGAAAGTTGATGACAAGTTTAGCTTCTTTTTAAGCTGGCAGTTTGTTCTGAGCATTTGATGTTTTATGGTTTTTACATTTTTGGGAAATACTGATAAAAAGACACTGATGCAAAAATATTTTCTTGTCTGTGTCCTCAGTTTCTAGGTATAAGTTACAAAGCCTTTTGAAAAGCTGCACTTAATCTAATTTTACAAAAAATCTTTGAAAATAATTTCAGTCATAATGTAATTTAAAACAAAAACAGAAGTCTGACTGATTGACAAGATATATCAAGCAAAGACTGGTGTATGTTTAAGATTTCAGGAAAGTTTAATTTGATCAGTACCAATAACTATTTTCTACAAAAAAAGTTCAGAAATGTGTGCTCTGAGCACTAATTTTATTTATTTTTTTATTTCAAAATCTCAAGTAATGAATTCTTTATATCTTTGAAATCAGCACTAATATCCTGAGGTAATTAAAATCATTTGAGGTTTTTAAGAAAATACAGAAATGCCCTTATTACTGAGAAAATAAGCAAAATCAAGTGTACAGGTGTAAGTCTTCTTCAGGCTGTGAAATACTTTCATATTTGTATCATACCCCGACTAAACTTTTGGTTCCTGGCTCTGATCCACCTTCCCTTTTCAGGGCTGAGAGCATGGCTGTGGTGAAGCTTTTAAAGCTCCTGAAAGAAACTGAGAATCAGGTGGGCCCTGAAAGTAAAAAGGTGCCTCTTGACTCCATTGTAGTTCACATATAGGCTTATCTCAAACACATAAACTCAAACCTGCTATATTTCAGTCAGACATTTCTCTCAAAGTTTGGGAGAGGCTGTGATGGCAGGATGATCAGGGACTGAAAATAACTTTAGAATAAAAATTCTAACAGATGGTCTTGTTTAATTCTGAAGGTCTTTAAGGGGCATCAGTCTTATTTTTAGTCTGTTTCAGCTGAGTTTTGACTGAATGAAAGTTATGATGCATATTTCAATAACGGCAAAGTTTGAAGGATTTGTCCAAACATTTTATGATACATGAAACATCAGAGCATGATTTTGAATCCAAACATTTGACTTTGGTGTACGAATGAAGTGAATCTAAGCTGTCCATGAAAAAGATGGTATGATTGTTTGAATCCACTTTCACTGAGCACAGCTAGTGTCAATAAACAGTTCAGGTCCAAAACTGCAGGAACTGGTCTTAGACTCAGGGATTCCTCTTGTACATCTCGTAGGCAAACTCCTCGGTGTGTGCGTGATCTTTACAGACGCCGATGTAATCAATCTCCAGCTGGAAGGGCCCATCTGCTTTGTCCCCCAGCGTAAACCCGATGGTGTTCACCTGTGGAAATAAAAATATTAAAGGGATACACCAACTTTTTTCCTTTTCATGTCTTGCCTCAGTCCAGAGTCCATGACAAGCAGACAGACACCATTCTTTTGACTTTGCGTGCAGCAGCAAGGAAGAGATGGGCAGAGCTCGCCCACTGCGAATAAGCTTAGCTCAAACACCGGGAGTCAATGGGTAGTGTTAGCCTGCCTCTGCCTAAAGTCATCAGATAAACTCTTCACCAACTTTAAACGGTCCTGTGTGCTTGTTGTGCCTTATTTTTTTACAGCGTTAAGATACGTTATCTTTTACTATCTTCTACTCTGCCCGTCTCTTCCTTGTTACTTCAAGAACAGTCAAAAGAATGGTGTCTATCTGCTTGTCATGGACTCAGGAGTGAGGGAAGTCACGAAAAAAGGTGAACAAAACCTGCTGGAAGGCTACAGTTGGGTACTGAAATACTGGAAATATTGAGGCTTGATTTACTCAGTTTCTTGTCAGTTTAAATTCATTGCTCTACCTTATCCAGCCAGACAGGATGCTGCTGGTCTTGAACTCTCCCACGATGTGTAAGGAAGAACTTGGAGAAGGGTATCTGTGAGGGAGTTACACTGAGTGTTAACGTGTCTGTTCATCATCTCTCACATCAGAGAAAAAGTTTCACAGGTGATACCTTCACATCTTGCCAGTAGGGTCCTCCTCTCGTGTACAGGAAGTAACAGTAAACATCATCTTTGTTGTGCGAGTAGTACGTTTCTGAGGCGAGGTTGATCATCCAGGGACGACCATCTCCACGCACTCTCAAATGCAGGGTGTTGAAGCTGGTCCAGTCGTGGTGCTTTTTCCTGTCAAATGATGCCTGTGAGATAAAGACACATAATGTTAAATTCAAATATAGCTGTATAGATGCAGCCACTTAAAGGGATATGACAATTTTTTTTCAGGGTGTTGCCTCACCCCTGAGTCCATGGCAAGCAGATAGACAATTCTTTTGACTGTGTGTGTAGTAACTAGGAAGAGACAGGCAGAGCACAAGCTAATTAGCTTAGCTCAAACACTGATAGTCAATGGGAAGCATTAGCCTGCCTCTGTCTACAGTCATAAGATAAACTCTTCAGCAACCGTGTGCTTGCTGTGACTCAATTTTTTTTCCACATTATGTTACATTATCTTCTGCTATCATTGTATTATCGTCTTCTACTCATGAACAGAGGGTTTATTTTTTTATTTTGTTGACCAACTAACAAGCATGTTGTGGTGGTTTGCGCTAGATATGTGATGTTTGTGAGCGAGTCAAGTCTTTTGAACAGCTCTTTAAAGTGAACGATAAGAACCAATTTGCAGTTGAGAGTGAGACGTTTGTTTGTGAGCCATTCTTAAATGCAAATTGCCTGCAAATTTAATTGTAAACAAACAGATCAGTCACAACTGTGAATCGGTTGTCATCGTTCATTTAAAAGGGCTGTTTAAAAGACTTGAGCCGTTTGTGAATGTCACATCTCTAGCATAAACCACTGTGGAAGTAGGTCAACAAAATAAAAGCTCTGTTTATGAGTAGAAGAAGATATTAGATTAGATTAGATGCTGTGTGCTGTGACTTATTTTTTTTACTGTTATGTTACATTATCTATTTTTAGACTAACATTAGCACTTTATGTAATTTTCGAAAGAAATACATTCAAAACTAAACCACAGGGTGGTGAACAGCAGAGGCAGAAGAAGAAGACAAAAAGAGCTCATACAGTAGATCGGTGAAGGAGTTTTGTAGGACACTGACCCTTTTAAGACACCATTTAGAGTTACTGAAGAGTTTATCTGATGACTGTAGGCAGAGTTATGCTAACAGTACCCACTGACTCCCAGTGTTTGAAGTAAGCTATTTAGTGGTGGCTGAGCTCTGACCGTCTTTGCCTTGTTACTTCATGCACAGTCGAAAGAATGGTGTCAATCTACTTGTCATGGACTCAGGAGTGAGACTAGACATGAAAACAAAAAAAAAGGTTGGTGTATCCCTACTTTTCCTAGCAGGGTCTTAAGTTTGCTTCGTGTTGATTTGGCAGCTGATTTAGTAACCAACTATCTCATGGAGACACCCTGCAAATGCATGAACAGGCATGTTTCAATGTATTTTAGGCACAACCTCATAAAGGTGAAGGGCTTCCAGTGGCCTGAAGTTGTCTGGTAACTGGCTGGAAGTTGTTAGGCAGCTGGCAGGGAGAGGAAAACTGTAGCAGATGGATTCGTATCAGCCACTGTTAATCAGTCAACAACTAATATAAACTTAGATTAAAGGTCAAAGTAGTTCTGGGTGATATATTGGTTCAATCGATTATTTCAATTTTTTGGTCGTAGAAGAGTTACAAAAATAAAAATTGAGATTTCTCCACAGCTCTCTTAGCCTCTCATTCTGCTCCATCAGGCCCCAGAAGTTAACACCCTCCCCCATATTCTCTTTCAACACTGAGAACTTCTGGCAGGTTTCATTGTTTAAATAAAGGTAGGGTCATTAATATGAGTAAGGAGCCCATCTTTAAACCTTTATATCTTGTTAGTTATTGCTCTGTGATATGTTTCTGAATAATTTTAAGTACCAGCCCTTTTTTCTGTCTATACCACTACTAATTATTGGTGCTAAATTCATTTTGCAGATAAACTCTGCTTCTAAAACAATCTGATATTAGTGGTGCTTTGACGTTCAAAGACACACTTACTGGCAACTTTGATAGGTACATCCATCCAAATGCTTGCAAATAGCTAATCAGCCAATCACATGATAGCAACCCAGTGCATCTGGGCATGTAAACATGATCAAAGTGACCTGCTGAAGCTAAAATTGTGCATCATAATAGAGAAGAAAGGTCATTTAAGAGACTTTGAATGTGAGATGGTTGTTGGTGCCAGATACGCTGGTCTGAGCATGGTCTGAGGCTGGTTCCATGGCCTTGTTCATTGTCTTACTTTTACTTATTTTATTTATTTTTTCCTTCATAAGGAAATTGATATAGCTTAAAGACTCTGCATGTTGCAACCTGCTTGCTTAATTTTTTCCTTACTTTTTCATGCTCTTATCTATTTTAATGTCTTTATTTGATATTCCTACTGTATACTATGTATAAGAGCAAGTGAAACAACCGAATTTCCCCTTGGGGATTAATTAAGTATATCTGATTCTGAGTATTTCAGAAACTGCTGATCTACTGGGATTTTGACACAACCATCTCTAGGGTTTACAGTGAATGGTCCTGAAAGTGGGAAAATATCCAGTGAGCTGCAGTACTTGGAGCCAAAATACCTTCAATACGCCAGAAGTCAGAAAGTATTAATAGTATTAATACTGTTTGGTTTTGTCCATAAAGTTCATCAAAGTTTAAAATTCTTGATTGTGAATATCCTGGTATCTGTTGTTCTCAAAGCTGGGGTTCAAACAACCTGTGATTCCTTTCCTTCATGTCATTCCCCACTCCCTCTCTCCCAAATGTCAATCTCTCTTCACTCTCCTGACCTGCACCCACCCTCCCCTCATAAATCGTATAAAAGTATGAAATCCAAGTGTCACAATAGCCCCTCGGGGCACTAACCAGTGGTTGCTTTGAGCGCAGGGTGCAGTATCCACTGTATCGTGTCTCTCCATCCCTTGGCGGCGTCGAGTTCAGAGTCCCATAAAGAAAACATGTATTATTGTTCTTGCCAAGCTTCAGGTAAACCTCACTCAGGCCTCCAATCTCTTGATCTGATGATACGGTCCACTCCTCCAGGCTCTCCTGACCCCTGAACTCCCACACCACCCGATTTTGCTCCAACATGTGCTCCAGGATGGGTTTACCCTCTGGACCGACCCAGCGGTCAAAAAACTCGTTCTTTAGCAGAGTGAAATGCTTCTTTATCCCCCCCAGACCTTTCTGGAAGTCAAAGTTGATTTTCTGCCATGGGAGTTTGTCATCTCTGGGCTGTCCAGGTCTTCTGTAGTCGGCCTGGATTTTGGTTCTTCTGGGGACAGCGAGAGGAGGGACGGGGGGCAGGAGCAGCTGCTGGTGCTGGAGGTGGTTGATGGAGCTCAGCAGCCGTGCTGATGGGAGTCGTGTGATTGTTGGCAGAGACATGACAGCGCTGATATGAGGAATTCACTTTAAGAAAACAAGATAGAAAAATAATGTCATTAATGTTCAGTGTTAATGGACTATGAAAGTTTTACTGATTTTGTTCACAAAGCAACAAAATGCTGAAAAACTATTGATGTGGTGGGAAAGGATGTGCTCAGCATAGATTATTGATTTTATTATTGGGTAAAGAAGACCAATTCAAGGCCAGCACAGAAACTAAGACTGTTCTTGAATGAAAAACTGTTTCACTGCGACTGTTAATGAATGATCATATTAATAATCCACAAAATAGTTTTTATTAATCATATGTTGATATATATGGAATTGTTTTTGCCAAAACAGATACTGATATTTTTTAGTAATGAGCACAAACTTCACTGAAATCGACTTTTTTTCTTTCATGGTGACAGTCTTTTGTGTTAGAAACAGATGTGAAACAAGAAAAACAACATTTAATAAATGATACTTTTGATTTATAAATATGGACGTTCAGTGATGGTGATGTAAAACAATACCAGATTTACAGCCAATACAAGGGATACATATATGGCCAATATGTAATGCCAAAATACAAACCCTAATTCCAATTAAGTTGAGACAGTGTGTAAAATTTAGATTAAAAACAGAACAATTATTTGCAAACTAATTTCTACCTAAATTCAACTGAATCCGCTACAAAGACAAGATATTTTATGTTCAAACTAATAAACTTCATTGCATTTTTGTGGAAATATTCACTCATTTTGAATCTGATGCCTGTAACACGTTCCAAAAGAGCTGGGACAAGGGCATGTTTACCACTGTTACATCACCTTTCCTTTTAACAACACTTGCATTTTGGAACAGAGGACACTAATTGTTGAACCTTTGTATGTGGAATTTTTTTCACATTCTTGCTTGTTGTAAGACTAAAGTTGCTCAACAGTCAGGGGTTCCGTTGTTGTATTTTGCACTCCACATACTTTCAATGGGAGACAGGTTTGGACTGCAGCAGGTCAGTCTAGTACCTGCACTCTTTTACTACGAAGCCACGCTGTTGTAACACGAGCAGAATGTGATTTTGTCTTGGTTAAATAAGCAGGAACATCCAAGAAAAAAATATTCCTTGGATGGCAGCATATGTTGCTCCAAAACCTCTGTGCACCTTTATTAATGGTGCCTTCACAAATGTGCAAGTTACCCATGCCATGGGCACTAACATCCCCATACCATCACAGATGCTGCTTTTGACCTTGCTCTGATAACAGTCCAGAGGACACCACCTCCATGATGTCCAAAAAAAGTCTGAAATGTGGACTCAGACCACAGCATACTTTTTCACTTAATGTTAGTCCTTCTCACCCTCTTGAACCCAGAGAAGCCTGAAAGGGTGAGAAGGTTGTTGCTGATATATGGTTTTGGCTTTGCATGGTCGAGCTTTAACTTGCACATGTAGATCTAGCGATGAACTATGTTAACTGACACACTGAGTACTTTCCACTATCTGCACACCGTCTGTTCTGATTAAATATCACAGACGAATCGATTGTAGGAATCATTAAATAGATTTGTTCGTTATAGAACAATTACTATAAAAATATAGATGTAGAATGTATGGATAGTATAATCTGTTCATACTTACGATGACCATGTTAGCACCAAACGGACGGTAGGTATTCTCCCAGCTGTAGCCTTTATTCACAACCACTAAGTATTGGACACGTTTTAAAATAAGTTAAGTATACAAAACATAGAAAAGCGGTCATTTACATTCATGTGAGAATTCAAGGTTGTACGTAATAACACAGTGAAAACGGAAGGGGAAATGAAGCTGCATTCAGCACACATTCATGGGTAAAACGTCACAAAACGTCCTGAGCACGGCAGATTTACAACACTTTAAGGCGGATCTTGAACGCAGCTCGAGTGCAACACTTTTTCTGTCCGGGCTGGTTTTGCTCTCAGTTTAATTCAAACGCACTCAGTCTCTTGCTCAAACTTTTATAATTTAACCTCCAATAATCAATCCGAATAAGAACCATGAACACGTTTAGTAAGTCATTAAACCATGAACGCTTTTAAACCTACCGTTAATTATGCCCGCAGCACAAGCGCGCATGCCCAGTGCTGCCTTTGTGTCTCCGGCTGCGGTGCTAGCTAGCAGCTAGCTTCAAACATTTAGACGACACAGAGGGAGCTAGCAGGTTAGCCGAGCAGCTAATCATGGTGAATGTAAAGAAGCGGAAAGGTCGGGTCGTGATCGACTCTGACTCCGAGGACAGCGCCAGTGACGATAACTTAGACCAGGTAGGTGCTCGTTTTTCTGCTTTAGTCAGAGCTATGGGCCGGTTAAGTTGTCAACATCTTGAGGTGAAGCGAAAGTATGCTAACTGACTGCGCTGTGCCTGGCCTCGCTTGAGCAGCCAAAGAGGGGCCTCTTTATTTACCATCTTTATCTCTTTATTTCATGCAAGTTAACGTCCACGAGGTAGCACGTTGTCAGGGCTTAATTAAGGTTTGTGTGGGAGTATTCTGTGATGAAGGTTGTATCGCTTTGTATACAAAAACAACGTGTTAGCATCAGTTAGCCAAGTTGTGCTAGCGTTAAGGTTACAGTTTTAAAGATGCTCTCGACGCTGATCATGCTGAGGTATGTTGGCGCCAGAGCCTCGCTGAAAAGCTGTTTTTCTTGTTTACGGGTATGTGAAGTTTTAGGGGTTTTGGGAGTAGTTTTGGAGCGTGTTTGTCTTATTTTAGACTCTAATTGGACACGTTTGCACGGATTGGAGCCGTAACAGAGTCGCGCTTGGTTCAGCCAGAAGAACCTTATCTCCACAGTGACGTCATGGCGCAGAGCTGAACATCTATTTCTGTGTTGTTGTCAAACACACGCTGGCAGACACACGAAGATCTGCGGGACAACATATCACTGATGAGCTGCACAGGCATTGGAGAGCTGCCCTGATGATTATGGTCCATGCAGAACAACCATGCACTAATCTGCCAGTGTGGTGGTCAGAAGTTTAGATGCGTGATAATGGTTTTGATTTGGAGCCACAATTTAATTTCATTGACAAACTTCCTTGTGTCCTTACGCTTCTCAATACCATATGTTCTATATAGGCCAGGTGGCCGCGTTTGGAGTAGATGTGCATGCATACTGGTGGCAATAACAGTCTTAAGTACGTGGGAATAAATACAAAGAAGCACTTCGTCCTTACTTGCATATTTTAGGAATTAAAAACAATTCTTTTCTTAAAATTTGTGTGCCAAGTAGAGATGTAACGATATGAAAATTTCATATCACGGTTATTGTGACCAAAATTATCACAGTTATCAAAGTTTTATATAGTTAAAAAATAATGTGAATTTAACCAGTTGACTTCCAAACCAGGAAATACATTTGCAACAAGTTATTTGTTGGTAAAATTGTTTTCCGTCCTCTTCATTGAGCAACATTTCATGTTTTATTTTTCAAACTACCCAATCAGGAAGCAGATATGTTGGTCAACCAGCAAGTTGGCTTGCATGATAAGGGTTATCCTGGGCATGAATGGATTTCTTTCATTTCTGCAACAAAATTTTTGTTTTTTCGTATGAAAACATCACATACAGCAAAATTTAGATATTTAGCAGTTGACCTAGTTTTCTGGGGAATCATAAATACATTTTTTTTTTTAATTGTAAAATTTATTTCCTTTAACTAAATTATTGTAATTAGAGGATCTGGATATCTGTGAAAAGATGTTTACTGTTGCTTTGTGGTTCTTCCCTGCCTCCCTTTCCGGACACTTTTTTTCTGCAGACAGGGTGACCATCTTCAGTTAGTTTCCCCTCGGCATCCTTGGAAAATCCAAAATACAACCAGACTTTAGACTTTGTCCATTTTGGGGAGGGGTTGAATAAAATGTCTGGTATGGTGTCTGTGAGGTAGGGCTGAAAGATTTATCACTTTCGAATTGAAATCGCAATTTCAGACAATACAATCATATGATCGCCAAAGCTGCAATTTTTTGCAGTGCTCCTGACTGATCCAAGGATCTGTTGTGTCAACTATTTTACACATACTATTGTACAAATTTGCAGGCAATTTGCATTTAAGGAAGTGCTGGAAAGCACAGAGAAAGCCTCTGTTTAGGAGTAGAACTTGGAGTATCCCTTGAATAATGAAAACAGATTATTTATCATCAATATTAAATGATGGATAATGTGTTATGTGCTTTTGATCATTGGTTTCCTTACTGTTGTCTATACTGTAAACATAGTGAATATTGCACTGAAGCTTGATTTGAAGAAAATTATGAATCAAATTGAAATCACAATATCTGCCAGAAAAATCGCAATTAGATCTTTTCCTAAGATCGTTCAGCCCTACCATGGAGGCACCAACCATCATACTTTCCCTTGAGAGGCCAAACATTGCAAACTGCGCATGCACGCCTGCATCTGAGGGACCGCTGCTGCTTTGCTGAGGAGCAGACACATAGTTCTGGCTTTTCCAGGCAATGAGGAGGATCACTGTGAGTTATTGACAAAGTGAGATAATTAGACATGGTTTTAATGGTTTTTAAAATACGAAATGGTTAGCAACACTCATCTCACGAGTGTTGCTTTTTGTCTGACTTCTTCTTCAGTCAGCCCTCTTTTTCTCTTTCTGTTTTCATCTGTACTGAGATGGTCCAACTGGCCTCTTTTCAACCAAGAGGTACTGTAAAGTGTTAAAGGGATAGTTCAGTTTTTTGAAGTGGGGTTGTATGAGCTCCATATGGCCACTAAGTACATTAGATGCAGTAGAAAGTTCTCTCCTCTCCCTCAATAAGGCACAATTTGTAAAAGTTTGTGATGCAGAACCACCCGCAAACAGGGAAGTATTGTACCAAATACAAAGGGTATTATCTCCGCCTACAAGAACTCCCTTCAAAAAGTAATACCACAGTTTAAGAGTACGTTACCTAGAATTTTTTTTTTTAGTGCATTATTTTTTTGGAAAAATAAAGTTTATCTGGAACTAACCGACTCGCGTCGGTAACGTACTCTTAAACTGTGGTATTATTTTTTGACGGAAGTTCTTGTAGGCGGAGAAAATACCCTTTGTATTTGGTACAATACTTTCCTGTCTGTGGCTGGTTCTGTGTCACAAACTTTTACAAATTGTGGCCTACTGAGGGAGAGGAGAGAACTTTCCACTGCATCAAATGTACTTAGTGGCCATATGGAATGTATAATACCCCACTTAAAAAAAACTGAGCTATCCCTTTAACACTTTTCATGTGAGAAATGTGTCCTGCAGCTGGTTACATTGTGCAGAAAGCATGTGGCTCAGTGTGAAAGTGTTGTACACCAATTTAACTGAATAGTTAGAACAACAGATACTACACTACTATATGTATATGAAAATATTGCATATTAATGACCAATTGGGCCATTTAGACAACTTTTAGTTTTATTTCATCACGAAGTTCTGCTTCTGTTCTATGCTATTTGAACTAAAGAAAGATCTTTCATTTCCCATAAACTTTGGTTTTCAGATAAGATAACAAATGGGTGTGAAAAAATATTGATACAAGGATAAATCACAACATCTTGCAGCATGATTCTGCATCAGTGTTTTACTGCACAATCAGTAGACGAGCAATCAGTACTGTGGGCAATGGTTCAATATGTATGTCATGTATTTATATTCATAATTTTATACAGCTGGATGAATGTACAGTGTATTCTTTTCTAAATATGTTTTTTAGTGTTTCTTTTATTTTTTCCGCACTGATGGTAGATCGCTCAAACAAATTTCATTGTATGTACAGCATGCAATGACAGTAAAGGGTTTTCTATTCTATTCTAATAATATTTTGTCTTTTTAGCTGTTTAGCCTCCAGCCTTTAGTTTGACTCTACCCAAAAAAGTAAACATAAGTATTTTTGTTCATTCATTCATTCATTCATTCATATTCTATACCCCTTATCCCTCTCGGGGTCATGGGGGGCTGGAGCCTATCCCAGCTGAGATTGGGCAAGAGGCAGGGTACACCCTGAACCTGATACCCAAGGGCAATTTGGTGTCACAAATCAACCTAATGAGCATGTTTTGGTCTGTGGGAGGAAGTCCGAGTGCCCAGAGAGAACCCAAGCTTGCACAGGAGAACATTCAAACTCCTCACAGAAAGGCCTTGCCCAACCCGGGGATCAAACCAGTGACCTTCCTGCTGTACAGCAGGGAGCCGCCCCCATTAGATTATGTCTTTAAAAAAATTGAGATACACTGCCCTGCTTACAGTGTCACAATATGTCATTATATGTTTTGTTGTTGACCTGAATCATGGTACATTTTATATCGCTGAAATATTGTCAAAAAGTGTATTCTTTGGCAGCCACTGTGTTGTAAGTAGGGCTGGAAAATGTTGGGGGGGATATGATATTGCAATATTTTTTCCTGTTACATTATACATTGCATTTTGTTTAAAGTAAACCTTACAGATAAATGCTGTCTTTTCATGAGTACAAACATGAAATTAAATTCCTCCATGGGCAGCCCTGTGTTTTTAAAGCCAATTTTAAAAAATCTTTAGTGTCCTGACATCCCTGAATTTATAAGTCAGTTATCCCAGCTAAACCAAATTACTTAAACTGAATTTTCTGTATTATTATTTACATGTTTATGTTTTTTATTATATATACACTTATGTATTGATTTTGTCATTTACATTGGGCTAGGTATTGTGTATTATGTGTTTCTTTGTATGATCCATGGCTAACAGTTGGATAAGGGCTGTTGTCTTGTATATTTGAAGATTTTCTGTACGTATGTTAACCTGTATAAAGTGTTAAATGTTATAAAATAACAAAGATATTGTTTGGGGAAAAAGATGTTGACTACAGATACATATAAACAATGTTTTTTATAATAATGATTTAAAGAAGGTAAAAGAAGTCATGTGACTGACACATGTCCTGCACATATCACACATTGCAGTTGTGATAAAAAAACAATATATTGTTCAGCCCTTGTCTTTTTGCTTTATATTTAAAGGTTTTTCTACTTGATATAAGTAAAACATTGACTGCTCTCCTACCACAGAAACAAGTCTTCTGAGCTGCAGGTAGCGGCTCAGCTTGATCCATCTCTTGACTCAATGGTGTGAACTCTTCTGAGGATAAAATCCAGCCTAGAAATTCCATGGCACTGCTGAAATCAGCGATGACGCAGAATAAGAAACTCTTAAATGTACATTTGTTGCAGTAGCTTTTGCACTAATGTTGATAAAATGCATCACAGCAGAGACAAACTCAGCTGTGTTTATGAACATATTTAGAATTTTATGGCTCCATTTCTTACTGTTACGAAATATCTCGTCCAAGTTGTTTCAGCCCCTGTTGAGGACTGAATCTTCACTCAACATACGGCACAAATATGGCTGAGAAAAACACTTTTCACACCTCCCTCAGGAGTGTTTTGATGATAGGCTGAGGCTGGATTCTGCTTCTTTTCTCACATATTATTTTACCTGTGGGAAAGTGACCACAGCAAAACATCTACTCCTGACTGCTGTGCTGGTCACCAAGCATTCAGCATCAATCTGTCTGCTTTATATTGTTAAGTAGTCTTACATGCATTCAGTGTAAGGATACCAGATGTGTCCCAACTCTGCACGATGCTTATCATCATTACAGTATGAGCAGAAGGCCTTCATTACTGAAATTTTTCTTATATAATTCTTTGTCTAAGATTTGTCTTCTACTAAATGAATTAACCATGATTAACATTTTATTGAGCAGATGATTTCTTCTCTTTCCAGCTTCTTAAATGTAGACAGTCGTCCCTCTTAGATGCTCCTACATTAGCAATGACTTGATATATTTGAACTGGGACAGAGGAATACATTTGAGGACGTCTTATTGAGCTTTTGGAAACACAAACATTTTCTTTTTACTTTTTTCAGACACTTAACTGATAATGAAAGAAGTGATCTATTTGTAATCAGTCCCAAAGTTGTTGTTATAGGTTCAACTTGATCAACCAAATTCCTCCGTCTTGTTTCCAGGAGCTTTTGTCTTTGGCGAAGAGGAAGAGGGTCGATTCAGGTGAGCAGGAAGAGCCTGTGAGCAAACCTGCAGCTTCGACAGACTCGGAGACCTCTGACAGTGATGATGAGGTACGACCATCTTTGCTCTTCAATGATGTACCCTTTTTTTTTTCTTTTTTTAAGTCTTATTCAAACATTGTTGACACAGTTTAACTCCACAAGAGACAAACCAGATAACATGTTCTTTCATTAATGGAAATTTTATTTTGTTTTTCACTTTCTGGTTCAGTGGACGGTGGGTGGAACCAAAGGAAAGAAGAAGGTAAAACCAGGGAAAGGGTCCGAGAAGAAAAATGCCACAAAGAAGAAAGTTAATAAGGCGACAGCTTCTGGAAGCTCAGATGGAGACAGCTCAGCAGAAAGCTCAGCACCAGAGGAGGGTACGTACCTTTAGTGTTGAATGGGGAAAATATAGAGTCAGTAAGGAAAACAGGATAATAGTAAACACACCAGCACTGTGCATTTAATTAAGCAGAACATGTCCTACTTCTTTACCAACAGATAAGAATTAAAAACTACGATAACTCCACGACAGACTTGTAAAATCAGAATCAGAAATACTTTATTATTCTCCAAAGGGAAATTCTGTTGGTTCAGTTGCTCTTATAAACGACGGAGGATGAGGACCACGTTAAAAAAAAAAGATTAAAAAAAAAAAGGGAAATTACGGGAATAAAATCGTAAAGTTATGAAAATAACTTTCGACTTTATTCTCGTGACTTTATGACTTTATTGTCATAACCTTACTTTTTTTTTATTTTTTAAACGTGGCCCTAACGTGGGATTTTCCTCCTCTATGATCCTTTGCTTTTCTGGAAAAAAATGCCCAAAACCCCCCTCAGAAAGTTTCCAAAACCGAACCGGACTGACAACCCTGACCAGAAACCTGAAGTATAACCAAACTGTGATCTAAGCTTATTTTTCCTAAACCTTCAAATGTGTTGTCAGGTTTATTGCATCTTCCAGAAAATGCATAATGCAGTGACAAGTGTTATCTACAGTGTAGGTTAAACACACAGACGTGGCACAGTGTCCTCTGGTGTTTCATGTAGCCTGGATTAGATGACTAATGCACTTATCCTCCTCATCCGGTTTATATTCCACAGTGTAGTGTCTAAGCAGTCGTTCAGTGGGTCAGCGTGGTTAAGGAAAGCATGCAGGGGTCTTTGGTAAAGGTCCTGGGAAAGATGTGCAATATTTAGCTCCACTGTTTATGCTGATTGGATCAGCTTTGTAAGAAAACAAGAACAGAAGAACCCACATTTCAAAATGCTGTTGAAACAAACTGGTCCACAGTTTACATTGTTTACCTCAGGAAAAAGTCATGTTGAAATTAAGGCTGTAAGGGAGTTATTTTCACCCAATAAACTAGGAGATTCATACCATCCCTTGGAGTTTTTCAGGGTTGTGCATCTTCACTGGTTTCTGGGTTCAACTTCATGATTATTCTCCTGTCAACAGTTAGATAATTCATCACACTGCACTTCATTGGTTGCATGATCAGCTTCATGTTCGACAGCACATAGTGTTTTTTTTTCATCAACATAGACAAGCAGTCAGATCAATAAGCCTGGGAGATATGAAAAATAACGTGATGAGTGATAGCATTGTTCAATATTGCGATAATGATATGGATCACAATGATTGAATAAAAGATTTAGAGTTCTCGTAAGCTTTAACTTATTGTTCTAGCCTATGCCTTTCTCCATGCTTATACCACACTTCCTGTTAAATTAGCTACAAGTATATTAATGTTGGAGCATTAATTATCTGCCTGCATCAAAAGGTGTGAAAGCAGGGCTGTTATACCATAAAACTTCTTTTGGCAACATTAAAAAAAGTTAATTGTAATTTATTGAGGTCAATTCCGCCTGTTGTGATGTGTTTATTGAAAGGCTCATATCGCAATAATGATAAAAGTGCAATTAATTGTGCAGCCCTACAAGTAAATATGATCTTCACTTTTACTTTGAAATGGACTTAGAAGACAACTTCAACATGCATGTCTTCACATTATAAACAAAAGTGAAGAGGCTGCTGTGGTCCAGCAGCAATTGGAAAATCTACAAGCAGTGGCAGCATTCAAAAATCAGTCATGTATTCATTACATCTATGGAGAATAATCTGTCCACATTGAGATGCATTATAGAAATAAACTAGACATACTAATATCAATTAATGATATTAATTCTGTAAGGAAGTTGTCGATTCTCAATATTAGATTCCACCACTGTTCTTGGCAGAGGTAATAATTTCTACAATTTCTCTTTCTTGCCGCTGTAAAAAAAAAAGGGCATAACATCTAAAAGCTGCTTTTGAAAGCATTAAATTGGTAAAGAGAGAGCACTATGAACATGCAGAGTCCCTCTTCTTTTATTAGGCCAACATCTCATCTTAACTCAGGAAAATAATAATCAACGATAAGACGTTTAAAAAGTAGTTTTCCTGGTGAATTTTTAATGGATGGGACAGATCATGTTTGTCAATAAAAAATGACAAAAAATGAAGGCATTGCAGGTCCAATGTGGTTAAAAATAGTACAAATCATTACAAGTAAGTTATTAAAGTCAGTAATTGACCGAGTTTCAAACAAAACATCTGAGAGCCTTTTCTTAATATGAGCACAAGCAACAAAATATCCCTTTAACAAAGCTGCATCTCTTTAAAGACCAGGCCTGAAGTTGTTTTATTTTTGTATATTACAATTTTCTGATATTCTAGAAAAACAAGGTGGTGCTTGTAAACTTTATGGCCCTGTTGGTAAAAGGATCTTTGGTGTGAATTACATTTTACTGAGAGATACGTGCAGTTTTTGTTTTTAATGGAAGACAAAATGGAATTTAACGGCTTTCACAGAAAATTTTGATGCTTTAACTTTTTGGCAAACTAAATATAAATACGGCACTGATCAGAATTCTGTGGTCTTACAGGTCATTGTTTTCACTCTAAATAAGTAATGTTGTTTTTTCTTATAAATCTTTATTCTCTAATTATTATCAGGTGAGGTGTCTGATTCTGAGAGCAACAGTTCGTCCTCCAGCTCGGACTCAGACTCCTCAGAGGACGAGGTGTTCAAGGATGGCTACGACGACGACCTGATGGGAGACGCCGAGGACAGGGCTCGGCTGGAGCAGATGACAGAGAAGGAGAGAGAGCAGGAGCTGTTCAACCGAATCGAAAAGAGAGAGGTGCTAAAGAGACGGTGAGTGGAGGAGTTCAGAGACCACATGCTGAGGATGGGTCAAAAATATGGAGGAAAAGACATTTCTGAAAGATCAATTTCTCACATTATTTGAATTTTTTCTTTGACAGTTTTGAAATTAAGAAGAAGCTGAAGACGGCAAAGAAGAAGGAGAAAGAGGAGAAGAAGAAAAAGCAGGAAGAAGAGCAAGAAAAAAGGAAATTATCCCAGGTTCAAGACACACAAGTGGTGAGTTCAGGCTCATTTATAATTAAGTTATAACTGGTTTATTTTTTAAAAGGTGTTAAACACTTGTTTTCTGTTGGAAAGGAATGCTATTTTTCAGGGTCTATACAAGGCGTAATGTTGAAAGGCTTTTTGATTTTAAAAGTGATCGTGCATTAATTGAACTCAAGCGTCAGGTGCTGCATCGCTTCATGCTCCATTGCACGCCGGGTGCCCACACCAAATCCTTTTAAAAGTAACTTCAGGCCCTGTGTTGACCTCTGTAAACAGTACATCAAGTGTTTTTACTGCACAGCTGTACAGTCTCAAAGTCTCATCAATTCACAGCTCTCTGTGAGCCAAAGTTTCTTTGTTGAAAGTGACAGTAAATCATTTCACTCACCCACATAAAGAATGCTTCTCTATTGTCGCCATGTTAAACAGATAAACAAGCTCTAAAGAATGAGAAAGGCCAGAGGAAATTACAAAATCCCTCATGCATTATGTCAAAATGATGCTCCCTGCTCCTCATGCTGAACAATGCAATGGAGGGTCAAACAGAGACTGGACGTGGAGGCAAAAACGTTGTGCTGCGTCACACAGCTTTGCTCTTGGTCAGGACACTCATATGATCCAGTTTAATTATCTTGATTTTGTCACTAATACTGGTGTCACATTTTATAGACCTGACCTCACAAGACATTAATTTTTGTTTCAAACAAGTCTTAGCCTTCTCATATTTAGACCAGCATCCTCTTTTTCATTTTTTTGCAGCTTAATTGCAGAACTGTAAATAAATGTAAATACTGTAATTATTCGCTGATATCTCTGTTTGCTGTTATGCATTTCAACCCTTTTCTTACATTACAACAGTTATTTTATTATAACCATTCTGATTTTGTCCCTTAAAGTACTTGATGAACAAAATCATCTTTGCTCTCATCATTTTCTTTTTCATACATGACTCCAATACTTTTCCATAGAATAAAGTTATGAGTATTCTAAATTACTTATTCGCCCTGAATTTCATTATTATAATCTTGGCACAAATTTGCTTTTATAATACTAATAACAATAATAACAACCCCCCCAATATACAGAAATTTGTTTAAATTCTGAGCTTTCGTTGCATCATTCATATTTTTTCTTTTCCCATTAAATCAGCAGTGAAGTGTAACAGTTGGCAACTTCTCATCTTTTTATAATCTTGTGTTTAAACTTGTGTGTGACTGTCATATCCTCTCCTCTTCAGGTCATGTCGCACAACAAGGAGAGACGATCCAAACGAGATGAAAAACTTGACAAAAAGTCTCAGGCCATGGAGGAGCTTAAAGCTGAACGAGAGAAGAAGAAGAACAAAACAGGTTTGTATGATTTTTTTATAGTTTGATTCAGTGATTTACGATATTCCCAAATCTGACCTTTCTTCTCTCGGGTGAGCAGCTGAACTGCTGGCCAAACGGCAGCCGCTGAAGACGAGCGAGGTGTACTCAGACGATGAGGAAGAGGAGGAAGAAGACGACGACAAGTCGTCAGTCAAAAGTGATAGGAGTTCCCGGTCATCGTCTTTTGATGAGGACGAGTATGCTTCTTTTTTTTTGGCTCTTTTAAAGAAACAAACACATTGCAGGGTCATGTTTTTATCCTTATTGAATCATCATCTCTCCTTTGTCTTCTTCGAACAGAAAAGAAGAAACTCCACCAAAATCACAGCCAGTCTCTCTACCAGATGAGCTCAACAGGATCCGTCTGTCCAGGCACAAGCTGGAGCGCTGGTGCCACATGCCCTTTTTCGCTAAGACGGTGACAGGCTGCTTCGTGAGGATAGGGATCGGGAACAACAGCAGTAAACCGGTTTATAGGGTGAGTTTGTCTCAAAGGGAACCGTAAGATTCTGACCGTGAGGATCTGAGACTCTTTTTTTATTTTTTATTTAATGTGTGTTTCTCACATTTTGATATATTTCAAGTATTACAAAAAGTCTGACAAAAGACAAGTAAGGTACAGTACAAAGCATTCACAGCAAGACCTCATCTTAGGATACAAGTCTAAATTTCTACCGTTTTATAGATTTCTAAAACAGGACTACACAACGAATGCCTCTAAATGGGTCAAAATGAGTACTCAGAAATTGCTCCCCATATAATCCTTGACAGTCAAAAATCAAAACAAACTATAGCCTTCTCCCCCTCTAGAAATGCCATGAAACGTCTCCTTATTTTATCACCCTTATTTACCCTTGATCGTAAAGTTTTTCAGAGGCAAGAGAGTGTGACAGTCCTGCAAACCAGGCTTGTAGACTTGGTCTAGTAACAGATTTCCAGTCTTTGGCTCTGGTGTATTTTGCTTGTAATAAACAGTAGTCATTTTCTTATCTGCCTTGCTGAGAAGACAACCCACAGGAAAAATTCCAAGAATACACAATTAGATTAGATTAGATTAGATAGTACTTTATTAATCCCTTTGGAAAAATCCTCAGGAAAATTAGAATTCTAATAGCAGTTACAAAAAGTAGATACAAAGATACATAAAAAAAGATAGCTATAAACAAAAATATAAATAACCACCGGGATGTGGTGTCAAATCCTAGCTCGTCTTTTTGGTTTTAGAGCCAGTAGTTCCTCCCTTGAAAAGCTGATGAAACTGGCTCTAGGTAGCATTTTTTGAGAAATAAATCAGTCTGCCGGTAGCTTTAGAGCTGCTTCCTAATAGCGTTGATAGTTAAAAAAAAAAATATCCATGTGATGTATATAAAACAAAAGAAATGTCTTCATAAGAAGAGCAGAAAGGTCAAAAAGATAGGAAAAGGCTAAAAACAGTACAAAGTTGTTTGGATAACTGGACCGTTCCTAAGGCAATGAAATAGTGCGCCCTTCATTCCACATTTACTACGTACTATCTGAGACTCTTTACAGAAGATTAAGCTTCCTTTTTTTCCTTTAGGTTGCTGAAATTGTGGACGTGGTCGAGACGGCGAAAGTTTACCAGCTTGGGTCAACGCGAACAAACAAGGGCTTACAGTTGAGGTTGGTATTTCGTGACGGATGTCAGATGTTTAAAGGGTTCCTTCTTTGCAGTGTTAATTTTGTTGACTAATTATTTTCGTCAGTTTTCGTCAACAAACTTTTTTCTCCTGATGAAAACTAGACAGTAGCTGATAAAAACAAGTGCGCATGGACAAAAATTAAAACTGAATTAACTGACATTTTCATCAAAAAATAAAAACTAGACTAAAATGTCTGACAGACTTAATCCAATCAGACCTAATTTGGTCATGAAGACAGTAGGGACAAGTTAGGAATGTATCCAATCACAGCTACTTTGGTTGTGTGGAAAGGTTGGATGAGTTAAGAGGGACATCCAATCACAGCTGCCTTAGCTTGGTGGTGGTGGGATAAGTTGTGGAGCGATCCAATCAGAGCTCCTCTCTTTATGAATTGATATTTCTATTTCATCCTTTCTGACCGCCAGAGGCGGTGCTTCAAAGCACTGGATGACACATCGTGCATGCGCAGGTCGAGTAGCTATACCAACAAAGTCACGTGTGACCCCTGTTGACCCGGACTACTTATTCCGGTGTCATCAGAGGATCTGTTCCCCCTTCACATCTTCTCGCTCGCAGGTGTTGGATAGTCGAGTTATATTGAAGCTCCTCGCTAAGTAGCCCTGTGATCATTGATCGGAGCTGTGGCTGTTCAGTCACCCTCCAAGGGCTGCGAGAGCTTAGCCTCTTGGGCTTTTCCTTTCGGATCACCATCCCTGAGGTTGGTCGCTCCTGAACTGTGAGTACCCCATCAACTTGATGCTGAAGCTAGCGCTTATCCGCATTGTATTTTGATTAGCAACGGTGTGTTCGCCGGAGCTGACTCTTCGCTTACCTCGCGGTAAGGATAGCAACGCGGTTGCACCCTTGCTGTCTTACGTGACAGCACTTCCTAAGTGAATAAATATCAGCTGAATTAAGACACAAAAGAAGGACGTTTGTTTCGTTACTCCTTTTTGATTAGCTTGCTTAGCTTCTTTTGCTAAAGCTAAACGGAGTGTGTTCGCTCCCTCTGTAGCACAGGTGTGTACGGCTCCATTATCAACCGGCTACACGGCAGTGTGTTCGCTCCCTCTGTAGCACAGGTGTATACGGCTCCATTATCAACCGGCTACACGGCAGTGTGTTCGCTCCCTCTGTAGCACAGGTGCGTACGGCTCCGTTATCAACCGGCTACACGGCTGTGTGTTCGCTCCCTCTGTAGCGTAGGTGCGTACGGCTCCGTTATCAACCGGCTACACGGCAGTGTGTTCGCTCCCTCTGTAGCACAGGTGTATACGGCTCCATTATCAACCGGCTACACGGCAGTGTGTTCGCTCCCTCTGTAGCGTAGGTGCGTACGGCTCCATTATCAACCGGCTACACGGCAGTGTGTTCGCTCCCTCTGTAGCACAGGTGTGTACGGCTCCATTATCAACCGGCTACACGGCAGTGTGTTCGCTCCCTCTGTAGCGTAGGTGTGTACGGCTCCATTGTCAACCGGCTACACGGCAGTGTGTTCGCTCCTTCTGTAGCGTAGGTGTGTACGGCTCCATTATCAACCGGCTACACGGCAGTGTGTTCGCTCCCTCTGTAGCGTAGGTGTATACGGCTCCATTGTCAACCGGCTACACGGCAGTGTGTTCGCTCCCTCTGTAGCATAGGGGTGTACCTCATTACCAAAAATTGGTACGTGGCAATAGTGTTTATCTTGCTAAACGCCATCTCTGTACATAATCATTTACTGTGACTGAGTTATTTTTATACCTTAGTGGTGCTAACGACGGTCACCATGCAAGGTGATCACTGCTGTAGGTCCTGTAGGGCTCCAATGCAGCCTGAAGATGGCCATGACCTCTGTCCCTCCTGCCTGGGCCTCGAGCATTTGAGGGAAGCTCTGTCTGAGGATCCCTGCATGAACTGCAGCTACATGCCAAGGGCTGTAAGGGCTGCTAGACTAGCAGAGGTAGAACAACTTCGTGGTAGTGATGATTCACCAGGACATTTATCCCCCCCTCAATTGACGCCAGCACAACAGGTGACCCCAACCAAGGTTGTCCGGTCTAAGCGTCAGGCTTCAGGGGCAAGAGGTGCCCCATTGAAGAAGAAGGTGAGGGAGTCACACCTTTCTTCAAGGGTTGACCAGCTGACAGCGGAGCTCAACCAGATGAGGGCTGCCTTTCTTTCTCTCCAGAATGAAGCGGACAGAGGTAAGGTGGCTGTGCCATCTTCTTCTGAGGCCATTGGGTTTCCAGAGGAAGACGTTCTATCTATGGCAGCCTCTGCCACAGATTTTGGTGAGTTTGGAGGGGAGTCGGTCACCCACGACATGAGCCATGCTTCCAGGTCAGGTTCCCAGTCCTCAACCCACTGTTCGGGTCGCAGCTCAGAGGATACACCTATGGGGTCCATTATTCGTATGGCTCTTGCGCGCCTGCAACTGGACCCTCCTCAGACAGCACAGCCTACAACTAGTGCCTTTTTTCGCCGTAGCTCTACACCCACGACCCTAACAGTGCCTCCCTCAGAAGAATACCTGAAGGAGCTGCACGCATGCTGGAGGGATTCAAAGGCATTATCACATCCTACGTCTGACAGCCGAGCCCTTGCAGCAATGCAAGATGCGGCTAAGTATGGGTTGGGGCACATGCCAGCTATTGAGCCAAACATTGCGGCCCTTATCGTGCCACCTGATGAAGCCATGAGGCAGAATGCAAGATGTCCCCGTCCTCAGTGTAGGGTGACAGATGATCTTCTGTCCAAGGCCTACGATGCAGCTGCTCGCATCGGGCGTATAGGGAACTCCATGTCTCACCTGATGTTTGCCCTTTCAGCCTCCCTGCAGGATGCTTCACTTGATGAATCAGTGCACAGTTTCAGTGATGCATCACTGCAGGCTTTTGCACTGATGACGAGAGAGCTAGGACGGGTGATGTCCACAATCATCCAGGCTCGCCGCCAGGTCTGGCTGGCGCAGTCTTCCCTCACAGAGACGAGTAAACGGCTGCTCCGCAGTGTTCCTGTGGAGCCCGGTGAACTATTCGGATCGGCTGCTCTAGAGGCTCTAGAGCGGACCATCCAAGCTGGACAGACAAGGCAGCAGCTCTCTGGACTGAACAGGAGCATGCCTCATCAGCGCAGGCTTAGGAGTGCTCTGGCCCCTCCTCAGCGCTGTTTTCAGTCCCGGGCTAACAACAGTGGTCTTCAAGGGCCGCAGCGCCAATCACAGCGCCCCAGTCGTCAGTCTGCTCAGACCTTTCGGGCACCCGATCGCTTACCATCCAGGCACGCTCAGGCCCGCAGCATGCACCGTCGCCCCTCTGGACCTCCTACGGGTCGGGGGGCTAGATACTGAGGCCTTGGGGCCGGTCGTTGGCTGTTTCTCCCAGGAGCAGCTCAGTCACTGGGCTGCTTTAACACCAGACCCTTGGGTGATTTCCACCTTAACCCAGGGTTACAGATTACAGTTCCGACGCCGGCCCCCAGCCTCCTGCCGGGTCAAAATGACCATCATAAGGGACCCGGCAAAAGCACTGGCTCTGGACCAGGAACTTTCCGCCCTCCTGGTCAAAGGTGCCATCGAGCCTGTAGACCCCTTGGTGCAACCAGGGGGGTACTACTCAATGTATTTTCTTGTGGCGAAAAAGGACGGCGGACTACGCCCTGTCCTCGATCTGCGGGGCCTCAACAAGTTCTTGAAGGTCATGCCCTTCCACATGCTAAGCATATCAGAGGTGCTGCGGGTAATGGAAAAGGGCGAATGGTTTACATCGATCGACCTGAAAGACGCTTACTTTCATGTTCCGATATTTCCTCCCCACAGACGGTTCCTTCGGTTTGCTTTTCGGAACCGTCATTTTCAGTTCCGGGTTCTACCATTTGGTCTCTCCCTGTCACCACGAGTGTTCACCAGGTGTGTGGCAGCAGCGTTGTCTCCCCTGCAATCCAAGGGCATCAAGGTCCTGCCCTATTTGGACGACTGGTTGGTGTGTGCGCCGTCCCAGTCTCAGGTAATCGAGGACACAACAACTCTTCTGTCTCATGTTGCTCACTTGGGCCTCAGGGTAAATTTCAAAAAAAGCTGTCTTACTCCCACCCAGGCCATCACTTTTCTAGGTGTGGATCTAGATACGGTACTGATGAAAGCGTGCCCGTCCAACAGACGAGTGGACGACATCATGAGGATCCTTGCCCTTTTCCAGAGGGGCAGGAAACTGCCCTATGTCACATTCCTCAGCCTTTTAGGAAAATTGACAGCAGCAGCGATGGTCGTACCTCTGGGCTTGCTGTCACTGCGCCCCCTCCAAAGATGGCTGAACAGCTTCCATCTGGATGCCAGATGGCACAGACACAGGAAACTTGTGGTGTGCCGGCGGTGCCTCCTTGCTCTGGCCCCATGGAGGCAGAGGTCTTTTATTCAGAAGGGCGTGGCTATGGGTTTGGTTCCAGCTCGTCGCGAGACTGTCACAACGGATGCCTCCCTCTCAGGCTGGGGTGCGGTCTGGCAGAACAGAGCTGTTCAAGGGCAGTGGTCCATTGGGGTCCGCTCAGACCATGTCAACACGCTAGAGCTTCGGGCGGTGCATTTGGCCCTGAAGCATCTCATGCCATATCTCAGAGGGAAGCACGTCCTTGTACGGCTGGACAACATCGCTGCTGTCTCCCAGATAAATCATCAAGGGGGCACCAGATCTATAAGTCTGCTTCAGGTGGCCCAGAAACTTCTAACTTGGGCTGCCCCCCGCCTGGCCAGCCTGAGGGCAATGTACCTACCCGGAGAGCACAACCAGGTAGCAGACTTTTTGTCTCGGGGCAAGCCCCCTCCAGGAGAGTGGCGTCTTCACCCAGACGTGGTGCAAGACATCTGGTGTCTCTTCGGCAGGGCACAGGTAGACCTGTTTGCCTCGGGGACAACAACACAATGCCCGCTCTGGTTTTCTCTGAAGGAAGAAACCAGTCCCCTGGGGCAGGACGCCTTGGCACACAGTTGGCCAAGGTGCCTCCTCTATGCTTTTCCTCCTCTACCTCTCATTCAGGCAGTGCTGCAGAGAGTTCTCCAGGAAGGCCACAAGTTGCTCCTCGTGGCCCCTTTTTGGCCAGGAAGACCATGGTTTCCACTGCTGCTCAGACTCTGTCACAGCCCCCCATGGCAACTCCCAGACAGGAAAGACTTGCTGTCCCAAATGAGGGGTCAAATCTGGCACCCCAACCCTCATCAACTTCAACTCTGGGTCTGGCCTCTGCAGGGCCCAACCCCTTACTGATTGGGTGCCCTACATCTGTCTGCACAACAGTCTTACAGGCCAGGGCTCCTTCTACCCGCATTCAATATGAGAATAGGTGGAAGCTATTCTCATCTTGGTGTGCAGACAGGAATGAGGATGCGGAGTGCTGCTCTGTGCCTCTCATTCTGCAGTTTTTGCAATCTCTCTTAGATGCTGGTCGTTCCCCCTCCACTCTGAGGGTGTATGTGGCCGCTATTTCCTCTAGGCATAGTTTAATTGACAATAACACAGTTGGTTGCCATAGATTGGTGACCCTTTTCCTGAAAGGGGCTATGAGGCTTTGTCCTGTGCGAGCCCCAAGAGTACCGACTTGGGACCTGCCCCTTGTGCTGGATCATCTCTGTCTGCCTCCATTCGAGCCCTTAGCGACTGCAGAGCCAAAGTGGTTAGCGGCAAAAGCTTCCTTCCTCCTTGCCATCACCACGGCGAAGCGTGTTGGGGAACTCCACGCTTTGTCTATAGCTCCTGAATGTCTAAGATGGGCACCAGATGACTCTGGGGTCACCTTGTGGCCAAATGCGGCATTTCTGCCTAAGGTCATGTCGAAGGCGAATCTGGACCAGTCAATACAGTTGGCACGTTTTGACCCTCCACCTGAGGGAAATGCCAACAGGTCAACGCTGCTATGTCCAGTACGTGCCCTGAGAGCATATGTGGACGGCACAGCAGGTATGCGTAGATCCGACCAATTATTTGTGTGTCATAGTGGTCCAAGAAAAGGTCTAGCTGTCTCTAAACAGCGTTTGTCTCATTGGATTGTGGAGGTGATCAATCATGCATATCAGGCAGCTGGGCGCATTTCGCCAGCTGGTGTGCGATGCCATTCAACACGAGCTATCTCCACGTCATGGGCAGCCCTTCGAGGTGTTCCCCTGGAGGCAATCTGTGCTGCGGCTTCTTGGGCGTCGCCAAGCACCTTCTCAAGATTCTACAAAGTTAACATTCCCACCCCCCATCCACTAGCGGGGATTGTTTTGACACCTCCTTCAGCCTCAATGCAATGAGGTGGGTAACATGATTCCTCGCGACCATGTTGGTATAGGTCATCCAGTGCTTTGAAGCACCGCCTCTGGCGGTCAGAAAGGATGAAATAGAACGAAAGGTTACGCATGTAACCACGGTTCTATGAATCCTGGATGACCGCCAGAGCATTCTGTCGCTCAGAATCACGTGATCTCGCGAGAAGATTCTGGGGGAACAGATCCTCTGATGACACCGGAATAAGTAGTCCGGGTCAACAGGGGTCACACGTGACTTTGTTGGTATAGCTACTCGACCTGCGCATGCACGATGTGTCATCCAGTGCTTTGAAGCACCGCCTCTGGCGGTCATCCAGGATTCATAGAACCGTGGTTACATGCGTAACCTTTCGATTTATGTAGAGCAGGTTCACTGTTTGTTGTCAGTTCTGGTATTGTAACTGAGATGCTCTGCCAGGTAGCCTAAATAAAGGTGACTGCATTTCACACAAAAGTTCAATTTGTTTCTGTTCATTTATACATTCAGACTTTACTAGCATTCAATAAAGGGTTATTAGATGTTTGATTTTATCCAAGTGTAAAACATGACTTCAGAAATTCAAGGAAACATTAAAAAAAATGCCTTACCCTTTACACTTCATATTTTAGTTAACTAAATTTACAGTAGACTTCATCGACTAAAATGCTGTGAAATTTCATCAACTAAATAACTAAATAACTAGAAGACTAAATTATGACTGAACTAAAGATATTTTAGGCAAAAGACTAAAACTAAAGAGCCCAAACCTCCACCAAGGTAGCTCACATATTGCTGTTACATCTATAAGCAAAAGTTTCATGATAAAGTTACCATCATAATCTGATTCATGACCCTCAAAACCCACACCTAGCACTTAGAATAATATTGGTATCATTATTAGTTAGACAGTTATTGAGCTAAAACGATTGTTCACTAATGGCGGTTATCTGGATCACCACCAAAATCTAATCATTTCTTTAAGTTGGGTCATTACCAACATCTCCTGAACATTTCAGCAGAATCCATCCAGTAGTTTTTGTGTAATCTTGCTAACAAACAAACAAGCAAACAGACATCTGCAAAAACACCTTGGCAGAGGTAACAATCTTAGATACATTTCCAAAATTCAATTTAATCTAACAACACAGAGAGTATTTTTCATGCTTACATGTCATCACTACTTGATTACTGTGGTAGCCTTTCCTCTAAAAAGTCTTTTATTTGATTTTTAAAGGGCTCACTTTATTAAAGATGGGAGCAGAACTGTTTCTTTGTCCCTGACTGCAAATATGTGACCTCTTGACTTTGTATCTCCTGTAGGCATGGCGGTGACACACGGGTGTTCAGGCTGGAGTTTGTATCAAATCAGGAGTTCACAGAAAATGAATTCATGAAGTGGAAAGAAGCGGTAAGTGTGTCTGGAGAAAGCATTCTTGTTGAAGGAACTGCTTAAAAAAGGTTGATTCAGCCAGC
This sequence comes from Cetoscarus ocellatus, assembly GCA_037902135.1. NCBI lineage: Eukaryota > Metazoa > Chordata > Actinopteri > Labriformes > Labridae > Cetoscarus > Cetoscarus ocellatus. The sequence continues at coordinate 1,387,084 of JBAMNC010001206.1, forward strand.
AGAGCAGAATCTGAAATAACAGAGTGAATGTTCAGATGTATTACTGCTGGATTTTCCATAAAAGTAGGGACTTAAATTTATCAGGGACACTCGAGGAGCCGTCTGTTTCTAGCTTCTTCGTTCTTTTTTCAGATGCTGGACGCTGGAATGCAAGTACCAACTCTTGACGAAATCACCAAAAAGGAGCAGTCCATCAAAGAAGCCATGAACTACAAGTTCAATGACAAAGACATAGAGGATGTAAGTCTGTTAATTACCTCCACCAAGGAGGTTATGTTTTTGCCGCTGCATGTTTGTTTGTTTGTTAGCAAGATTACGCAAAAACTACTGGACGGATTTTGCTGAAATGTTCAGGAGATGTTGGTTATGGCCCAACTTAAAAATGATTAGACTTTGATGGTGATCCATTAGTGAACAATCGCTGTAGATCAATAACTGTCCTTTCTTTATTGTTTCAAATTTATTTGTGGAACATTTTAAACATACAGGACAGTGGAGGAAAATTATCATAAAACTAAATATGGTTTTCGGTAAGAATGTAAAGATGGATCCAGTATGCCTTCTCTTAGGATTGCCTCACCCTCAAATTAATGATACCCACAATCAAAAATTGCTTAATGTGTTAACTTATGCTGCACGTAAAAGTATTATTGAAATGGATCTCGCATAAACCACCAACTGTTTCTGACTGGCACAAGGTCATGTTTGATTTGCTACTTATGGAATATCTGACATATTGGTCCAGAGGGACAATTGGACAATTCTTTCGTATATGGACTCCATTTCTTGACTATGTGGGGCCGAGAATACGCGGTATTTTCTGGAGGACTCTACCCAATCCAAGAAAAGATGACTAGTGGACAACGGGGGGCTCTGCTGTCTTAATTGCTTCAATTACTGTATGTGTCAAGGATAACGAGGTTTCAACATTTTGATACCCTACTTTATCATGTATAACTATGCTGTGCTCTGTGATGAAGTTGGAAACTATGCTTGTTTTGTTTTGGAGGGGTTGTGTGTTAATGTAAAAAAATTCACGCTGTGTGACTAAGATGGGGCGCCTTATTGTAAATAAAAATATTTTCCAAAACAAAAAAAAAGCATACAGTACAGACTGTGTGATATACAACATGAGATATGCAAATATAAAATTAGCATCAATTAAATGACACCTCTGTATGTCACCCTTCAACCCCCCCTCAAACCCCTTATCAGACCATTTATCTAAAACAAATGAATAAATGAAGTAGAAAATAATACTAATAAATCATATGTAATGTAAAAACTCGAGTAAACAAATAACACCTATGTCAACCCTCCAGCTCACAGGAAAAATCTAGAAAAAGTATGTGGCTCAGAAAAGGATCCCATGTAGTATGAAATGAAGCTTTCTATTGTAAACCTGAGCTTCACAAGCTTTGATGCTAAATAACTGTCTAACTAATAAAGATATCAACATGATTCTGAGTGCTAGATGTGTGTTTTCAGGGTCATGAATCATATTATGATGGTAACTTTATCATGGAAATATTGTTTATAGATGTAACAGCAATATGTGAGCTACCTTGATGGAGGTTTGTGCTCCGAGTGCTTTCTAGTGTTTGTTGTTTTTATTTCCACAGCCTCTTACATTAAGCAGCATCACTAATCTAATCTGTCTGACATTTGTATTGCTGCAGATTGTTAAAGAGAAGGACAGGTTCCGTAAAGCACCACCGAATTATGCCATGAAGAAGACGCAGTTACTCAAAGATAAGGTGAGTCAGTAGTTTGTTCATTATAATGTAAAATAATATAATATAATGTAATATCAAAACATCAGCCAACCAGCTAAAGAATAAACATAGATGCTGTCATAAATCTGAGTTTTTGTGCTTGCCCTGAATATAAAGTCGTTTATTTTGCTCATAATCTCTCCCTTCGTTGTCCGACTTGACTAAAGGCCATGGCAGAGGAGAGTGGAGACGGCGATAAAGCGAAAGTGATTCAGGATGAGCTGAATGAACTCGAGGAAAGAGCCGAGGCTCTCGACAGACAGAGGACCAAAAACATCTCTGCCATCAGGTTTGACTTTGAGTTATGACTATTTCAAATAACTCCAGAGTCTTTCGTTTATGTAAGAGGGAAAAATCAGAAAGGGCTTTACAAGTTACTTACAAGTTTTATTATTATTATTTGAGTGTTTTTTAACATGTACGTACAACAAACAGAAAGAAAAACATAATTTCATATGTAGCCGGGTACTTCGTGGGTTACAGTTCAAAGGTTATATGAAGTCCTCTTCTGAGTGGTTTGATAAATTCGATCCATCCTTTACAACATTTATCAAATACATCACTTTTTTGAATTTGCAAATATTTAACAAGACAGACAATGTAGTGAAGTGCAATATGAACAGGTCAAAGAAATAATGAGAAATATGAAAATACACGAGAAGATAATAAGAGAATAACAAGAGACAAAAACAAAACAAACCAACAAAAAAACAAGACAGTGATAGTAATAAGAATAAAAGGCAAACAGGACAAGTAATAAAACACTTATGAGATAGGATTAGGGGGTATAGTATGACAGAATATTGTTGCTTGAGTGTGTGGGTGAAGAAAATGTATGTGGTTTAAGGGCAAAACCTGATGGAATAATAAAAAAAAAAAAAACTAACTGATAAGCAAAGTCAAAGACATCACTTTTAATTCTGTTGCCATGTTGATGCGTCCTGATTCAGGCTGGGCAGTATATTGATTAAATCAATTAATTTATTTATTTCTTGTTGCAGAAGATTATAAAAATATATATATATTTTTTTTTCCACTTGACCCACTCCTTCACTTATTTTGCCTCTCCTGGGCTCCCAGAGTGAAATCCTTTTCCTACGTTTCTGTCCTGTGTGACCTTTAGGTTTTGGAGGTGATGTTTATGCTAAGAGGCGTCTCTGACTCTTTAAATCTGTTTTTATCCTTCAGCTACATCAACCAGAGGAACAGGAGCTGGAACATCGTTGAATCAGAGAAAGCTCTTGTGGTAAGTCTCCAATCTTTCAGCTCGGTTTAAGCACCATTCTCTCAAATGTTTTTCTTTATGGTCATATTATGTTTCATTGGTTTTTCAGGGCTTTAACTTTTGATTTGTAAAGATGAAGGGAAGAGACAAATCTTGTTGCATTTAAATATTTATCCAACAAAGGCTGAACAATATTAGGAAAACAATAATACTGCAACTGGGCAACTTTAATCACCCAAAGGGCAACATAAAACTGTTTTTCCAGCCTGAGGGCTTGATTGTAACAAACTTTCGGATACTCTCAATGGGGAAAAGTAATGTTTGATTAACAAAACATGCAAATTTAAAGTATTCCTAAAAATGGTATACCAATATGAATATGTTATAACACAAATACAAGTTATTATGCATAGTGAAATGAACTTGATATAGAATTAAAGATAATTAAGCCAATGTACACAGAATTTAAGCCAATTAAGCTATTTTTAAATAAAGCACAAATATTTTACTGCTGCCATTTTCTGAATATGGTATTGAGTAATACTTGACATAATGTTCTACTGCTTCATCAAAGAGATTTAGAGACACATGTGGCCCCCGGGCCACCAGTTGCCCACCCCTGTTCTGAAAGGTCATCATTTAGCTCTGCTGAGGCTCTGTGGTTTTCATAAGAAATACAGTTTACCTATTAAACCCTTCATAGTATGTAAAGTATGTGATTGTAATATATTTTGACTATTGTAGATGCACATATTGCACTTGGGATGTTAAACAATATATTGTTTGCCCCTCATATATCCAACACCTGTGCACAGGTATTACATGCAGACATGCTATCTGACAGGTCAAAAAACGATTAATATCTTGTCAAGGAAATTGAAATAATGATGGTGGATTTGTTTTAAACCCGAACAGACAAAAATGAGCAGGAAGTAACTGTTAGAAAATCTACATGTCATTTTTCATATCAAGTCACGCCAATGTGCTGTTTCAGCTTTTACCCACTTCTCCTATGTTTTTTTTAACAAGGTATTTTTATTTCTTTTCAAAACACAAAACACAAAGCAATTTTCAATAACAATAACTCACCAACTCTAAGTCAAACGCCAATGTTACAAATATAAAAATGGCTTGTTTAGAAATAAATTAATGTATTAATAAATGAATAAATAAATTGATTAATTAATTAATTAAAATATATTTAATAATAATACATAAATACTGTAATATAATAATAATATATATTATTAGATTATATCATATGATAATAATATAAATAATATAGAAATAAATAATAATACATTTTTTATTTCCCTGAGGGAGTTTTCCAAGGGGATTAAAAAAGTTCTATCTAATTTAATCTAAATAAAATAGATCAGGTAAGTAAATACATAAATAGTAATAATAATTCTAAAAATAAAAACAATAAGATAAATAACAATGATAAAAGGGAGAAAAGGGAAGGAAATATGAATATGTTAACAGATATTATAATAACAAATAAATAGGTTAAGTGATGAAAATACTTACAGATTAAACAACATGCTTCGACACATAAACAAGTGTTAATTACATGTTTAGACTGCCTGGTGACATATTTCCGAAAAATGATTGTCAAGCGGTATGAAATTTTCTGGTACACCCTCTGACTCTATATCATTTTTTTTTCCAAATGGACAAGACCTCCATTTTCATTCAAAGAAATTTTGGTCTTTTAAAATAAATCATCAAAGCTTACACCTGCTTACCTACTGTCCCGCAGGCCGAAGGACAATACTCCAAACACCAGCAGATGGACCCTTTCACACGGAGACAGTGCAAGCCCACCATGGTGTCTAATGTAAGACCGAGTTCTGAAAGATCTCCTGAACCACTATGAGCCCAGCTGGATCCAATCCTTTTTATTTCTGTCTCATCAGGCCAGAGACCCGTCAGTCCACGCAGCAATCCTGGCCCACCTGAACCAGAAGTACGGCTCTGGATCAGCGGCAGATCCTGCGAGCGCCGAGAAAAACAAACTGGTAAGAGGAGACGCTGACTGATTTCATAACGAAGAGGTTTGGAGAGTAAACTTTTATCTGTTTACTCTGTGCTGAGGTTCAAGTAAGGCTAAAGTCCTGGATGTTGTCCTCTTTCTGTCGTGAAATGGAAACAGCTGTACTTTTACTTTGACCAAGTTTATGCCAGGATGAGTTTTTCTGCTGAAAATTCTGCCTAAAGGGTCAAAGGTTCAAGTCACGGGTTAAGATTAGATTAGATTAGATAGAACTTTATTGATCCACCATTCACCAAGAACTTGTCCGTTATTGGGGCACAGCTGCTCAAACTAATGCTTGCTGTTCAGTGAATGATGATTGATTTGATATTTCTTAATATTTCTGTCATTGTTCACGTCATAGGGTCAAGCAAACATCAAAGACAAAGACGTCCCGAAGCCAACCACCGACCTCTCAGAGGATTTGTTCAAAGTTCACGATTTCGACGTGAAGATCGACCTACAGGTCCCCAACGCAGGTGAGATCTCTTTCTATCAGCAGTGAAGAGTTCTTATTTTTCCTCAAATCAGCTTCATATACAGGGGACCGAGATATTTCAGACAGCCGCTGGCCAAAGAAGAAGAGAGAGGAAGAGGCCTTAATGCCGCTGAACCTTTGCTTAAGTCTTACCCTGCATTCACACCAAACGCGAGCTAAGCAGCTTTGGCGACCAGCTGCCATTCATTTTTAATGATCGCTGGCATCAATGGCCGATTCACGAGTGGTGCGACTCGAGCGACGCGATAAAGGTGATGCAAGCAATGAGTTGAAGTTGAGGGAATCTCAACCTTTTGCAAATGAGCAGTGACGTGACAGCCAGTTGCGGACCGATCTGGGTTCCCAGGCGAGTGATTTTGAGAGGGAGGAGAAACTCATTATCGCTGTCTCCGGTTTCCTGGAGCTTTATGATGGATCTTTGTTCATCTTTAGAGATAATAAGAAAAAGTTTGATGCTCAGAAAAAGATTTCTGACAAAGTGGGGATATCTGGTAAGTTATAGGCTACTGTTGGTTCATGTAAACAATGCAAACCATGTGAAAAATGTGTTAACCCTGTTTTATTTTTATTATTAGTTTTTTTTTGGGTCCCCATTTGCTACTGCCGAAGCAACAGCTACTCCTCCTGGGGTCCACTCATTAAAACACAATCCACAAAACACGTCAATGACATTCAATATACTCTAAAAATTGAAACAGGAAATAAAAGACAGTTAAAACAGCAACCATCTGACAGTCATAGTGATAGTCTCTTAGATCTTTGATCAGGGTGTATGTACATCAATCAATAAATTATAATTAAAAACAATTCAATAAATGAATGATTCCACTTTAAACAGTGCACTCGAACAGAACTATGGTTTAAATTTTTCTTCAAGATAATTACAAGATTCTGCATGTTACTTTAAGTTATACGGTGGACATACTGTTAAGATAATCTTAATGACATTGGATATTTCTTTAAAGTCTTTTTAAAAACAATTTTACTGGTTAAACTTAAAGCTGTTGTCATCCTGTACACCTGCATGCTGCGTGCATTTTATATATACTGTAATTTCCGGACTAAAAGCTGCTACTTTTTTCCCACGCTTTGAACCCTGTGATGCGGCTAATTTTAAGTATTTTTACATTACATCTAGCCTCGTCACATCAAATTGAATTTAGGGTTAAAAAATCTGTCTGTGTAACATATGTGTGTAAATATCTCATGTTACAATGTGGACAGTGCCAGAGTATGTGAGCGGAGTGGAGCGATGAAATTTCCAGCTTCTCGCGCATAGAGCTGTTCTTGCCAGGCGGCACGATGTGAGTGGTCAGAGCGTCCACAGGCGATTTCGTTGCTTTTGGTGTGAACGCAGGGTTATTAGTGCTCCATCATGCATAGAAGACATCTTTAACATACTGAAGGGCATATAAAACTCAAAAGAACTGAATATGACTTCTTTAATGTGTGTGTGACATCACTGAAGAGAGATGTTTGATTTGCTCTGTCCTGCAGAAGCAAAGTCTCTGTCCGTGAGCTCCAACGCGCTGCCGGTGAAAGACGGCGCCCCCCGCAGGTCCCTCAACCTGGAGGACTACAAGAAGAGGAGGGGCCTGATCTGACCTGTCTGGTCCTTCATTCAGAAACCACACTGCATGTGTAACTGGCTGTGTGAGAGCGAGTGTGTGTGTGTGTGTGTGTTTGAGAGAGTGTATGTGCGTGGATGACCCCCAGAGGACGAGTGTTTGAATGTTCATACAGCTGAACGGACTGTTTATCAGAACACGGAGGACAAACTGGTCGAGCTAAAGGATCTCTCAGAATAAAGATTTTTCACATCATCGCACAAACTCCTAAACTGGGTTATGTTTCCTTTTTTATGTATTTAACTTCTTTACTGGCAATTTTGGATCTTCTGGATTCCACTCCAATTATTTTTCTCCTAAAAGGAAGCAGCTTGTGGATTATCACTGAGGACACGCAAGGACATTGGGAGACATAAATTGTTCAAGGACATTTTGAAATTACTGGACTGGACATCAAGATTACCAGCTCGTTCTTTCATCGAACACGGTTGTAAATTTTTCACCCTGAAAATTCTGACCTCACAGTCCAACCTGAATTTTAACAGCTTTGTGTTTTCATTTATTTTATTTTTTGGGCAAAGTTCCGACTCCCATCGCCCCAAACTCGTTGGACGTCGGCCCTCGTAACACAAACATGAGAAGCTCAGTACGTGCAGGAGGGCATTTGTCACTTTTTAAGTCCCTGATTTAAGAGGAACCCTTTTCTATGGCTGGTTATACAAGTGTTGCTTCGTTTCTGGTCTCTCTTGGTTGGTTGGTTGTTTATGGGATAACTTTTCCCCTGCCCTCAACTTCCAGAGCAGATTCTACGTGTTATCGATTGTGTCCATAGTCAGTTCCTGTATTGATGTGGCATGCCATGTAAATATGCATTTTGGAGTGAGTGCGGAAAAAATAAAGAGGCACTGTTTCATAAATCCCCTGTTGTTTTTTGCCTTTATTAAGGTTCTTAGGATTTTAGTTAGTGAATTTGTCCCTGTAGGGAAAGTGGGGTGTGGCAGGAATCACAGACTTTTGGCAACAATGTACAATGTCAACACTGATACAGTGTTGAAGTTAAATAACCAGAAAAGCACTCAGAGAGCGCAGACCTCCTCCAAGCAGCTCAGTTCCGGCAGTGGCTTTTCCACAACCCCTGTAAAAGATACAAATCTGGATCACCAGATCCAGAATAGAGCCAGGATCCAGACCAAACTCAGCTGTATGAACACAAGTTTTGGGAACATCACGTAATGTTTTGATTTTATATGTATTATTGAATGTCGTCAATGAGATTTCTCATTATAAAGTTCAATGTCTTTTTGTGACGTCAATCTGGATCTGATCCAGATTAAATTTACCTTGATGATAGAGACATGGACTCCATATTATCCTGTAAATTGGAAGTGAATCTGTTAAAAAATGGTAGAGATTTTTTTTTTTAATTCCACCCAATGTTAACTTAAGGGAATTTTTTTTTTTCTGATTTTGGGATTTTTTTGCATCCAGACAAATATATATATCACCACCAAAATGTAATTATTTCTAAGTTGGGCCCTTACCAACATCTCCCGAAAATTTCAGCAAAATCTGTCCTGGAGTTTTTGCGTAATCTTGCTAACCAACAAAAATACACCGGCTTTTGTGGAGGTACTGTAATAAAAGAAAATTTGGATCTGCTTTTTGTTAACAGAGGAGCATAATAATGCCGTCTGCGCTGCAACAGTGTAAATGAAGGGGCAAGGGGGAGTCTCTGATCACCATTACCCACAATGCTGAATGCTTTTGTTTAATATTCTCTGTTTCTAAATGCAGTCCATATTTGCAAATGGGATCCCTGACACTTGACATTGTTACAATGTTCCTGTTCTTTTGAAAATGTTTTTAATATCTTCTGTTAAAAGAGATGCAATCAGTCATTTTATGGTTCATAGTATTGAAAAGTCGGGACATGAAATCTGCTGCATTCCATTTAATCTTGCGAGCCTGAATTTGTGAAGTGCATCACCTTGAATTATCCTTGAAGTCAGAGTTTGAACCCAGAAATTTATGAACTTTAGTTTCAGGTTAAAAACAAGAGCAGTCAAATCAGATGGGATGTTCTGTTTTGATAAAAAAATATTCCAAGGTAAATGGAGCATACCATACATTAAAAAAAGTGCAGGCAAACTCCAGCAAATTGTTAAAACTGCATAAAAACATTACCAAACGTTGTAGCTTGTGCAGTTTAGTCTGTGCTTGTGTTTACCTGCTATTTTTGTAACCAATGACAAGAAAATTGCCCATTAATGGGGAGAAAGTCTTGCTGTAATGTTGAAGCAGATATTAGTATTTGTTTTTTTACCTGAACTACATTAAAGTCAAAAGTTCAGTAATTTAAAGAAGAAACTGTGAAGTTGTCTTTTTTAATTGGACCAAAAGACAATTTCCTTCAAGCATTTTCCCTGGTGTGCATTTCTGTTATTTTTTCTGGACTCATTTTGCTACTTGTTGGTATTTAAATGCAAATTATAACTTCCGAAGAGTACAAACTGGATATTAACTCTTTTGCAACACAGGCGTGCTTATTTGGAAAATAGAATTTTTTTATTTGTTGAAATTATTGCAGATTAAAGGCTCCAATGCAGCGGTCACCAAGGGCCATAATCAAAAGAAGCAAGGATGGCAAAGATCCAGCTTAGGTTAAGAACTTGTTAGTTATTGGAAATGCTTTCATAACAACAGCCTGCTTCCTGAAACAGAAATGTTAGGTAACAAAAATCACCGTATTCTCTACCATATATGAAAAATATGTGGCCAAAATCAGAGGAATTCATTAATGCGATGGCGCATTTTGGCCAACATTACTTAACATTAAACAAAATTAAAACGTCCATAATTACTTAAAACAAAATGTTTCCTGAATTATTTGTAAATACTACTGAGTTTATGCCCTTTCATGATCTACTGTCTTCTCTTGTAACTCTTTTATGACACATTCAAAACACACAGGTTAAAAAGAGTCCAGAATATAAAAAGGAGCAAATTATGATAAAATGAAATTAATATAATCATACAGCAAGTGCCAACATTCACTAACTGTTGTTAAAGAAATAATAAAGTTGTAGCTTTTGTATTGGGAATATTGACAGTTATAGTTTCACAGTGTTCATAAAACTGCTCCAAATAACAATAGGAGTTATTTTACATCCTTCATGTTCACAGAAACACCTGAGTGTGCTGCAGAAGGTGGGGATAAGAACTTGAAACCTCATTGGTTTATTTCTGATCAGGCTCCTCTGCGGTCGTTCTGTTTGGGGTCCTTCCTCGCAGCGCTTCCTGGTCCACGTATTGAGAAGATCCTGAACATCCTACTTGACAGATAATGACATTAGTCCGTGTTTGTTTTTAAAGATATTTATTCTACATGTTCACCAGCTGCAGCCCGGCGGTAGCCAGCTGACCGGAGACGTTTTCAGACGTTGACGTCGTTTTTAAAGGTACGTTAGAGGATTTTGAACTGTTAGCCTGTTAGCTTTAGCTTTGATGGAGATAATCTAAACCAACTGTGTTTACATTTATTTTATGATAACGTAAGATTAACTGAAGGTTTGACCTCCCTTGCTTCTATGCTATGTTATATTAAATATCGTGATATCGTTAAAATAACTAAAAGCCAGCAGAATTACTGTATTAATTTGTTAGCCTGATGCTTGTGCATGAATGTTATTTTTCCTGAGGAGTTTCAGCCCTGAGTTTGGTCTGACAGGCTGATTAAAACCACAGCAAGGCTTTCTGAGAAACTCTGCACACCATTTATGGTAACAATGAGTTTGCTTATTATGACTTAGTGACTGTTATTGTTGTTCTCTTCGTTATTTGATGTTTCCAGTTTCTATTGTTTGTTGTTTAGTAGTTCATTTCGCGACATGTAAAATAATAATTATAGTAATAATAATAATGGGAAAATAATCATACAATAGTGGACAAACGTAACAATACAATACAAAAGTGACAAAGTTGTGCAAACCTAGAGTTACTTTGGTGTACACGTGGAGAACAAGCTGGATTGATCTATGCAGCCAGTGTTTGCCAGTGTTCTCTGTATGTCCAACATTTGCCTGTTTTGGCATCAGAGAAGATGATCATCTTTTCAGCTTTTATCTGCTGATACCAAACTCATGACAATAATATAGTGCACTTCCAGTTTACACCTGTAAAGATCACAAAACAAGGCTGCCAAAATAAATGTGCTGGGCTAAAAATGATGTTTAAAGCTCTCTCTCTCTCTTTTATAAACTTTATATTGGAATCGTGTTGGAGTGTTTACTTTTGCAGTAGGCTTGACCTGCTGTTGAGCACAGTTTGCTTTTGTGATACGAGAAATGATAATTGTATTTATTTAGTGAAGAGTTGGGCAGATTCCAGGGTTGTCACAGTTGAAGAACTTTACACTTTATATGCTTTGCTAGTTGCTGGTGAAAACCAGATTGTATTAAAGTCTGTTTGATCCCACAGTAATTCAAAGTCCTAAAGATCACTTTGGATAATTTGTTTTGTTCACTTACTTAAACCTGCAAAAAAAGTCCTTCTTTAGCTCAGACTGCAAGGGCTTGTGTTGGGAATTTGAGGGTTGGCATTACAAGACCACGTCTGGAAATTAGTCTGGTAGCTGGAGGGGTGCTAGTTCACTGCCTGCGTGCTGCAGAGATGCCCTTTAGCAAGTACAGCCTCTTGATTTGGTATCTCTGTCTTTTTTTCTTGTTGATAGGATGCCATTGTTGTAGAAATATGTTTTCAGTCTGTGTGTAGCATCTGTAATCAACGGAGGGTACATTTTTTAACATCTCAAAATCATTTTTTTAATATTTATGTAAAAGAAACCATGTGCAGGAGTGTGCCGTCTACTTTTGATGGATTTATTCCTCTTGTATGCCGACCCCATGTCTAGTTCAGGTGTAACTTTCAAAAGCTTCAGCATTTTCTGATGCTTCTTAATTTCCCATGGAGTCTTGAGAGGTCTTGACTTAGACTTTTTAAACTAAAGGCCTTAAAAAGTCTTGAGAAGCTTCACATTTCCCATGAGAGGTCTTAAATTTTGAAGGCTCTCCAACACCTAAATGTTGCTCCACAAAAACACACAGTAAATGCTGAGTGATGTAGCACTTTAATTAAAGGGATATGCCAACATTTTTGGTGCGTGCTTAAATGCAAATTGCCTGCAAATTTAAGAATGGCTCAACAAATGAACGGCTCACTCACAACTGTGAATTGGTTCTCACCGTTCACTTAAAAGAGCTGTTCAAAAGACTCGACTTACTTGGGAATGTCACATCTCTAGCGCAAACTACTGTGGACGTAGGTCAACAAAACAAAGCCTCTGTTTAGGAGTAGAAGATAATACAATGATTGTAGAAGATAATGTAATATAACACGGTAAAAAACGAGTCACAACAAACACACAGGACTGTTTAGAGTCGCTGAAGAGTTTACCTGATGACTGTTGGCAGATGCAGGCTAACACTTCCCATTGACTCCCAGTGTTTGAGCTAAGCTAACTAGCTGCAGGCGATCTCTGTCCGTCTCTTCCTTGTTACTGCACGTACAGTCAAAAGAATGGAGTCTATCTGCTTGTCATGGACTATGAGTGAGGCAAGACAGGAAAAGAAAAATAAAGCTGGCGTATCCCTTTAAGGGCTAATGCATCAAAAACACAGTAAGCATTTTGTCAAGTCTTTCTTAAATTGTGCTGCTGTTTTTTTCTGCCCGCAGGTTAAAAATGTCCTGGTTTGCTGAACTGGCCGGTAAAGCTGAAGACTTCCTGAATAAAGTGGACCAGGGAGCCGCCACTGCCCTGACCAAAAACCAGGGGAGAACATCCTCCTTTTCTTCATCGTATGAAGAAGCATCAGTCATCCAACCTGAGTACAACACTGCAGGATTCAAGACCGAAGCGGCTGTGACACTTCACACCTACACCTCCTCTCACGATGCCCCGAGCTTCATCTCCTCAGCGGCTGGAAACATCAAGAGATCCAGCGCCACCATGCTGGCTGGCACCGCCAACGTACCCAGCGCCCCCTCCGGCCCTGGAAGCACAAACTCATCCAAAGCCTCATCTGGGTTTGTGAGGCCGAAGAAGAGCGAGCAGGACGTGGACGATGACATGCTGTTTGACTTTCTGAACAGCTCGGACCCTCCCGTCAGCAGCAGGAGGGACTCGAGAAGAGAGCCCATGAAGGCAGCAGCTCCAGCCACTGAGGCTCAAAGTCCAACCCCCCCAGCTTCTTCCACCCCTCATACCGTCCCCTCTGCTCCGTCCACACCCCCCTCCACGAGAGGAGTGTCCAGGGCGTCCAGTATGAGCTCACTGTCCGCTCACAGCCTGAAAACATCAGAGGAGAGCTCAGCGAAAGAACCAAGTCAAGGTAGGATACATGACACCCTGCTTACTGAACTTATTTCAGTTGATGTACCAAGTTTTTGTTTTATTTTTACCTTTATTTAACCAGATAATTCCCACTGAGATCCTGGCCAAGAGGTCAGCAGCACATGCCTTAAATTCAAGAAAAGATTAAGGCAATAAATTACAAAAAATAAATATGGAAAGAATTCAACAATTTGACAGTGGAAGTGCAGCAGTTTTGAGGACAGTAAAAATTAAAACCACAGGCATTGTTCATAGGATTCTCATTGCCTAGTGAGTAAAAAGGAACGAAAAACTTGGACTGAAACCAATTCTGACATTTTCAGTGAGAGACAAAATCTGTCTCATTGCAGTAAAGATGCTGTATAAGTAAGTCTCAGCTTGCATGATAATCCCACAAACGAAGAGCTCATTTATGGTAGTGGTACACCTCCTTTAACAATCCTGCTCTGACCAGCTGTTAGAGGAAAGGGAAGTAACTTACAAACCAGATGTTAAGAGGTTAAATAAAAGTTATTTATTAACAAAAGTAAGGTTTTTAACAATAACGAAAGGGAGGCAACTAAGGACTAAATGAGTGCTGTACAAAAGTGGAAACAGGAGAACAAAAAGAGACTCTAACCTAGAGTTTTACCAGTTACTATCTTGTTTAAGCAAAAGAAAAGAAAGACAAACCAATGTATCTCCTCTAACTAAGCAAAATAAAAGAAATACAATACTAAACAACGCCCAATCTTGACGGGGTCAATGCAGTCGCTCCTGCTGAAGTGGCAAAATAAGATAGTCAGATACAAACATTGTCTGATTTGAATTGCAAATTAAAACTCTGGTGTACCCGAAGAGACTTATGATAATGATTTCAAAGTTGATATATTTCTAAACCATAAAGATATGACTCATAGTTTCTTATTATTGTCCACCTAAAGATCTATAGCTGTTCAACATACAAGAGCCAACACCCAAAATCAAAGACCTGCAGAGTATTAAACCTGAAGAAGACAATGTTTGGAGACTATGTGGTAATGATTCTGCTGGACACTGCCATATTGTTTTGGAAAGCCCTAAAATTTCCCTCTATTGTACAGATGTAGGGACTGTAATCAGATCAATTATCAGCTTAGAGTTTGACTTTGCCTTCGAAGTTGTGTGGTTTGGAAATATACCAGCTGAGCTTAAAAAACATGAAAGACATTTACTACAATTTTTACTGGCTGGAGGTAGAAAAGCATTAACCAGAAAATGGTCGAACAAGGAATCACCAACTATCACAGACTGGAAGGACATAATCTAAGAAATGTACAACATGGAACAGTTGAACTTTTCTCAGAAACATTCTACCCAAAATTCTGGAAAAAGTGGATTACTTATGCTAACCAGAAGTGACATTGTCCAACTTTCTCTGGAGTATGTTTCCTTCATTCATTGAGAGCCGATGTGTTCATGGATTTCAACACTTATAACCCATTTCAGTATTTCTTTCGAACAGTGCATAATGTTATAGGATGTCAAACATTTTGTCTGGCATGATGACCTTTCTATTCTTTCTTATGTGTATTGTTTTTTTCATGTGATTTTTCAGATCAACCACTTTTGTTCCATAATTTCTTTAAAGTGCAAATTCAGTGGAAAGATAGAGTCTCTCTAACCTTTAGCTCATGGATCAGGGACCTCGTGCACCACCTGTTTTCCCAGTTTTACACCAAGTGGAAAAATGTACTTGTTTATTTTTGATGCCTATTTTCATGTGTATGTGTATGAATACAATTTATTCTATGAGTTTTGTTTTTTCCATCTGTTAGAGCCATTTGTGCACTACAGACAGTTTGATAGATAATTAATATAATATTAATATATATTTGACCTGATTAGAATTTGGAAACAAACAGTTATATGGTTTTATCATAAATGTTTATTTTTACAGCTGATAATTACTACAGCTCTCTTATTGATGAGACGTATCGTGATGCATTTTTTATATTTTATTGTGTCGTGAGCACAGTAGTTTTTGACCGTGTTTACACCGGGTCGAGATTTTGACTAGGTGTTTTATTCTGGAAGCATGCATCAACTACATGCTTGGGTTTATCATTTCAGAGGGTCTTCAGCAATAAGATGGAGCCGCACTCACACCATCCTTTTTGCCCTCTTTGGTTAACTTAAAAACAAAAAAGAAATATATTGCATGATCATTGTAAGTTTATTTATGGAATATTTATTATTATGATAGTATAAAAGGCTGGGGTTGTTCATGGGATGATTTTTTTTAGTGTTTAAAGCCATTTTTTTGTATTCTTTTTACATTGTGATCAAAAAAAGTGCAAATTCAGATTACCTCAGGATTTTGTATTAGACTTAATTGATGTGATCTCTGTTTCACCCCCACCTGGTCACCACAGAGACACTTGAGAGCTTAGATTCAGGACTGGCCGTCCCTCAGGAGTCCAGCAGGCAGCAGGAGCCTTCTCCTTCTCCTCTTCCTCCATCAGAGGAGCCCCAGAGCCAGGTCTTATCCAGTCTGCGTCTGGAGAACCAACTGCTGAGGAGTGAGGTGGCTTCACTCAACCAGGAGATGGCTTCAGTCATCCAGAGAGCAAAAGACTTACAAGACGGTTAGTAACAATCAAATAATCACTAAGTTTATCTGCATATTTGCCCTTGTCTTGGCCCTATAAAATCTGTTGTTTTTTTCCCAAATTCCGTTTTAGTTTTTTGGTTTTAATTTTTTGAGAGTTAGGTTTTAAGTATTTTACGCAAATTTAACCCTGAGACACAGTATGAAGTTATGAAATATAATCACTCACTCTTCAGGTGGTCCTCACACGTGTCTTTACGGGTCCAGTCAACAGTATGTTGACAAAATTTGCAGAACATTTGATCGCCTGACACGTAATAATCGTTGGGAAACTGCTCTGCCCTGTACTTTGGAGTTAGCCTGGAGTTTCGTAGCTGCTTTGCCAATTTAGCCGGTGTCTCAGGCGGCTGCTTCGACATGTTTGTGTCGTTAATGAGGGGAGGAGGAGGAGGAGGAGGAGGAGGGGGAGTGAAGTGTGCATTGTCTCCATCATTAGTGACCCCCTCAGAGCATTTTCCCCAGAGATTCGCTCCTTTTTATTGGCCATTTCCGTGATATTCCGCATTTATATTGAATTCCGTTTTTAATGTCCAATTCTATGAATCCATCCGCAATTCCTTGATGGTGGATTTTATAGGGCCCTACTTCTCCCTCTTCATTGATAAGATGTTTCCTTTTCCTCCTGCAGAACTGAACCAGACCCGCCTACGAGCAGACAAGAGGAACTCAGAGCAGTCTCACACTGACAGGGTGCTAAGAGAATATCGGTCACAGGTTGATGACCTCACAGAAGCTCTCTCTGCCAAAGACGGTCAACTCGCAGTCCTGAAGATCAGACTGGACGAGGCTGATCAGCTGCTGAAGTCCAGGAGTGCAGCATTAGACGAGGCACAGAAGGAAAAGTCAAGGTATGCTGCTGTGATAAGTTACCTAATGAGAGACAAAAATAAGCTTTACTTCCAAAAGCAAGCGTACGAAGTACTTATAATATGATAGAAAAAATCAAATCAGCAAAACATTCAAAGACGGCCCCTATCATACTTTTTTCAGGTTTTGTATGAGATTAACATTATTGAAAAAGTTTAATTTTCCCTGAAAGACCAGAGAGATAAATGTCATTGAATCTGGTCTTAATGGACTCGAAATGTAAAACCTGTAAGATCAGATTTCATCTAAATCCATTGGTAATTTACAATGACCCTTTTGTTTTTCTCTACTTTATAGTTTATGTCAAAAAAGATGGGCCCATTCTGTTCTGTTTTGTGTTATTTTAATGAGTGCATTATAAATGTAAACTCTTGAAAGACACCATGAACAAAAGCATTTGGACTTTTTGCAATCATTCCTCCATTGTCTATGTGGAAGAAGTAATCAAATAATGGCCAAATATGGCAAATAAATCTTGGAAAGTTTGTGCAATTGCAAAAACATACTTATAAGAAATGACAAATAATTAAAAGAAAAAATTCTTGGCACCTGGAATTCCACCTCTCCCCCTCTGTACTGTGACAGTACTTAAAGTAGTAGTAGTTTATTTTGAACATGTAAGAAAAAAAGATTATATGTATATGTACTCGTGTGAATGAAAAAATAACGAGCAAAATAAAAATACAAAATTGAAAAAAGACAACCTTAAAATGGAAAACAACGTAAGTTCAAGATTTAAGTTCAGACTTAAATCTTGTAAAAATTATGAAAAATAATAGACACCCTATTAATCCATATATCTTGTGAAAATATTTTTATACCTTTTTTAATTGGTTGATGCTTGAGCATTCATTGAAATCCTCATTCAGCTCAAACACTTTGTTCCTCCGGCCTTCCTAACAGACCTACCAGTGTGACATCATACAGTTTTTTTGTCTGCAGTTTAAGCCACATTGGCCGGGGTTGGCAGTCCAGTGAAGAGCAGAGATGTTAGAATGAATGCGTAGTTGTTGATAACATGGCTCTGAGCAGGACCAATCACCACAACGTAGACCAGTCAACCAATCAGAGTGGAATGAGCTCATGTGAGGAAGGGAGCCTTTAAGAAACAGGAGCTCTGACAGAACATCTCAGACAGAGAGGGAATACAAGTGGATCAGGGATACTCCATGTATGAAAACTAGTTTTTTTCCTTATATTTACATTTGTTAAAATACTCTAGTCATCATCCCAATGAATAGGTGAACTAGAGTTTAGAAAAGTATGAGCTGTTGTATGAAGTTGTGGGCAAAGGCAGTGATTGTTGGTTGGAGCGAGTGGTCCAAGCTTTCAAATGACTTTTCTTTGGGGCAGCAGTAGCTCAGTTCAGAAAGTCCTGACCAAACCATGTTTGGAAGTTGGTTTGGAAGCTGGAGAAGTACCAGCTGACTTCCTGGGTATAGCCAAAGTGCCCTTAAGCAAGACACTTTACCCCAAAACTGCTCGGTAGTGCTTCTTTGGAAGCAGCAAGCCATCACTGTGACATCTTTCCATTAACCCTTCGACTGGCATTGTAACCGTGCGGTAGACTATTTGCTGCCTTACAACTGTATTTAAATTTTTTGTTTTTCTTTATTCACCAGTGTTTGTAACACCAATATGTATCCACTGGCTGGCGCTGCTGTACGTTAATATAACTGTTTGAAATGAGAAAAAATCAGAAGTGAATCATTGCTGCATAGCTCCTCAGAAATCTAACAGTAAGAGCATACATCAGAGTAAGAACTGTTTTTTTCAAATAATTCCAGATCCTCCGACAATCATAATTTTGTTAAAGGAAATAAATTTGATGGTAAAGAAAATGTATCTATGATTCTTCAGAAAACTGGGTCAACCATTAAGAGTCCAAATTTTGCTCTCTGTGATGTTTTCATAAGAAAAAAAACAAAAAAAAATTGCAGAAATGAAAGAAATCCATTCATGCCTAGGATAACCCTTAACAGGCAAGCCAAACAGCAGGCTGACCAATATATCTACTTACCGATTAGGTAATCTGTAAAATTAAACCTGAAATGTTGCTAAATGAAGAGGAAGGAACACATTATAACCAGAAAATAATTTGTTGCAAATGTATTTCTTAGTTTGGAAGTCAAAGGGTTAATGCATGATTGTAGGACCTGTTTGTACATGTGCATGTATATTTCAGCGCATGTTTCAACAACAGAGTGTAAAGAATTGAGTTTCCCCATGAGGGATGAATAAAGTATGTCTTCTTCTTTATTTCATGTTTCTATCTGCTTTAGAGGCTGAGAAATAAAAACTTCAGCAGAAATTTTGTGCAGTTTTTCCAGTAAAATTCTTAAAAATACGTTATTTTTGGGTGACTATGGGTCAAAGGGGGTTTTAAAAAAGACCTTTAAAAATATTAAACTTTGAAATTATAACAAGTGTTCAGTAACCCTTTTCTGGCTGTTTTACTAAGCCCTATTGTTATCTTTGGAAAGCAAAGCTGTTTTTTTACTTGATAGTGTGTAATTTTTCATTCTTCAAACTCCCAGAAAACAACAGACATTTGAATGTAATCACAAGAAAATAAATTTAAAAAGCATGCCCAGTTAGGGCTTGTTTTATGGGATGCTTATTTGTCATGTCTTATTATTTCATCATATGTTTGTTCCATCTTAGGTCTTTGATTGAATACAAGTTTAAGTGATTGAAAAGAGATGGTGGTGGGTCTTGAGGCTGGACCAGTTAAGAACCATTATTTAAGAGGATGCTGTCTTGTTTGTAGAATAATCCAGGATCACTCAGAAGGGAGCAACATGCACTCTCAGGCTCTGGAAACGATCCAGGAGAGACTACGAGAGGCCGAGCTCGCTCTGAGGAGGGAACAGGACAGCTACCGGCAGATGCAGGTTCACATGATGCCATTTCTTACTTTATATTCGGCTCTGTTAAGCTTGGACTGAATGATCGAACGTCTTAATCTTCTGCTCACGTGCAGAGTGAATACGCTGGTCGTCTGTCCAAAGTGGAGGCCGAGAGACAGACCCTCGCCGAGACGCTGACTGCAGCAGAGCGGCGAGTGACGGAGGAGAAGCTCAGAGCCGACGACCTCCAACAGCAGCTGAAAAGTTCAAAAGCTGCAGCTGAGAGTGCAAAACAGGAGCTGCAAGACTACAAACACAAAGCTTCACGAATCCTACAGGTGAGAATTTATGACTATTCCATATTTAATGTCCACATTTAATTGTCCAGAATAGGTTTAAAGTTTCGTTTCATGCAGCTTGAGACCTGTTATTATGAGAAACTTTTTATTTTTTTAGCTTCTTTGTTGCTCTTTCTAAAGAAGTCCATCATGTTTTAAATGGTTTCTAGTCCAAAGAGAAGCTGATCAGCAGTCTGAAGGAAGGATCTGGTTTGGAGACTTTCGATGGTAGCGGGGCAATGGCGATGGAGCTGGAGGATCTACGTCATGACAAGGAACTACAAAGAGAGGAGATCCAGAAACTACAGGGACAGGTTCACACACTGCGGACTGAAATACAGGTGAGTCTTTTTAATGGGAGGTATTTTGTGAACAAAGAGTCTGTTTAGGAGTATAAAAAGATAATAAGACGATAGTAGAAGATAACGTAACATAATGCGGTGAAAAAAATCAGCCACAACAAGCACACAGGACCATTTAGAGTTGCTTAAGAGTTTATCTGATGACTGTAGGCAGAGGAAGGCTAACACTACCCATTGACTCCCAGTTTTTGAGCTAAGCTTATTAGCAGTGGGTGAGCTCTGCCCATCTCTTCCTTGTTACTGCACGCACAGTTGAAAGAACGGTTTCCATCTGCTTGTGATGGACTCAGGAGTGAGGCCAGACAGGAAAACAAAAAAAAAAAGTTGGCGTATCCTTTTAACTGCATACTGCTTCAAGTCCTGAGTTTACTCCCAGATCTGAAAATCCACTTATTTGCTTTATGCTCCAAAAACTCATTTTTATTCTGAAAAACGTACTTAAATACAATGTGAAATTTCTTCTATCGCTTGACTTTTTATTGTCCTTTATTTATACAGGGACATAACTTTGAATTGAGAAATCTTATATGAAGGTTGTGAAGTTCTATGTCGGAATAATTTAATAGTTTATGGCAGATTTGAAAGTGTTATGCTACTCTGATTAAATCAAATGCTAGCCTTCAGTCTAAGATGTTGCTTCGCTTTTCTCTTGCAGGATTTGGAGAATCAGGCTCTGACAGAAGCAGAGACATGGCGGGAGCAGCAGCTTCAGTTGGAGGAGCAACAGGTGGCACAGAACAGGGCGAAACAGGAGGTGGAGGCTGAGATGGAGCGCTACAAACAGGTAAGGGGGAGGGATAACTACACAGAATAAGAAAATATGCTTTAAAGGAAAACGTTTTAAAGAGTTGCTCAAAAAAGAGAGCACAGAAGAGCTTCAAGTACACTTTTTCTGCCTCTATTTAGAGAAAGGACAGTGAATAGACTTGAAAAGTGGGGATAACGAGCAGGGAATACGTGTCAGACAGAAAACCCAGGCCGGAATCCCAATCCGCACAGCCCATGACACAATATGGTGGCTAATTTTTAGGTAAAAATCCCACAAAATCCCACAATTACATGAAATAACTGTTCCCACCAACGGCAGTGTACCTTACCAGTGTACCTTGTATCTCAGCTCGCTCCTCTTAAAGGTACAGCTCTGCTGGGAGCCTTTTCAGCCACTTCACCGACTATTGTCAAGTACTTGATACAACCCAACTTCAAAAATACTGAACTATCTCTTCAAGTTTGTTGGTGATGTCTTCAAACAAAGGACTGACAAAAGATGAAGCTTTCACAGGAACCCTGAAACAAGATTCTACATTTTTACTCTGTTAATTGAAGTCCTGATCAGTTGATTTTTTTCCTAAATTGAAGGAGCTGCAGTATGTTGAGGATGAGCATCATCGAGCAAAAACCACCCTGCAGAGCAGAATTAAGGACCGAGAAGATGAAATCCAGAAACTCAGGAACCAGGTAAGCCTTTTACAGTGACCCAGGTTATTTCAGTGCTGGATCATGGCTGATGTGGCCATTCATTAAGCCCCATTCCTTCATCATTACAGTCAGCAAAATAAAATACATGACATCCAAGTTAGTGCTATTGTTCTTTTTGCTTGTAAAAGACAGATATCTGTAAAAAATATTTTCCTTTCTGTCGATATTTTGGTCTTTGGGGTAGATACCTAATATAAAGAACTTAGGCGTGACATATACCCTCATCAACCACTTGAACTGAAGAAGTTTAAAATGTGTTTGCTGTTCGAGTCTGTGCATTACTGCAAACCTTTCCCCATTCTTCATGTGCTATGTCCTCTTGAATATCCTTTCTTCATGCTTCCAGTTTATTTTCTGAGGATTCCAGTGACTTAGCAATAAGCAAGTTGCATATTTCAGAAACAACACCTTTTTGAAGAGGGTTAATAATTAAAACGTTCTCCAGTGAAGATTGAACAGGTATCATCAGAGACTGATTTTGACTTGATCTAATAAAGCTCTTAAGCTGTAGATATTTTAATAAGTGTTTACGAGGTATTTTGTTGTGGTCTACCAATTCATCAAATGTTTTAATGAACTCTGTGGATCAAACAGTGATCTGATGCAATGACTCTTTGAATTTATTCTTCCAGTTGACCAACAAGACTCTGAGCAGCAGTCAAACAGAGCTGGAGAACCGTCTCCACCAGCTGACGGAGACTCTGATCCAGAAGCAGACGATGCTGGAGGCTTTGGGAACAGAGAAGAGCTCTTTGGTGTTTCAGCTGGAGCGTCTGGAGCAGCAGCTGAAGAGCGCTCAGAGCGGGCAAAGCGGAGGACCTACGATCAACATGAGCGGTCTGGAGGGACCAGGTATGAGAGGACATCAGGGGACAGTTTTTTATTCTTAAAGGGACACGCCAGCATTTTCTTCCTTTTCATGTCTTGCCTCACTCCTGAGTCCATGACAAGCAGATAGAAACCATTCTTTGGACTGTGCATGCAGTAACAAGGATGTTTTTGTTTTTGCTTCATATATATTTATTTTGAAAATTACATTAAGTGCTAATCTCAGTCTAGAAACATCTAACGTAACATAAAGGGGTAAAAAAACGAGTCCCAACAAGCACACAGGACTGTTTAGAGATGCTGAAGAGTTTATCTGATGACTGTAGGCAGAGGCAGGCTAACACTTCCCATTGACTCCCAGTGTTTGAGCTAAACTGTTTAGCAGTGGGCGAGCTCTGCCCGTCTCCTCCTTGTTACTGCTTGACGAAAACAAAAAAAATGTTGGTGTATCCTTTTATTTAAAATGGTTTCAAAGGCTGAGGAAAAAGTGCTTGTTTTTTGATCTGTGGAATGAGGCTCTTCTGCTTTCTTTCCTAATTATTTATCAGATTTTTTTTCATTTTTCAGGGGCACGACAGAGAAGCACACCGGTCCTTTTCAGTGATCAGGACAGTCCAGGCGTGTACGGGAAGGTACGAAAGGCAGCCAGCACCATTGACCGCTTCAGGTAACTTTTCCTTTTGCCCCCACTGATCCTGCTTTGTGAACGCTCTGATATATTTGTAGAAATTATCCCAAGTGACAAATTTAACATTTTTTCATTTCAGCATCAGACTCGGTATCTTCTTGAGGCGTTACCCTGCTGCTAGAGTTTTTGTTATACTGTACATGGTGAGTATTTCAAAACCGTTCTTCATTTTACAGCCTGTTAATGACTCCCAAGGATGAAAAGTAAAAAATATTATTTACTCATATTGCTATAGTTGTGTAGCTCTTTGGTCAATGTATGTTTTGGTCATTGAATTTTCCGTTCAGAAATGGATATTAAAAAACAAAAAATGAGTGGTTTGATTTTCATTTTAAAATTCAAACTTAAAATTGAAATTCAAGGCATTTTTATTTATCTGGGTCAAGAAGGGATAAACAAAACACAGCACCGTCCGCGTATGCACTCTTACTTCGAAATCTGCAACTTCTGGTCGCACATAATGAAAAAAAAATGCTTTTTTTGTTTCTGTCTTCTGAAATTTTTTTTGTTTTTGTTTTTAAAGACAAAAAAATGAAAATCAACCGTTTTTTACCTCCACCAAGGAGGTTATGTTTTTGCCGGGGTTTGTCTGTCTGTTTGTTTTTTAGCGAGATTACACAAAAACTACTGGACAGATTTTGCAGAAATTTTCAGGATATGTTGGTAATGGCCCAACTTAAAAATAATTAGATTTTGGTGTTGATCCATATAACCACCATTAGCAAACAATCGTTTTTGCTCAATAACTGTCTAACTAATAATGATATCAACATGATTCTGAGTGCTAGGTGTGGGTTTTCAGAGTCATGAATCATATCATGATGGTAACCTTATCATGAACTATTGCTTATAGATGTAACAGCAATATGTGAGCTACCTTGGCGGAGGTTTGTGCTCGCCGAGTGCTTTCTTGTTATAGTTGTTTATCCCTTCTTGACCCCGATAAAGAAAAATGCCTTGAATTTTTAATATCCTTTTCTGAACGGAAAATCCAGTGACCAAAACATGCGTTGACCCACTTTGTGCACTTGCACTCTTTCTTGTATATTTTGAAAAGGTTTTGCTCTTTTGCTCTACTCCATCTACTACTGAGTAAAGAAAATGATAAACAAAGAGAAGATCCAGTGTTTCAGTCAACAACATGAAAGTAAGACAAAAATATGACTACTCCTTTTTAAACAAAGATATTAATATTGAATCTTCCTTTCACAGGCTGCCCTGCACCTCTGGGTCATGATCGTCCTCCTGACCTACTCACCAGAGATGCATCATGGTCACCCTGATGGAAGATAGAAGTTTATCTGTTTTTGGAGTTTGTGTTAAAAGATGCTTCTCCTGCGGCCCTTGTTGTGAGGATGGGACATGCTGCTGGGACTTGGGCTCTGGCTCCTGACTCTCCCTGTTTTGCACAGAAATTCTAAAAATTAAAGTAACTTCTGATGATTTATTCTTTATTTTTCACCAACTGAAGATGGTGAAAGTTTTAAAGTGATATTTAACGTGCTGGTGGTCTGTTTGAATGGACATTAAATCATTGAATCTTCTGATCGTGTGCTCTCAGACTTCTGTCCTCTCTGGAGAGATGTATTTAACACTATGTAAAAAAGAACCTTTTAATAAATGAAGAAGAAACAACACTGCCTGGAAATTTTAGTAGATTATTTGAGCCTCAATATGTGCAGCACAAATCCCAATGAAGTTGGGACGATGTGTAAAATATGTATAAAACAGAATACAAGGCTTTGCAAATCCTTTTTGACCTTTATTCAATGGAATACACAACAAAGACGAGGTATTTAATGTTCAAACTGATAAACTTGATTGTTTTTTGCTAATATTACATAACTTTAAATTTAATGCCTGCAACACGTTCCAAAAAAGCTGGGACAGGGGCGTGTTGACCACTGTGTTACGTCACTTAATAAGCGTTTGTAAACTGAGGACAGTAGTTGTTGAAGCATGTCTCATTCTTGCTTGATGTACGGCTTCAGTTGCTCAACAGTCCGGGGTCTCCATTGTTGTATTTCGTGCTTCATAATGCTCCACACATTTTAAGTTGGACACAGGTTTGGACTGCAGGCAGGTCAGTCTAGTACCTGCTCCTTTAAAGTTCAAAATGCCAGCATCTGATTTTAGTGCCCATGATATGGGGAACCTACACATCTGTAGAGGCTGAAAGCAACATACAAGTTTTGGAACAACATATTTTTCAAGGATGTCGCTGCTGATTTCAGAGAGACAATGAAGACACATTCTGCTCGTGTTACAACAGCGTGGCTTCAGAGTAAAAGAGTGCAGGTACGAGACTGACCTGCTGCGGTCCACACCTGTCTCCTATTGAAAATGTGTGGAGCATCATGAAGTGTGAAATATAACAACCGAGACTGGACTGTTGAGCAGCTGAAGTCGTACATTAAGCAAGAAAAGTGAACGAATTCCACCCACAAAGGTCCAACAACAAGTGTCCTCAGTTCACAAACACTTATTGAGTGTTTTCACATCTTAAACATGCCCCTGTCCCAGCTTTTATAGAATGTTGTTGAAGGCATCATATTCAAAATGAGTGAATATTTGGGGAAAAAAAGAAGTTAGCTGTTTAAAAATTAAATATCTTGTCTTTGTCATGTATAAAGCTGAATATAGGTCGAAAAATATTTGCAAGTCATTGTATTCAACAGAGAAATATAATAAAAGCAGATTTATGGTCTGAGCATTCATAAATTCACCACTTTCCTGAATTCTTATTTTAAGTCTCTTTGTCTTTGCTGGCCTCTCTGTCTTTCAAGATCTTGAGGGGTAGAAAGTAAAAAACTAAAACTATATTAAAATTGATTTGGATCAAATTGAATATAATTAAATTTGAATACTAATAATAAATAATAAAATTGTATACAATTATATTAAAGTAAAAAAAATAAAATAGAATAAACAATATTAAATGAAAATTCAATCAACTTCATTAAAAATAAAAAAAAATTAAAAATTACAATTTAAAATAAGAATGAAATTGAATTGGATCAAAATAAAAAGACAATTTAATTTGAATTTGAATTTAAAAATGAATAAAACCAAGAGTTTTGCATCGACCTGCTCTTTTTAAAGGCTCATAAAAAAAACATAAAAATCATATATGTATAATGTAAAATATATGTTAAAATATAGTGTAAAATATATATTAAAGTAAAATTAAACAAGATAAAGTGAAGCAATATTAGAATATTAAATCAAATTAAATTACATTTTTTTGAAAAAAATAAAAAAATGAAAATATTAAAAAAAGATTTAATTCAAATTGAATTAAAATGAAAATGAACAAAATCAATTCATATTAAGTTCACTTAAAATTAAAAATTAAAGAGAAAAAATAAAATATATTAAAATGTAATAAAATTACATTTTACAATGAATAAAACGAGGAGTTTTGCATCGACCCGCTTTTTTAAATCGTCATGAGACATCTGTTATGATTTGGCGCCATACAAATAAAGGCTGATTCACTGATTGGTTGATTAAGTGAATCACGGGGTTTGTTTCCAGCGTCTATGCGGTCTCCGATTTTCCTGAACGCACCTCGGATTTGTTGGTCCTCCAGCATCCCACAATGCACCGCGGCCGTCTCCCTGTGTCCACGTCACTGACAGCCATCGCCGCAGCCGAGCTGATAATGGCTGCAGTCGAGGTGGCACTTTCTGGGCGCTGTGTTCCCTTGACTGGATAAATATCTTCTTTATGTGAGCTCTGTGATTTACCGCGGACCTCTCGGAGCTGAAAACCGGGCCGTTGGTGCCGTTCTTCGGTGTTTGTTCGTCACAGACCGTCGGTTAGCTTGTGCGCTTAGATTCCTGCAGGTAACGATCAGCTGAGGTTAGCCTGTCCCTCTGCTCCATGTCCTCCTTCAGACTTTATTTCAGAGTCTCCATGTTTGTTTACAGTTTCTCTGAATGACAGAGCTCTCGGCTGCAGGGTCAAAGCTTAGCTAGCTCCCCCTCGGCCCCCGTCCTGCACTCGGCCCTGCTTTGTTTTGGTCTCTCCTGAGGACTCCGGCTCTCTGTCTCCGAGGACATGTCTTCATGGCTCGGTGGACTCGGCTCCGGCCTCGGCCAGTCTCTGGGCCAGGTCGGGGGGAGTCTGTCCTCCTTCACTGGACAGATCTCCACCTTCACCAAAGACATGCTGCTGGAGGGAGTGGAGGAAGTCGGAGGTGAGTTTTTGTAGGGGTGGGTGACATGGACCAAACACATATGGACATGTCAATGTTTATATCTGAAGGTTACACATGATAATTATCTGTAACATTATTATCTGTAAGGAGAAATATTAATGGATATTAGAACATTAGAATTAAAAACTGTGCTTGATGGACAATATTGGGTCATTTTGAGTGATTTAAAGGTAAGCCAACCTCTTACACTTCATTATATCCATACTGAACATTTTTTTCAACATGTTTATGATCATTTGTTGTACATACCAAACATAACTATGCAGTGTTTTTCATAGCTAGCATAACATCAACAGTAGGAATGGGAATTGATAAGATTGTATTGATACCAATGCCATTAACAATCCTGCTAATCGATCCAATTCTTTAACGATTCCCTTATTGATTCCTGTAGATTTTCTGTGTGGACAAATGTTGGCCTGTAGATTTTCAGTGGCAACTATGTCAAACGCACGTCACAGCATAGATAACTGCTTCTGCAAGTTGCTGGTGTTTCCACTCACTTAAGGTTGTGTAAAAAATTAAGCCTCAATTCTGACCGTTTCTGAGCCCTGTTAGTGGAAGGAATTGATAAGGGAATTGATTAGCAAAAAGACTCATGATATTGATACTTTGATGGAGCTGTTAACGATTCTCAACTGGAATTGGTTTTCGATTTCCATCCCTAATCAACAGTGTCTATTCACCATTTTTCTCATATTTCACTGCTTCTTTTATCAGGTTTTTTTTGTTTGTTTGTTTTAATTTGGGCTAAACGATATCAGGAAAAGATCTAATGGCGATTTTTCTGGCAGATATTGCGATTTCAATTGGATTCACGATTTTCTTCAAATCAAGCTTCAGTGCAGTATTTACTGTGTTTACAGTATAGACAACAGTAAGGAAATCAATGATCAAAAGCACATAACACTTTATTCATCATCTAATATTGATGATAAATAATCTGTTTTCATTATTTAAGGGATACTCCAACTTCTGCTCCTAAACAGAGGCTTTGTGTTGCTGACCTGCTTACCAGCACTTCAGTAAATGCGAATTGCCTGCAAACGTGTAAAACAGTTGACACAACAGATCCTGTGTCAGTCAGGAGCGCTGAAATAAATGTTAGCTTTGGCGATCACATGATTGTGTTGTCTGAAATTGCGATTTCAATCTAAAAACGATAAATATTTCAGTCCAAGTTTTAATGCAGAATACAAAGCATTTATGTGAAATATGACAACTGGAAAAAAATGAAAAAAAGTCTCATCCCACCCTCTCCTTTTTGGGTATATTTCTCCGGCACATAACAAAAAGAACTTTGGGACATACAAAGCATACATAGATGATAGAGAACTGATTTGCAGTTGTGAGTCAGCCGTTCGTTTGCGAGCCGGTCTTAAATGCAACTTGCCTTCAAATTTAAGAACGGCTCACAAATGAACGGCTCACTCAGAACTGTGAATCCGTTCTCATCTTCACTTAATAGAGCTGTTGACTTGAAAAGACTCGACTTGTTCGTGAACGTCACATCCCTGGTGCAAACCACCGCGGGAGTAGTTAAACAAAACAAAGCCTCTGTTTATGAGTAGCAGAAGATAATAAGATGATAGAAGAAGATAGCGTAACATAAAGGGGTAAAAAATGAGTCACAACAAGCACACAGGACTGTTTAGAGTTGCTAAGAGTTTATCTGATGGCTGTAGGCAGAGGCAGGCTAACAGTACCCATTGACTTCTAGCTATTTGAGCTAAGCTAGTTAGTGGTAGCTGAGCTTTGGCTTTCCCTCCTTGTTACTGCACGAAGAGTCGAAAGAATGGTGTCTACCTGCTTGTCGTGGACTCAGCAGTGGTCACTTTGCCTCCTTCGCTCAGCTAAGTACATATTAAATCGTCCAAACTCACATTTTTCCATTATCTCCGTCAGGTATAATGTCAGGGAAAACACAGAATTTGACTCCTTCTCAGACCAAATCCTTCCTTGATGGTCTCCTGCCTCCCTAACTCCTCTTCACCGTCTTCAGGTCATATCAGACAGGCTTTGGCTCAGGATTTGAATATAGAAATACAGACATTGTGGTTTTCCAAAACCACAATGTTGGTATTTCAATGTTGGAATATGCCACATACTCATTGTTACACCAACTCATGCTACAGGTTAATCCAGTATAAATGAATGCATAGGCTATTCAAAGGTTAAACTGAACATTTTTCCAGCTGTGCCCTCTACCTGTGATGTATGTTTTTCTGTGGAGGGATCTCTGGCACATCTTTTGGTTTTGCTGTCTTGGGGAACTATCGGAGAACAATCTTTGACTTTACCAAAATCTTACTTCAGAGATACTCAGCCTAATCCCAATACCTTCAGCTGCTCTCAGAGACCAGTGTTAATTTTGTTGACTTATTATTTTCGTCAACAACCTTTTTCCCCTGACGAACACTAGACAGTAACTAATAAAAACAAGTGCACATGGACAAAAACTAAAACTAAATTAACTGACATTTTCATGAACAAATAAAAACTAGACTAAAATGTTTGACTGAGACTTAATCCAATCAGACCTAATTTGGTCATGTAGAAAGTAGGGACAAGTTAGGAATATATCCAATCACAGCTACTTTGGTTGTGTGCAAAGGTTGGATGAGTTCAGAGGGACATCCAATCACAGCTGCCTTAGCTTGGTGGTGGTGGGATAAGTTGTGGAGCGATCCAATCAGAGCTCCTCTCTTTATGAATTGATATATTCATGTAGAGCAGGTTCACTGTTTGTTGTCAGTTCTGGTATTGTAACTGAGATGCTCTGCCAGGTAGCCTAAATAAAGGTGACTGCATTTCACACAAAAGTTCAATTTGTTTCTGTTCATTTAGACATTCAGACTTTACTAGCATTCAGTGAAGGGTTATTAGATGTTTGATTTTATCCAAGTGTAAAACATGACTTCAGAAATTCAAGGAAAGATAAAAAATGCCTTACCCTTTACACTTCATAGTTTAGTCGACTGAATTTACAGCAGATTTCATCAACTAAAAGTAGACAAAAATTAAAACAATTAGATGACTAAATTATGACTAAAACTAAATATATTTTAGGCAAAAGACTATAAAACTAAAGTAAATAGTGCTGTCAAAATTAACACTGTCAGAGACCCTGAAACTAACAAATGATATGCAGACTGCTCTACATCTAGGAATGACAGTTGCAAACCCACACCAGAGTTGGCGAAGCGCATCACACGTTAAAATCACAGATGAGAATCTGTTCTGTAGATAAAAAGTGAAGAACTCTGATTCTGCTGACCTGATTTCCACAGATTTAGGTCTCTGACAGTGAATCATCCGTTGTCTAATCTGCCAACACTCGTCTCTTTCCTCCATAACCTTTGAGATGTTTTCGTTCATAAACTGTGAAATTGGGGCCTAGTCAGGGTTTCAGAGTCTGTCCTAATGAGCTACAGATCATTTACTGTAATTAAAAGTAGGGGTGCCAAATTATGGCGTTAATTGTGATTAACTAATTACAGTCATATTTAGCGAGTTAAGTTTTTTAATCGTGTTAATCTCATTTTTAATCTGATTTCACTGTTTCGGTATTTTCAGAGGGCAGAACCTTAAAATATCAGAGCAGCTGGTGATTGGACGATCGGTCGGCTCGTCACACTCTTCACAGGCCAGTCATATCAACCCACAGTGTGACGTAGCAGCTAGACCCTGTTGTTAGCCGTTAGCTTAAACTACGAGTCCTTAGACCGTCATCGTATCTTATAGGGCTGGGCACTGTTAAGGACCTCACAGGTTCTTAACAATGCCTAGGTTGCGATTCTATTCTGTATCGATTCAGTAAGGAGTAGAAATACACAAATAATTAGAGTACCTGTTGACAATGTTTGAATTTTTATTTTGATGCCAGTGTGAACATATGTGGTATGTCATTGATCTACTGCAGGGCGGCTTTGTTTCTCCACAAGGTAAACATCACTTTACCTTGCAGTGGTCACTTGGCATCTGAGCTTCCATCCATCCATCCATCCATCTTTATCTATACCACATATCCTGAACCTATCCCAGCTGACATTGGGCAAGAGACGGGGTATACCCTGGACTGATCGCCAGCCAATCACAGGGCCACGTTTAAAGTTAGACAACCATTCACGCCCAAACTTGAGGCCATTTGAAGTCTCCAATCAACCTCGTGGTTTATTTTTTAGTCTGTGTTTTTTGGTCTGTGGGAGGAAGCTGGAGCACCCAAGAGATATTAACATGATTCTAGGGGTGGGCAGAAATATTGATTCATCAATGCATTGCAATATTTCTCCTCCCAATTCAATATCGATTCAGCAAATCTTCTGAATTGATGCACCTCCTGGCCAGTGGGGGTGCTGTGCACCTTTTCAGTGTTTATCCAGCTGCTGCCTGTTGTAGAAGAAGACATGCTTGCAGAGTGATAGGATTGAGAACCGAACATGAGAGTGATTTAACGGCGGTTTATCAGTATTTTCTGTGTAAATAATGTAAAATATTAAACACAACAGCATTAGTGTCATTCTGGAGTGTTTTCTTTTTGTTCTTTTGCCGTATTTCCCCGTGTTTTACCGTCTTTTATTGTCATTTATCGTCTTTTTGATCATAGTTTGTTTTTTATGGATTTCATAAATAGTAGTTTTAGAAATATTGGAGGAACAAATGTCGAGATCTCTGTCTTCAGCTTGACAGGAACTGCTTCAGGGACTACCATCAGTATAAAAAAATGCTTGAACATGGTTTAATATAACAGGCTGTAACATGGAAACTAAATGCTGTAGTCAAACAAAAATGTTTGAGTTTATGTAAAATAGGTGAAGTTTATTTTTGGTCATCTTAGAAAATTTCTCCAGGTTCATTTACAATTGTTTATGAAGAGAATCCTGTTGAAAATTGAAATCATTTTTAATTCTTTTCTTGTAATTACACAATGTTTTAAGCATTTATAACATAATAATGACAAATACTTGCAAGAATTGTTTACTTTTGTTTCTCGTGAAAAAGGGTGAAAAATATATTCATAGGACAATTCCTGACACATTTATTGACAAAAAAACAGGTGGACATTTATAACTATAGTGTTAACTGTCATGTTTTTACTTTTGTACTCCATATGCACAAATAAGTTATTATTATGCAAATTTTTATTTTAAGATATTTGCTCAAAAATATGAGGAGACATACCACATATGTTCACATTGGCAGCAAAATTTAAAAAAGATTAAAAAATGGTCAACAGGTACTCTAATTATTTGTGTATTTCTACTTTTTACTTAATCGATACTGAATCGAATCGCCACCTAAAGAATAGAAATAGAATCAAATCATGAGGTTCTTCACAATGCCCAGCCCTACATGATTCTGAGTGCTAGGTGTGTGTTTTCAGGGTCATGAATCATATTATGATGGTAACTTTATCATAGAACTATTGCTTATAGATGTAACAGCAATATGTGAGCTACCTTGGTGGAGGTTTGTGCTCTGAGTGTTTTCTAGTTATTGAAGGGATTGAAAACAGTGATAGTTTTAGCAAACTGGATTTCTTGGTTCTTGGTTAGTTTTGGTTCCCAGACTGCCAAAGTCTCTTTAAGTCATCAGACAAGCTTTAGTTGCAACTTTAACCCCATCAGCTGATCGAGGAGGGTGAGCAGGTTCAAAAGGGGGTGGTGATTGTTTGTTTTAGTCGGAGGTCTTGATTTTGAGGAGCCTTTAACGTCACTAATTCTTGGGATAGGATTGAAGTGGAGGTCACCATGTGCTTGAATTTTTGCCGCCGACAAGTAAAGACTCATGTAGACTTATGAAGAGTAGAAACTGAAAGGGGTTTATGAGTTAGTGTCAGAGTTTTCTGTTTTATTTGGCATTTTAAATCCAGATGTGCCGTCAGTCTGCAGCCGGCAGAGTAAGAGATAAAACATCGATGCAGAGAGAACTTTGATCTCCAGCTCACAGCCTCAGTCCAAAACCAAAAGTGTGAGAGAGGAGCAGCTGTAGAGTTTTCCAGGCCTTAAATCTGTCCTCTAAAGTGCTTTTAACATCAACAAGCTTTATATTCTTCTGCAGGCTGCAGTTTGTGCACTAATGTATGTCATGAGTCCAGCTGTTCAGGTCCCAGAGCTGTTAAAGCTCTGCAGACATGTCGGCGTATTCAGCCGTGCGTGTTTGTTTGTCATGTGAGGCGGTCACACAGATCTGTGTGTCAGTGTGACTGATAGAGGAAACATGTCACCAGTTAGTATCTGCTGGACGTCTGTGTGCCAGGCTGGATAAACTGGAATAACAATGTCAGACTGAATAAAGGCATCATTTTGTGTTGCTGATTTTACCCAAAGACTTATTTTACTTATTTGTTTGTTTATTTTTGGGTGTAGTTGTTTGGGGGTCTACATTTTATTGTGCAAAAACTTCAAGATTGCAGTCAGAAAATTTCAGTAGTATTTATGAACAGTATGTGCACAACAGCTGCATTGGTTACTAATTAATTGTTTGGAAAAGGGGTGGGAATTAAAAAGTTTTCTAGTTCCTTTCACTCATTTCCGAATATGTTGACTAGATATTTTCTTGTTTTGTTTTTTTCTTCTGTCTTTGACAGTGATTTTATTATAACTTCATTTTCGAAATAAATGGAAAAAAAAAAATAAATAAAAGAATGAAGACATGCTTTTAAGGCTGGTTAATTTGACCTTAAAATAAAATCCTCTATTTTTTTTCCACAAAACTCCATTTACGATTTTAATCGATTTTATAAAAAAAAAAATCACAGTGACACAAAAGTTACAGGAATTAAGTTTTGCCTTTTTGTTATCCAAATATACCTCTAAACTAAACAGACTTTCCCTTTTGTAGTTAAAATGCATGCAAGTTTTTATATAAAATGTTGATTATGTAGTTTGAATGTAGACAGGCCTACATAGACACTAAAAGCTGAGCTATTTTCACCATGTATTAACATCGATCGATATTTAATCTCATTAAAAAAACAAATACAAACCTAAACATGTGCGCATGCAAAACCTGACAATGCCTACCATCATGAAAACTGTACAGTTTCAGTATTTATTTATTTAATAGTGATTTAGAATAAAAATCTTGATTTTTCATTTTTAAATCTTCTGCAGAAAATAATTTGAATTAATAGATTTAATCAATATATTGCCCAGCCCTACATGCTTTAACGCAGGGGTCAGCAACCTGTGGATGTTGGTCTACTGGTAGATCGTTGCACTACATGTGCATTAGATCTAAATCTGACACACCAGACAAACAGTTTCCTATATTTGAAGAAATATTAACTAGGGATGCACAATATTATCTGACTAATATCGATATCAGCAAATATGATGAAGCTGATATTTTGGCCATGTCGCTTTGCCATGAAAATCTCCGATATTGGCTGTAATATTTCCAAAGTGTTTGTTAAGCTCATCATCACTCAGTGTCCACATTTATGAATCTATCATGTAATTTATCAAAGAATAAAATGTTTTTTTCTTGCTTCATATCCGTTTCTAACACAAATGGACTGTAACCATGGAAGAACAGGTGAATTTTAGTGTAGAGACTTTGTGCTCTTGACACAAAACATTGGTGTCAGCAATAATGAGTTTACAAATATCGGCATATGGGATATTGGCAAAAATTCTATGTCGTGCTTCCCTAATATTGATTAATTGATTTCCCATCAACTTAACTATTCGCTAAGACAGACTGTTGAAAATAGGTTTCATACTTAAATTGGGGGTCTGTCGGGGTCAAAGTGTAAATGCATTCAACTCTTGTGGAAAGTCTTTTGTTTTCTCAACATGTAAGTTAAGATCTTGAATAAAAATGACCAAAATAATCAAAAATGAGTTTTATTCTTTTCCTTTTAGCACTTTGATAGATTGAAGGTTGTATCCTCTAGCTCAAATGTGGGTCAGAATTCAATAATATAATATATGGTAATTAACGATAAGGTCTTAAGTTGTAAAGGTAGATGACTCGGCTTTAGGACAACATAGTCTTTTTCATCCTGATAATCATGCATGTTTGAATATTGAAAACAAGAAATCACTGAATAACAGGTCCCTGTGACTTCTGTTTGTGTTGCTCTGGTATTGCAAATGAACTAAGCATTGTTTTGAATTGATTTATCATGGTTTTTAATGTATAATATTCTCAGTATTTGACAGGTTTGTTAAGTTCATTTCTATTTTCTCCTCTGTAACTGCAGATGCTGCCACGGAGCTTCAGGTGTCCAATTCCAAGTTGGCCGAAGTCGAGGCTGCTTTTAACACTCAGAAATCTGAGGTGAGACACGACGATCTCTTACAGAGCTCCATCAGATCTGTTTGAGAAGGTCTTTTTGATTTGTTAAAGCAGGAAAACGTTTCAGGTCTTATACATGATTTTGCTCCAGCACAGATTAAACCAGGATCCTAAAAATGACTCAGAGAAAAGGGACGCAGCCATTTTCTGGATCTTCTGAGGTTTAAGTGAACAAGTCTCTGGTGAGGGAAAGATCGTTAATCCCTGAAAGATCACATGCTCTGCAGAGAAAAACAGGGAGACGCTCTTGGCATGAAGTCCTTCTAGCAGATTGCTGCTTTGTGAGCTGGACTTCTGCTGGTGCTTCAGTTTTCATTCTTGATTATAAAATCTGCAAATAAGGCAGGAAAATAAAAATATTTTGGAAAGAGGTTAAAAACATCATTGAGAGGATCATTTCCAAACAGATCACACTGGATCCCATTTTGTTTCTGTTAGCAATATATCCAGAAAAACAGTTATTAAAATGAATGCAAATTTATTGACCATAGTCTGTTGTCTTTAAAAAAATGTATTGCATAATATTTTAAATACATTAAAGGGATACGACAACATTTTTTCTTTTTGTGTCTAGCCTCACTCATAGTCCATGACAAGCAGATAGACACCATTCTTTTGACTGTGCATGTAGTAACAAGGAAAAGACGGCCAAAACTCGCCCACTGCTAATTAGCTTAGCTTAAACGCTGGAAGTCAATGGGTAGTGTTAGCCTGCCTCTGCCTGCATTCATCAGATAAACTCTTCAGCAAATCTAAATGGTCCTGTGTGTTTGTTGTGATTCGTTTTTTTCCTGCGTTATGTTACGTTATCTTCTACTATCATCGTATTATCTTCTTCTACTCCCAAACAGAGACTCTGTTTTGTTGACCTACTTCTGTTGTTGTTTGTGCCAGAGATGTGACATTTGCAAACAAGTTTTATTTTTTGATATTTTTTTGGAATTCATTTTCAATTTGCTTTACTTAAAAAAAAAAAAAAAAAAAAAAAAAAAAAAAAGTATAACAGACAATAGACAATACAAAAAATAGCTGTAAAAATCCTCTGAACTGAGAACACTGGAAGTAGACTGAAAACAAATAATAATAATAAATAATAATAATAATCGTAAAAATAATAATAAAAATACTTTTTATTATTATTATGATTATAATATAATAACAAAAATAATAAAATGATATTAACAGTAAGAATAAATAAAAATAAAAATAATAAATAATTAAATAAATACAAGTAAAAAAATAAATAAAATCCTAATAATCAAAATATTAATAGTAATAATAATAATAATAATAATAATTATTATTTTTATTGTTAAAATAAATAATAAACAGATAAGTTAATAAAATGTGAAAATGAATTCCTAAATCAATACAAGGGTATGATGAATAATGAATAATGAAAATAATAGTGGCAGAATAAGAGACATTAGGGAAGAATAACACACATCCACCCAACCATCCTAACTTCTAGTTATTTTATAGTAAAGGCTTGAAAGTAGTTCGGTTAACAGGACGATAGAGTCAGGTATTGTAAGAGAGGTGACCAAATCTTTTCAAAATATGCAAGATTATGTAAAAGCTTGTATTTTATCCACTCTAGATGAAGAGTATTTTTGAGTTCTCCAAGCCACATTGTTATATTTGGGAGTTCTTTCCTTTTCCAGTGTGTGAGAATCAACTCCTTGGCAGTGATAACGCTGTAGGAAAGAAAAAATTGTTGAGATTTGTTTAGTTTTGTGTTGTCTGGTATTCCCAAAATGATAACCTGTGAATCAGGAACCAGTTGGAATTTAAGCATTTCGGATATTATTTTGAAAATGCTAATTTCCTGCATCTTTACAGAGTTACTGACCGTCTCTCTTCTCTGTGTTTCAGTATGAGAGGATGAAGAAGCTCTACGCTGAGCTGGAGGAGAAGCTGGAGGCCTCAGAGATTCAGATTAAAAGACAGTCTGCAGAGTACAGGACGCTCCTGCAACAGAAAGATGTAGGTGGATATCTCTGAAAATAATTTTACAGTACCTAAAAGGGTCATGTTTAAAATGGGTCCTCAAATAGTGAAAAATATTTCATGTTTGAATAAGAGAATTTGCTGTATACTATTAATTGTAATATGTGAATGCCATGTGATCATAAATAACTACCAAAGACATTCATTCATCTGAACTTTCATTGGTGTTGAACTGATAGTTCAGATTGTATGAGGTGCATGAGCCTGAACATGTGCTACAGTGTCACAGCTCAGTTCTCTCTCTGTTCAGAAATCTCAGGGCAGACGCTCATGCTGTACATTACTGTACATGGTGCCAAGTGTTTTGCTTAATGAACAGAATTGTGGGAGAAAACAAGCCACAAAAACAGCATGGCGTCATCACATACTACAGTTTGTTTACATCCACTACCAAGCCACTTTGATTAGGAACTATTTTGAGACACGGCACAGCCTACGTGTCCCTCCTGTGCTGCTGATCAAGCTCACAAAGAGCTCAGGTTACTCACAACAGTGAACACACCGTGTGCTGTTATGAAGTAAAGTTATCATTGAAACTGTGGCTTCTGTTCTTACAAAATAAACAATCAGTCGAAGCCGAATATTTACTCTGAAGATGAACTCTCTTTCAGCCCCTCTGTTTTGTCCTTGAGTTTGTAAAACAGTGAATCTGGTCCGTATGATTATAAATGTCATTAAAGCAACAGGGCTATAGATACACATATATGCATATATGCAAATACATATAATAAATAAATTTGTGAATACACATACATACATTCAGAGATTTATCCATCCAGGCAGAGACAAAGGGACTAAAAATAAGAACAGATCATGAATCTGTCCTCATCACGTCTCTGCTGAATATAGATTCAGTGAAACGATCTTTATCTTATAGCACCATATTTGTCTGTGTTGAATATAAATTTATTAAAGGTAAGGCCCTTGAGATGTGGCATTTCATTTTCAAGAGGGTCCTCATGTCTATGTGTTAGTAAGGGTAGTTACTATGGATGTATAATCAATACAACTATGGATAGAGAGATCAATCTAATATTAACATTAATATCTGTAATGAATATAATCTAGAGAGGAATGATGTTGATTAATATAGCAGCATCTAGCTGAACTGGTCTAAAAGTATGAATTTATGTTAAATGATGTGATTTCTTTGATTGGGGGGGATGACGGGAGCACAAAGTTTCTCTCGAACTGTGTTGAACACAACAAAATGAACCCTGGGAACGTACTTTCACTGAAACTGTGATGATCACTCAACATTAAACAAAGTCAGCAGCTACTCTGTGCTGATGTGTGAATTCGGCTGAGGTGTTTAAAGTTGATGTTTCTGTTTTAGGTGGAGATCAGTCACCTCAAAGCTCGTCAGAGTGGACTCCAGGAAGAAATCCAGAAGCTTCAGCAGTCCGCTCAGTCCGCCTCGGCCGGCCCCGCCCTACTTCCCGTCACAACATCTGCCTCGTCCACTACCTCCTCGTCCGTCTCCACCTTCTTGTCTCGGCCCCCGGGGGCCCACCACGACGAGATGGACCTCAGCGACGTCATCTGGTCTCAGCAGGAGATCAACAGGCTGTCGACTGAAGTCCTGCGTCTGGAGGCCGAGGTGGCTCACTGGAGGAGAATGTCTCAGGTAGGGTTAATGGGAGTGTAAGGCTTAGTCAATGGAGCAGGTAGGAAAAGACTTAAGAGTTCAGTTTATGTACAGAAACCGCTCCTTTATTTGTCCCCACGTTGGTCATTTTAAACAAGGGAATAGGCCGACCTCTCTGTAACAAAATCCTCTAGCAGGCACCTTTAAGGTCTCGATGATGCACTCTTTATAATGTAATTTTTATATTTAGTGTGTTTGAAAACAATTCTAGATAATGTTGAGGACTATGTGTGGGTCTTTATACAACTTAAGTGTAAAAACATGCGTAGATAACTAGATTAATGGATAGATAGACAGACAGATATCTTTCTGATAGATAGATAGATGGATGGATAGATAGACCCTTTATTCCAGACTCAAAGATCCATATCATCAAAATGTAAAAGTATAAATATTGATAATAAAATAAAATAAATTAAAATACAAAGAGACAATTACTCCAGTGTTTCTACTAACAAGAGAAATATCTTGTATCACTTAATGAGGGTTGAGTCAGTGACATCCAAATTTCATTTGTCTGAAAGAGTAAATCGACACAAAAATCGGCCATCTTGGTAATTTCAAAAATATTCTGAGATCATCATCCTATGCCACCTGTAACTTTTCCCTAAGTGCTGTGGAAATGAAATTTTTAACTCTTTTCACAGATTTTCATACTTAAAGTGATCTTAAAACTTAAACCAATGGCCCAAAAATGATATCCTGTCCAAAAGATAATAATAATTAAAGATTTGTGAGGCAACCACTTACCGTCTACTTTTGTTTAAAAGCTCAATAATTTGGTCCAAGTTCCTGATAAGCCTACAGATGCAAGAGTTGTATAAATCTTTTTAAGCTCCTTCAATAAAGTGAAAGAATAATTTTCCAAAATGTGGAGCTTTTACTGAACTTGAGGTTCATCTCTGCGATAATGTGATATTTCATCACCTTAATGTAAATTTAAATGTGCCTTAATCTGATTTGGGATTTGATATGTGTGTATAAAGGCTGGTACTCAGCAAAACAGTTAATTTTCATACTATTGTAAAAAAACCATTTCACTTCTTCAAACCTTGGTTTAAGGCCTTTTTTAATCATAACTTTTGATATATTCAACTCATTGATAAACTAAAACAGATGCATAGAAGCATTAAAGCTCAGCTGTTGTGTTTTTTGTATATATTTTAGTTTAGTTTTGATTTTGATTTTCTGCTAACAAATAAAACAGAAAAATAAAGAATTTAAACCAGAACACAAACAAGATAAGCAAAAATACAGAAAAGAAAGATAAGTAATGAAAATAAATAATTAAAACAGGCACAAAATCAAGTACATTCAACATGTTTCATAGTCTCTGGGGACATCCACCAAAAGATATATAATTCATATGAAACCCCCGTGAGAATAGCAGATAGAGTCACATTTATATGTTCTACGACTGGTCTCTATATGATATCAACAAATACTGAAGAGATTGCATCCTTTGTTTCAGGCATCAACAGCAGCAGGAAATGGAAACGGTGACCAGGGTGAGATCCTCAAACTGCAAAGAACCATAAAGGTGAACTTTTTGGAGTATTAAAATTGTATTGCATGAATAAATTACTTATAATTAATCTTACAACTACTGTGATTGCTTTATCAAATATTTACCATTATTGCCATTGATAGGATGTGCATATTATCAGTGATTCCTAAATGGTGTGATGAGGCAAACTGTTGAGAATATATACATGTCCTTTAATTTCTTTATAAAAATGAGAATTCAGTAAGTTACAACATACCTATTAAACCTTAAAGAGTTTTGCAGTTAACAGATAAGCAGGTTAGAATACAAAATACCAACAGCCCTTCTTCATTACATTTTCTAAACCTAAAAGTCATCAATTTTGAAGCTTATACCTGCTTAGGAATGATCAATCTTCAAGTGAGTCTACATAGAGCATCCGATTAAACCAAAATGTCAAACCTTTAGACTGCCAGCCTGGAAAAAAGGACTCTGATAACTCTGAGTCCAGTTTGTTGACAGATTCATACACTGTTGAAATCTGTGCTGTAATTTTCAAAGTAAAAGTTAGTTTTCTAACTCAGCAAGCCGACG
This sequence comes from Cetoscarus ocellatus, assembly GCA_037902135.1. Lineage (NCBI taxonomy): Eukaryota > Metazoa > Chordata > Actinopteri > Labriformes > Labridae > Cetoscarus > Cetoscarus ocellatus. The sequence goes on from JBAMNC010001206.1 coordinate 1,428,878, forward strand.
TATGGGAACAATATGATATGTGAAAGAGTTGTTCAGTATTTTTGAAGTTGGGTTGTATGAAGTGCTTGACAATAGTCCATGAAGTGTCTGAAAAGGCTCCCAGCAGTGCTGCATGTTGAAAAAGCATCATCTGAGACCACAGGTAAGACACTGCTGTTAGTGGGTACAGTTGTTTTCCTTAATTGTGTGAGTTTTATGTAAATCAAGCCACAGAATTATGTTAGGTCAAATGTATGATTGGGCGAAACATTTTTGAGCACTTTATTTTCCCTTCAGGGAGTCTCTTTGGTTGGCTCTATTTTATGATGCAGCAAATGGCTTTGTGTTCTTCCACCTGTGTGCACTGGTGAAGCTGCTTCAGCTCATTGTAGACAGACGTTCTTCAAACAGAAAACAAAGTTAGCCTCCAGAAAATCTCCAATAAATCACCTGATTTTAACAAGTTAGTGAAACAGATGGATAAAAAGTGGAGGAAAATACGATCAGCTTTCGTCAGTTTTCCAAGAAAAATGCCTCAAATTAGCAGAGTTGTTAAAAAAAAAAACTGTGGTAGTATCTATATGATGCAGCTTAAAGTTCTACCTGACAACTGTCCTGACTCCAGTGTAACCACTGTCATGAAACAGGAGCTTCGGGAGGAGATGAGCCGTGAGGTGGATGAACATCAGCATGAGCTGGCCGCTCTGCAGGACGCTCAGAGACAGAAGCTGGCCGACATCACACGGCGACACCGAGACGACCTTGCAGAGTACGAGGAGAGGATAGAGGAGCTGGAGGAGCAGATTCAGAGCAGTAGGTTTAACTCGAAGATTTAAGTATGATCAACCCAGTCAATCATGGAGTTAGTTCATTAAAATGTTGGTATCTTCTTGTCGATGCCAGTTTGTTGTTTAAAAGGATACGGAAACTTTTTTTCCCTCTTCGTGTCTTGCCTCACTCCTGAGTCCATGACAAGCAGATAGACACCTCACTAGCTTAGACCAAACAATGGGAGTCATTGGGTAGTGTTAGCCTGCCTCTGCCTACAGTCATCAGATAAACTCTTCAGCAACTCTAAACAGTCCTGTGTGCTTGTTGTGACTGTTCTTTTTACCGCATTATGTTACGTTGTCTTCTACCCTCATCATATTATCTTCTTCTACTCCTAAACAGAGGCTTTGTTTTGTTGACCTACCTACTAGCAAGTCCGCAGTGGTTTGCGCCTGAGATGTGACGTTAATGAACAAGTCGAGTATTTTGAACAGCTCTTTGAAGTGGGTGATGAGAACCGATTCGCAGCCGTCAGTAAGCCGTTCGTTTGCAAGCCGTTATTAAAGGCAAATTGCCTGCAAATTTAAGAATGTCTCGCACACGAACGGCTCACTCACAACTGCAAATCGGTTCTCATTGTTCACTTAAAAGAGCTGTTCAAAAGACCCGACTTATTCGCACCACATCTGTAGTGCAAACCACCGTGGAAGTAGGTCAACAAAACAAAGCCTCTGTTTAGGAGTACAAGAAGATTATATGATGATAGTAGAAGATAACGTAACATAAAACAGTAAAAAAAAGAGTCACAACAAGCACACAAAACTGTTTAGAGTTGCTGAAGAGTTTATCTGATGACTGTAGGCACAGGCAGGATAACACTTCCCATTGACTCCCAGTGTTTGAGCTAAGCTAATTAGCAGTGGGCGAGCTCTCTTCCTTGTGACTGCACACAGTCTAAAGAATGGTGTCTGTCTGCTTGTTGTGGATTCAGGAGTGAGGCTGGACACGAAAAGAAAAAGAAGTTGGCGTATCCCTTTAACAGTAAAGGTAATATCATCTTTGTATCCACCACCTTCATCCATTTTTCCCCTCCAGGTGGCAGTCAGCCCTCCTCCCCATCAGAGTCCTCCAAACTCCCTGAACTCCAGTCGACCATCAGCTCCCTGCAGGAGGCATCAGATCGCCGGGAGGAGCAGCTGAAGGAGCTCTCTGCTCAGCTGGAGGAGGCCCAGAAGAAGCAGGCCTCGCTGCAGATGGAGAGAGATGAAGCTCAGGAGGAAAACGCCGGGCTGCTGGAGAACTACACCAGGCTGCAGGCGTCTGTCGCAGAGCTTCAAACCAGAGTGCAGGAACAGGAAGGGAAAGCTCTGCAGAAAGCTCAGCTAGACCATGAGATCCAAAGTCTGAGGAAAAAACTCACAGGTAAAGAATGCGGAATTCGACTTTTCTTTTTTGATTCTTTAGTTTTCATTGGAAAGTTATGTTGTACAATAATAGAGGCAGCGTGGAGTGATGTATTTTCCACATCAGAAGTAGATGTGTTAAACAAAAGATCACAGAACAGTGTTGGTTACCCACATCCATAGTCAAAGCAGTGTATATAGGTTCAAGTATCTTGAATTTTACTTATTACTGGTTCCTTAGGTATCTTTCGTTGTATCATAAATTGTCAATTTTTCCCATTTTTTCATAAAAAGATCCCCCTTCAGTCTAGACTGATAGGTCATTCTTTCCATAATATAGATCTCTCTTATGATTTCTAGCCACTGGTTTACAGTAGGGGGTTCCTTCTGCACCATTTTCTTGTTATTGTGATCAATAATAAGAATTTGACTTTTTTAAACTATTAGAATTACATTTATTTAAGCTTATGATATGTTTTTGTTATTCTAGTAACCTTAAATTAATGCTAGACTTATTCTCTACACTGCAAAAACTCAGATCTCAGCGAGTGTGTTTGTCTATTTTCAAGACAGACATATCTAAAACACTTATTCTAATCCACATTCAATTAGAAAGTCCAGATAAATATCCTACTACATGAAGTAAAAGGCAACAATAAGGCATTAAACTGCTCATAATGATAAGAAAATATCTACCAATGGCCTTTAAGTTAAATTTGTCTTGTCTCATTGGCAGATTATTTTACTCATTACAAGCAACTCAGGCTTTATTTTTAGCTTTGATAGCCTCAATTAAGATCTTAATCCAGACATGTCAGGAAATTGTGCCATAGAATAAGTCCAGTGATGTATTTTTGACTTGAAATTGGACATATACTGTCACCTAGATCTGAGTTTTTATAAGCAATAACTTGATGGTCTTTATACTTAACTGTCTTTTTAACTGAAATGCCTTTTTTCCAGATGCCGAAAAAGAAACAGAGAGACTGAGAAGCCAGGCTGAGGTAGTTATAAACATGGATTATGAACTAAACAATGAATTTAATAGGATTTTTTTGTACAAGATGGAGCTTTTTCTGAGGTTATCCCCCAGTTTTCACAACTTCTGTAATGTTGTTAAATAGGAAGAACCAAAGGAAGAGGTCGAGCACGCAGACATCTTAGAACTGAACACCATCATTGGCTCTTTAAGACAAGAAAAGGAAGTAATAGAGCAAGAAAAGGTTTGTCTCACTTCTTCTGTTTGTATTTTTAAAGTAGAATTTGACATGTTGAGTTATTCGTTATGCAGAACAAGCCGAGGCTCAGGCTTAACCTGACGGAGTATGATTTGATTTTCATTGTTTTTTCTTTTCACAGCTTCATCTTGAAGAAAGGCTGAGAGAAGCAGAGGAGCAGATAACGGGCAGTAGAGGAGCAGAGGCTGGTGAATCAGAGACGTTAGAGGATCTGAAGGTGGAGCTGGAGAGGAGAGAAAGAGCTCTGAGGAAAACGGAGGAGGAGCGAGAGACGCTGATGTCCGAGCTGGAGGAGCTCGACAGACAGAACCAGGAAGCAACACAGGTTTTTTTTATTTACTTATTTTATTTTTTAAAATTTAAACAAACATACATAAGACAAAACAAAACGAAAACAGGCTGGGAATAACAAAACAAAACCAGAAGCACAAACAGAAAATAGAGCAAAATACAGTGGGAGCTAAATTCAGAGAAAAAAGTTTTCTATATAAATGCTCTTGTCATTTTAGCAGAAATATTGACATTAATATAATCAAGGAATGGTCTTCATATGTTCTCAAAGGCATCAGTTTTGTAGTGCAGGAGACAAGTCAAAACTTCCAGAGGTATATATTCCATTATTGTCCTATGCCATCCCACAACTGAGGGGCTGTATCTGAAATCCAGTGCTGAAGAATTTTTTTCCTGGTGCAAAATATCATAACATTGTACAGTTTTTTTCTATATATCAGTTACACAGCCAGTGGGAAGACCCAGAAGGAGGGAAACCAGGTTGATTTCAAGCTCTTTCTTCAGAACCTTTCATTATTCAAATAAGACATCTTTCTAATATTTCTGTATTTTAACACAAGACCAGAGGCAGTGAGTAAGATGACCAAATCCGCGACAGTTTTGCCATTTATTTATTTATTTTTTAAGAGCAAACAGGAAAACGTTTGCATAACAGTCAGAGCTTTTCATAAAAGGCAGACCTAAAGCTTCTGTGATGTCTTATTTTAGGTTATACAAATCAGTCTAAAATTTATTATTGTGCGTATAAATGATCGACAAAGTCAACAGGGTCATGAGTGTTAAGACAAATCATGATCAAAGTAGAACCACCAACCATTGACTAATGGACTGGAATTATATTTGAGATTAATGTTGTGGAGAAGATTTCTTTTTCCCTCAAAGCTAAAAAAAGAAGAATTTTATAGAATTGGACCAAATGGACTGAGTATGTAAAGCCAATCAGATCTGATTTTATTCGACTATGCCTTGGGTGAACCTGCTCTCTTTTTTATGTAATGTTTTGATTGTCTAATGTGGTGCACTTCCTGGTTCTGTTGATTTGTTATTGTTCCCAATTATAAAAATAATAATAATAAAAAAAGAATATAAATAAAAAGATATTTACCTGCTTCCATGGGGTAGCAATCAGACTACGAGAAGGACAAAGGGGGTTTTAGAAACAACCATGTTCACATTTTTATGTAAAGTAGTCACAGCTAGTGATAAGATGGACTGTTAAAGACTCTGGAAACTAGGGCAGAGCGATTTTAGGAAAAGATCTAATTGCGATTTTTCTGGCAGATTTTGCAATTTCAATTTGATTCTGGATTTTCTTCAAATCAAGCTTCAGTGCGATATTCACTATGTTTACAATATAGACTACAGAAAGGAAATCAATGATCAAAAGCACATAACACATTATTCATCATCTAATATTGATGATAAAAAATCTATTTTCATTATTTAAGGGATACTCCAACTTCTACTCCTAAACAGAGGCTTTGTGTTGTTGACCTGCTTACCAGCACTTCCACGGTGGAGATGTGGCGTTCGTGGACGAGTCGACTCCTTTGAACTGCTCTTTTAAGTGAACAATGAGAACCGATTCACAGTTGCGAGCAAGCCGTTCATTTACGAGCTATTCTGAAATGTAAATTGCCTGTAAGTTTGTAAAATAGTATGTGTAAAATAGTTGACACAACAGATCCTAGAATGCAGCTTTGGCGATTACATGATTGTGTTGGCGATTACATGATTGAGTTGTCTGAAGTTGTGATTTCGATCTGAAAACGATAGTATTTCAGCCCTACTGGTAACCCAATCAGGTGTGAGTCAAAAAAAAAAACCCAAGTCTCTCTTCTAACAGTCTGACTTTTGGGGTCGCCCGACAGCCGACACTTAAATTTGAGTGCTATTTTACTTATTCATTTATTTATTTTCAATATTATTTTATTATTATTATTATTTGCCTATTTTTTTCATTTATTTATTTTAACCATGTCATCATTGTTAATTTATCTACCATACTTACTATTATAGTAATTTCTGTTCTCCATGGCTGTCAAGTAGAAATTTGATCTGGGATCATTCATTATGGTCTGTTAGATTCTTCAGTTTTAGACATGTAAATGTGAGTGTGCATGTACATATATACACTCCCTTCCACTGTGATCTCCTGCCATTCCTCCCTGCACCTGTTAACTGAATATGCAGCGACTCAACATTTAGGATACGGGTTGGTTTTGCTATAGAACTGTAAGAATGTACACACCTATTAATGGATAACCTTGAGATGACATAGTTACGTCTGTCTCTTTTATTCTTAGTTGATTGTTTTGTCTTGTCTTGGTTTTGGGATTTTTTTCTTTGTTATACTGTTCTGTTAAATTGAACATTTATAAATAAAGTGTTCAAAAAAAAAAACAAGTCCTCACCAATTTTTAACGCTATAAAAAAATAATAATAATTAGGGCTGGGCAATAAATCAGTTAAATTGATTAACTGAAATTATTTTCTGTAGAAGATTTAAAAATTAAAAATTGTGATTTTTTTTTTACTTGACTTACTCCAATTATAAGTTGTTGCAATATTTAAAAATAGAAACATTGAAAATTTAAAGTTTTCGTGATGGTAGGCCACAAGCACATGCTTATATTTGTTTTTTAAATTAGATTAAATACTCATCAGAGAGCTCCATGTTAATATACTGTGATAACATAAAGGCAAAACTTGATTTATGTCATTTTTGTGTCACTTGGAGTTTTTTTTTTTTTTTTTCTTTAAAGGGACAAAATTGATTAAAATTGTAAATCGAGTTTTGTGGAAAAAAAATCTGGGATTTTATTTTTAGGCCATATTGCCCAAAAATAATGTAACTGTCTTTCTTTTTTCCAGCACATGATCTCAGTGAAGGAGCAGCTCAGTGGACAGCTGAAGGACACAGAGGCTGAAGTGACAAGACTGTCTGCAGAGCTCAGCACCACCAAAGACCAGAAGACAGCACTGGAGCAAGAGCTGGAGAGCCAAAAGGAGAAGATCAGCCAGAGCGCCTTCACCCTGAACGACCTGCACATGAGCAAACAGCAGCTGGAAGTGACGGTGAAGGAGCTGAAGGACAAACTGGGAGTGTCGCAGGAGAAGAGCAAGGAGGCGCGACAAGAAATCACAGAGCTGAGGAGGACGCTGCAGGAGAAGAAGGAACAACTGTCTGCAGTGAAAACAGAGCTGGATCATGCAGGAGACAGAGGAACTGGGATGGAGGGCGCAGCAGAGAAGTTGGCAGAGAAGGAGAGGGAGCTATCAGAGCTCAGGAGGGAGCTGGAGGAGACCAGGAGCTCAAAGGAGGCGGTGATGAGTGAGGATTATGAGTTGAAGATTGAGAACAAAAAGTTTAAAGCCGAAAGCGAGGAAGCAAACAGGCAGTTGAGGGAAAGTCAAGCAGTTTTGAGCAGGACAGTACTCGAGAAGGACACTCGTATCGAGGCGCTGAAGCTGGAGAAAAACCAGCTGGAGGGCGAGTTAAGGCAGACGGAGAGCACGCTGTCAGAGCAGGCCAAGCAGTACCAGCAGACCATCGAGGAGCTGACCCGAGCTCGCTCCATGGACGCCTCAGCTCTGCAGACCGAGCACGAGCGAGCCATCAAGCTGATCCAGGAGAAGGACATGGAGATCGCTCAGCTGAAGAGGGACATGGAGCAGCTGGCGTCCGATCACAGGGACACAAACGAGATGCTTTCGATCACGGTGGCAGGACAGAAGCAGCTGACGGATTTGCTTCAAGAGAAAGACGCCTTCATGGATACTTTAAAACAAAATGCCTCCGATTTGCAGAAGGAGATGGAGAACAGTATTTCAGCCATAACGAAGGAGGCGGATACTCTCAGGCAAGCCCTCGAGGAGAAGGACAAACAGGTAGGTGGTATGAAGGAGGAGAACAGTCATCTAAAGGAAGAGATCGACCGACTCAGGGATCAGCAGAGCAGGCCTCAGCCACTGTCCGAGCCCAGGACTTTAGACATCATCACAGAGCTGGAGACGGAGATCACGCAGCTCAAATCCTCCAGAAGCAGACTGGAAGAGGAGGTCCAGACGCTGAGGAGAACCTCAGAGGAGCAGCAGGCCTCTCTTCTTCTGTCACAACAGTCCCTCCAGGCTCAGCAGAGCGAGCTGGAGCAGGCCCACGCCCGCAACCAGCAGACCACGCTCAACTACGACAGGCTCATCCACGCCAGAGACGAGGAGATCTCCCGCCTGCAGGAGACGGTGGATCGGATCAGCGAGAGCCGAGGGCGGGCCGACTCACCTCCTGTGCAGGGAGACGTGATCCTGCAAGAGGAGAAGACGCAGACTCTCAATCAGGAGAATGGAAATGAGAAGCACGACCTGTCAAAGGTAGAGATCGAGAAACTGGTGAGGGGAATCAAGGAGAAAGAGACGGAGATCAGCCAGCTGAACGAGAAGAACCTCTCCTTGACTAGACAGCTCGATCAGCTTGTGGTTTCTCGTGATGAAGTGGGCAAACTCTCCCAGATGATCCTGCAGAAAGATCTGGAGATCCAGGCGCTTCATGCCAGAGTTTCTCTAGGTGGAAACAGCGGACACAGCCAGGATGTCTTGTACCTACAGCAGCAGATTCAGGCCTACGCTGTGGAGAGGGAGCAAGTGTTAGCAGTGCTCAACGAGAAGACCAGAGAGAACAGCCAGCTCCGATCAGACTACCACCGCCTCATGGACATCATGGCGGGGAAGGAGGCGGCGCTGATGAAGCTTCAGCAGGAGAACACGCGGCTTTCCAACATGAGCGACCCCACAGGAAGCCAGGAGATGTTCAAGGAGACCATCCAGAATCTGTCCAGAATCATCAGAGAGAAGGACATCGAGATTGATGCTTTGACGCAGAAGTGCCAAACTTTAGTGACCGTCCTCCAGACGTCCGGTGGAGAGTCGGGTGCCGGTTCCGGAGGTGTCAGCAGCAACCAGTTCGAGGAGCTGCTGCAGGAGAGGGACAATCTGAAGCAGCAGGTGAAGAAGATGGAGGAGTGGAAGCAGCAGGTGATCACCACGGTTAAAAACATGCAGCACGAGTCGGCTCAGCTGCAGGAGGAGCTGATCAAACTGCAGGGTCAGGTCTCTGCGGACAGCGATTGCACCTCCAATTTGTCGGTGGACTATACCCGCCTGATCCAGAGCTACGAGCAGAAAGAGCGGAGGCTGGGGAGTTTGAGTCAGGAGCTAGCTCAGGTGCAGCAAACTATCACCCAGCTCAGCTCCACCAAAGACGTCCTGCTGGGGAAGCTGGACAGCGTAGCACAGTCTCCTGAAGTCGCAGCTGCGCAAGCAACTGGACCTTCTCTTGCAGCTGAAGCTCCAAGCCAACCGACCTCTGCTGGAGAAAATGTCGACCGACTCCAGGAGGAAGTTGCCCGATTGCGTGCTCAGTTAGCAGAGAGGGACAACACAATCAGGACTATCCAGGAGAACAACCACCGGCTCTCTAACTCAGCGTCTGCCTCAGAGATGGAGCAGAGAAGTCAGGCGGAGGAGACCCGGCAGGTCAGAGAGAGACTGGACACCCTCCAGAGGTCCGTGAGGGAGAAAGACCTGCTCATCAAAACCAAAGGAGACCAGCTGGGTCAGGTCAGCGAGGCGCTGCGAAACCGAGAGAACGACAACGAGGTGCTGAAGCAGGCCGTCACAAACCTGAAGGAACGAGCTCTCATTCTGGAGCTGGACGTGAAGAAGCTGAAGGAGGAGAACGAACTGGTGGCCACACGCTCTCGAGAGAAGGAGTCGGAGTTCAGAGCGCTGCAGGAAACAAACATGCAGGTTTCTCTGCTGCTGAGAGAGAAGGAGTTTGAGCTGAGCGCCGTGAGCGAGAAGGCTGCAACCGTGGAGAGGATGCTCAAAGACAAAGAGCAGGTGGGTCAGCAGTGGACTGTAAGGCTGAATTTCATACACTTATTATCAGAAAAAATAGATACTAGGGATGCAACTATTCCCAAGTGAACCATTTTGCACAAAATCCACAGTTCTTGCATACTTTCAGTTCCGAGTATGAACAGCTTCTTCACTCTGTTTCCTTTTTCTCTACATACAATGCCATGAAGAAGTATTTTCCCCACTTCCTGATTTCTTACTTTTTTGCATATTTGTCACACTTAAATGTTTCAGATCATCACACAAATTTTAACATTAGACAAAGATAACCTGAGTAAATACAAACTACAGTTTTTAAATTATGTTTGTATTTATTAAGGGAAAAAAGCTCTCCAAACCTACATGACCCTGTAATGTTAAAATTTGTGTGATGATCTGAAACATTTAAGTGTGACAAAGAGCAAAAAAGTAAGAAATCAGGAAGGGAGCAAATACTTTTCATGGCACTGTATTTGTTTTGCAGCTTTTGTGCCTGCAAGTCAGTGCACAGGGCGGAGAAACTACTGCTGAGAGTGGCATTGTGCCCGAGCTGGGCCAATAAACAGCACCACTGCTTTGTTTTAAGAAGATGGGCAGCAATATACAATACTTATATATTTTAATTATTTATTTAACCTTTATTTAAACAGATAAGTCCCACTGAGACCTGGCCGAGAGGTCAGCAGCACACGTCAAATATAAATACAAATTCAAGGAAAAAGGTTTAGGCAATAAATTACAACCAGTAAATATGTAAAAATATACAATTTCACAGTGGAAGAGCAGCAGTTTTTGAGGACAGTAAGATACAAGATACAAGAAAGTTTATTCGTCATTGTGCAACAGGTTGCACAATGACATTAAAATGTGGCTCCAAAAACAAAACAAAAACCATTAAACATGGAGGAGTGCAGATGGTGCATTCAGCAATCTCACAGCCTGAGGGAAGAAGCTGTTCTGCAGTCTGGTGGTACAGCCGATACTTCTGCACCTTTTGCCCGATGGCAGCAGGGTGAACAGGCTGTGGCTGGGGTGGGTGTTGTCCTCAAGGGACTTTTATCAGCCAACCAGATCATGTTCTGTCAAATTAATTTTCTCTTATGCCTTCAGGCAGACGGTACAATGTGCCCCAGAGGAAAACTAATCGCTTCTCAAACACCTTCATTCCCTCTGCTATTAAGCTCCAAAACACAGACCACACTCATTTTAAATGACTTTTATTTAGAGGCATTAGTTATTTCCTGTCTTATTTTTTTATTTTTATTTTTTTTATTGCTGTTTTTACAGTTCCTACATTGTCTTGTTTTTACCTCACTTACTTTTATCTTATTTTATTTTATCTTGCTCTACGATTTGTAAACTTAAATATGTTTCCTTGACAGATTAATTATTTATTTATGTTAACTGACTGTATTGGAAAGCTACAAATGAATTGCCCCTTGTGGGATAAATAAAGTTGCCTGAACTGAACTTAACCAAACAGTATCCTCTGGGTTCTGCGTAGGCACCTCACCTCCCCGATATCATCCATGATCGGTAGATGGGTACCGAGATTTTTACACTTTACTCTGTTGATTATGTGATGCAGGGTAAGTCCAGTGAGTTGAATCAGCTCCTGAATGAACTGAAGTCGATGCAGGAGAAAGCTGTGGCCTTCCAGCAGGAGAGGGATCAGGTGATGATGGCGCTCAAGCAAAAACAAATGGAGACGACGGCAGTACAAACGGAGGTAAGAGGACAGATGATATTTATCACTTACTACACAAAGGTTTATGTGTTTACTCTTAGCTGGGTCTGTTTAAGGGTATCCTGTCGCCCCTTTTATGTTTATTTAATGAGAGTTTTGATGATAAAGAGTGTTCTGTGTTAGCTTGCAATTTTACAGTTTTCATTTAAACCAATTTTACTCTGCTTTATTATTTATTTAGGTTATTTGATGCTTCCCTCTTGTTTGCATTTAAACTGAAGTTTAAATGTTGTTAAAACAGCCACACAGGGTTTATAGGAACAGTGTTGCTGTTTATTAATAGATTTTCAAGGACAAAAATATTTTTCTTCTCAGCTTCAGCACATGAGAGACAAAGAGCAGCGCCTCAACTTGGAGCTGGAAAGGTTGCGTAATCACCTCTTAGAGATCGAGGAGTCGTACACGAGAGAAGCTCTCTCTGCAGAGGACCGAGAGGCCGAGCTGAGGAGGAGGGTGGCGCTGCTCGACGAGAAACTGGCCTCGTCTTCAAGTGCTGTGGAGAATGCCAGGTCAGTTTTGTGTGCCTTTGTGAACTACCCAAAAAGAAAAACAAGATAAAAATAGATGTTATGGTGCATTAGTTGCAAAGAAAGGCTCAGCAACTACGACCCCATTCTGTCCTCTTTTTTGTCTTTTTAAATAACCTCATCAAACATGTTTCATATCTGCCTTCCTCTGCCTCCAGCCAACAGGCGAGCATGCAGGTGGAGTCTCTGCAGGAGCAGCTGAGCGGCGTGGTGAAGCAGAGAGACGACGCTCTCACTCATCTCAGGACCTCACAGGAGCAGGTCAACCAGTACGCTGTCTCGCTCTCCAACCTGCAGATGGTGCTAGAGCAGTTTCAACAAGGCAAGTCGTCTGTTTCCTCTCTCCAGAACTCCAGAGCACTCCAAAGACTGACGTCTTACTTAAAATCTAGAGAGGATGGTCATACTAAAGTTTTTATCTGCTTTCAGGCAATCATGTTTTATCTTCTCATCAAATATTTTTCTTCTTCCACAGAGGAGAAAGCCATGTACTCTGCAGAGCTTGAGAAGCACAAAAGGGAGAAAGATGAGTGGAGAAGAAAAGCTGAAAAGCTGGAGGACCAAGCATCTGCTCTTCAGGTAAAACATCAATCAATAGCTGATCAAAGCATCCACAACAGAGCCACAAATTATACTCATATGAGATCGATTGATCTCTCTATCCATGGTTGTATTGATTATTCATCCATAGTAACTATCTTTACAACCATATAGACATGAGGACTCTCTTGAAAACAAGAAGCCACATTTCAGGGGGCTTACCTTTAATAAATTTGTCTCTGCCTGGATGGATCCATCTCTGGATGTATGTATGTTTATATACAAATATATTTATTATATGTGTTTGTATATATGCATATATGTGTATCTATGAAATGAAGAGGATGACTTCAGCCTGCTCTGTAGTTAAGTGTCTGGAGGTAACACTTGTTATGAACTGAAGCTATACAAATAAAGACTGATTGATTGATATGACACATTTTTCTTGAACACTTCTTCAGTAACAGAAAAAGCTGCTCTTATTTAATGGCCACAACAGCAGTAAATGAGTACATTAAAGGGACAGTTCAGTATTTTTGAAGTTTTATTGCACTGTGCCTTTAACATCGTTGGTTATGTCAAGCACGGCTTTGCACCTGACACAGCAGATGGACTGTTTCACATAGTCCCAGGACATATTTTGTAATAATAATGTCAAGAGGATGTCAAGAAGGATTGCACACCAAAATAACTAAGGTAAAAAGAACAATAATATCATGGTATCCATATTCTCTTCCACGCCTATGTGCTAAACACTTTTGTTTATCTTCTTCCAGGTCAGACCTCGAGATGTGAGATTTATTTAATTTATTATTTAATAGGACAGTATGCATTAATCGACATTTACATGTAAATACATGGGATTATAGCCAGATGGCTAATTTCTATCCCCAGTCCCATTGGCAGGTTGGTGTCAACCCATAAAAAAACAAGCTTCAGTAACAGGAATAAAACCTGCAGAGCATATTAAAGACAAGTGACATACATAAACCGTAGACAATATAAACAACATACAGTCCAAAATACAGTTTAACAGGCTGGGAGTTGGGGACCATGAGAATTATACACAATGAATTATAAAGAGCTAAAGTGCAGAGCACTAGCTGCCTGGGAGCTCACGTTATATTGAACATTGCCGGAAATATAAAGTGCATGTTGCATTGCAAACTACCCTACTGCCCAAGATTACAAAGTGCCAGCCTTCATGATTATACTTTTAATATTTTCTTACAGATAAACCTCGACGAAGCAAATGCCGCTCTGGATTCAGCATCTCGCCTCACAGATCAGCTCGATCTGAAGGAGGAACAAATAGAAGAGCTGAAAAACCAAGGTGAGTCAAGCTGCATGGTTTCAGTTTATTTTCTGCATTTATCATTTTTTCTTTTTATATTCTTTATGTTGGGATGGCAGTATTTATATTTATACATTACCTCAAAACAGACGGTCTTTTCCTCTCTGCCATCAATGTCTTTCTTTAATTTTAGGGACTAAATACAGGGGAGAGATAAAGAGTGTGCACTGGAGATAATGTAACATAAAGGGGTAAAAAATGAGTCACAACAAGCACACAGGACTGTTTAGAGTTACTGAAGAGTTTATCTGATGACTGTAGGCAGAGGCAAGCTAACACTAGCCATTGACTCCCAGTGTTTGAGCTAAAGCTAACTAGTTGTGGGCGAGCTCTGTCCGTCTCTTTCTTTTTACTGCACGCACAGTCGAAAAAATGGCGTCTATGTGCTTGTCAGGGACTCGGAAGTGAGGCCAGACTTGAAAACAACAAAAATGTTGGTGTGCTCCTTTAAATCTACAATCCAGTACATTAGGCTTGAAAATAAGATCATAGCACACCATTGAATTGTTTCTATTTTATGACCTAATTCATATTCTCTTCTTTTTGTATTCCAGATTTTTAATTGGGCATTGATCCATGGGTTTTGTACATTGTCTTTGAATCATCCCAGGTTTTTATAAGCTAGAACTGCTGGACTTGGGGGGTCGATCATGAAGGATAGTTTCATTTCTTTCCACCTACTGTGAAAGGTCGGGTTACACAGGCTAAGTAAGGGCTTGAGTTGGGCTGCAAAAATAGTCTTTAAATTGTAGAAGTGCCATCCCCCCTTATCATTTTTTACACAATGAAATGGCTCATATATCAGATGGAATCCTCCATCAATTCTGCCTTTTATTTGGCAGCAAAATAAAGGTATCCTCATGTGGCAGCCATAAGTTCAGTTTATAATGCTACCTGTCGTAGCTTGTTTCTGTTTAAAGGCATGAACAAAGAGTGCAGTTTGACTCTTTGGTATTTTTTAAAGATGTAATGAAATGCATCTGACGTTCTTTGAGAGTTCATTTTTATTTCTTTCTGGTGCACACGGTCTTATCAGTGTCTAGATAACAGCATAAGAAGAATAAGTGAACGTCTGATTCCCACCTCCATCACTCTCTCATGCATCGTTTTGGTGCAACACTCAGCAGATTTCTCTGTTATCACTTTCAGACGCGCCATAAACACAATATCAGAGAAAATTCTCAGACTGTTTTTATTGTCCAGCCTTTCTCAGACACTGTATTAGTATAAACCTGATAAGAGGCTTTACATCTGTTTGCTTTGTGATTCTATCGGCTTTGGAAACTTTACATCGAGTCTATTAATAGATGGAAAGCTGTGAGAATCTGTGAGATGGTCTGGCTGGTAAAACTAAAATCTTGGAATGCCTGCAGAGGTTGGCTTTGTTATAAGCCTTCATTTTTTAAATAAAATCAAAGGGAAAGAACTGAAAATATGTTTAATGTACAGTAAAATCTATTTAAAAAATCAACAAGAGGAGCTTTAACAGCAGTTACTCTTCGTATCTTTGTTGTAAACATTTTTAACACCTCTTCTCAGTATCTGGATTCAAGAAGTCAGTCCAGCACGATACTAGCCTGACTAGACTGGATAACAGTCAGTATACTAACTGGCCACTTTATTAGGTACACCTTGCTGGTATCAGGTTGGATCCCTTAATAGATTCAACAAGGTGCTAGAAACCTTCCTCAGAGATTTTGGTCCACGTTGACAAAATATTGACATCACACTTGCTGCAGATTTGTCCGCTGCACATCCATGATGTGAATCTTCCATTCCACCACATCCCAAAGGTGCTCTATTGGATTAAGATCTGGTGACTGTGGAGGCCACTGGAGTACAGTGAACTCATGTTCAAGAAACCAGTTTGAGATGATTTGAGCTTTGTGGCATGGCAGGTCATCCTGCTGGAAATACCGATCAGAAGATGGATGTATTATCTATCATTATCATTATTTATCAAGGAGGCTGTTGATTTTTGTGTGTAGACTCTCAGTACTGATGAGGTGGAGCTTCATGTTACATTTATACATTATGCTGATATTAGAGCTGATTTATGGGATATATAGGCTGTAAATATCAGCAGAATTCTTACATTTGTCAATACTGATAATTGACTTTTTAAGCCATAATCTTTTGATACTATAACGTGTGTAGATATTGTCATGCATCCTTAGTTACAGTGATAAATAATCAGTCTGAAGCATGCACCTTTAACAAGCCAATTTAATATAGTAAGTATATCTTCTTCTGTAATAAATGATTCTTTCTTTTGCTAAAAACTAAAAACATAAATGACTAGAATTATGTCAAAGTTCACAAACCTTGTGTTGTGACAACCACATGGTAAAGCACTCCCTCTCAAAGCAGCAACATGTTGGGCTTTTAATTTTTACTGCACCGTTTGTGAATACATAATTCTAAATTATAATCATATTCTGACACCCTCTGTGCATCTGTGTCCCAGTCGACGTGAGACAGGAGATGTTGGAGGAAGCTCAGAGAAAACTGATGAACCTTCTGAACAGCACAGAGGGGAAGATCGACAAGTAAGTTCAGCCCTTAATGGGTTAAATCCTTCATTCTTTTCGTCTTTTCAATGAGATGAAATTATTAAGAACACATGTTGTTGTCATCTTCAGACTGGAATTACCCCCCACTTATATTTCTCCAGAGAGGAAACACATTTTTCAGAGCTTGAATTAATTGTCTGAAGGACCATAACTGCTCTCGCTGCCAAGTTCAACAATATTTTTCAGTCTAATGAAGTATAAGGGTTTCTTTTTGGATGGAAAAATGATGCTCCATTTTTAAGATTTTATAAATGATTTAAGTTTTTCACAGAGTCCCTAACAGGCAGTTTAAGTCTGTGAGAAGTTGACATTTGTGGAAAATTGTTGACAGGATAATTAAAATGGATGAAGAAATAATAGTCTTATTCTCCAACCTTGTGTGTTCTTCAGTGAAGCATGTGAACTGCTCTTTCAGGGGAGAAACAGACACTGAAACAAGGGGACGATAAGAGTTTCATAAAGCTGGATAAAAATAGGACTGTGGCCTTGAAGGACATCACGCCTCATTATTTTCACATTGTTCTGTTTCCAGAGTCCTGATGCGTAACCTCTTTCTGGGATATTTCCACACTCCAAAAACCAAGCGCGCTGATGTGCTGAGACTTATGGGAAGTGTTCTGGGACTGAGCCGGGAAGACATCGATAAGGTCAGAGGTCCTCTCCTCCCAGAGTCAAAGTTTTTATTGGAGCAAAAAACACAGATTGCTGTCATTCAGCAAATGGTATTAACCTTAACGTCTCCAAGCCATTTATTACCTCTACCAAGGAGGTTATGTTTTTACTGGCATTTATTTGTTTGTTTGTTTGTTTGTTTGTTGCAATATTACATAAAAACTATTGGGCAGATTTTGCTGAAATTTTCAGGAGATGTTGGTAATGGCC
Organism: Cetoscarus ocellatus; assembly: GCA_037902135.1. NCBI lineage: Eukaryota > Metazoa > Chordata > Actinopteri > Labriformes > Labridae > Cetoscarus > Cetoscarus ocellatus. The sequence continues at coordinate 1,446,078 of JBAMNC010001206.1, forward strand.
CAACTAAACAAATGATCAGATTTTGGTGGTGATCCAGATAATGGCCATTAGTGAACAATCGTTTTTGCTCAATAACTGTCCAACCAATAATGATATCAACATGATTCTGAGAGCTAGGTGTGGGTTATTATGATGGTAACTTTATCATGGAACTATTGCTTATATATTTTACAGCAAAATGTGAGCTACTGTACCTTGGCGGAGTGCTTTCTAGTTGTTTTTGTGGTTTGCCTGGACATATTTTTGTAGAATTGTATGTAAAACTTAAATCCTGTCAAGCACAACTAAGCTAAAGACATCTTTTTTTCAGAATAGCTTTGGCTATCATAACATTTAAGATTTATCGATGTCAGATTTATGAATTAAAAGTTGTTTTATAATCAAAAAAAGGTTTATAAACATCAATGCTACAGTTTAATTCAAGAAATGTAGAAAAAAAATACTAAATATGATTTTTTTGCAGTGGGTCCACAAATACATTATTTCCCACTATCCAAGGCTGAATTAAAAACATTTTTGTTGGGGATATATTTGACCTGAAGCCGCTTTTTAATTGACAAAAGAGTGATCTTTCAAACACAGCTGTCCCCTTAAAGCTTTGTTTTAAGGTTTCAGAGATGTAAGTTAACAAAGTAAGAGATACTACCTGGCTGTGCTGGTGATCCCACTGAGGTGAAAGGTTATTAATGTATTGCATGGCTTGGTTGTGACATTAGCGGAGGCTGCAGCACTTGTGAAATTATGGTTTGTTAGGGAAGAATTCATCACACAAGAAATGAAAATGCATTTACAAAGAGTAATCATTTATTCCAGAATTAATAGTCCATTTTTATCATGCCCCTATGGTGGTAATAGTTTGAGGACAGGCAACATTTTTTTAAGTTTCTCTCCATCAGTCCATTAAGGCTTTCTTTGTGACCTCCTGATGTCTGTACGCTGAACAAGCCAAGGTTGCGAAGGCTCCAGTCACACGACTGATATCAGTGCAGTGACCATTTGTTTTGCCTGTTTTTACTCATGGGTTAACTACAGGAATGACGCCACGTCTAAATATTCAGAAGAGTTGGATTTGGACGAAGGATATGCCCATATGTTGCTTCATAAAATAGTTCCAAACACAGGGGCTTTGTCAAGGAACAGTGAAATGCTGAAAAATATCAAACTGTAGCATCAAGTTAAATTGTTTTGTGTAGTTTTGCCCTTTAATTACGAAGCTTTCAGTGGCACCACTGTGTATCATTAGGACCCCATACCAGGTAATCTAGGGGCAGAGCTGGCCTGTTGCTTTATTGACAATTATTAGGGATGCACAATATTATTGGTTCCATTTTGGTATCAGCTGATTTTTAAATTTTTGTTCATTTTAACAGCCAATATATAGGCCCTGCATATCAGTCATAAATGTCCCTTATATTGGCTGAACCATCAGCAGAATACACAAATGTCCCATCATGCTTCACCTCGTTATCACTGCATAGGTACATTTTAAGAATCAAGAGTGTTATTTTTCCAAGATTGTTATACTTGGGTCTGTCCCACAGTCAATAGGTTCTGGTGAGATATCCATAAAGAACTGGCAAATATATTCAGGACAGATTTTACTTTTAACTGGAAGCAACTCTTTGTTTGAATGTTTTTGTCATCTACAAATCAGAAAACTAAGTACTTATTTACAGTGTTGAGCATTGCTGCCCGGAAGGCAATTACAAACAAATGGCTAAAGCCAGAAGCTCCAACTATAGATGACTAGTACAATATAATTAATGAAATATAGGTAATGGACCAAATCACCTTTTCATTCCGGCTTCAGAAGAACAAATTTCAAGAATTGTGATAAAAATGGAAAATCTGTATCCTCCCTAAATGCTCCTTTTTGTTTAAATTCATATTTATTTTACAGACACCTGTTTGAAAAGATTTGTCCTGTTTTAGTAGATAAGAGACATCCCACGTTTGAATGTCAAGTGTAATTTTGTGTTGTTGTTAATTTTCCTCTTCTTGCTTTTATTTTTCTTTCTTTTTCTTTTTTTCATTACTTTGGTTTTATGTACTTTATATCATTAAGATATGATTGGAAATTATGTTTTACCCTTTAATAACTGAAAACACAAATTATAGCCAGAAAATTCTAATTTTTTTGGAGCTGAAATGTTTATTTCACTTTCTACTGACATCCTAAAAAAAAATCATAATTTCCAAAAAATTTAGCGTATATACTTTTTGTATCTCATTTGATACATTAGGTGTTTTGGCAACTGATAATCCATTTGAGGACATTTTTGTCATTGATTGTATTCAGATGTTTTTTTTAGTAATTTGTTGATCATATTGATTAGATAGAGGTATCATAAAAGTATGTATCAATTATTATACAAAAGGCGTTAGAGGGTTAAGAAATACTTAAAGAGTGATCATGCTGGAAGTTTGTTTATCAGCCGTTGTACCATTGTCTATTATGTGTGATTTCAAATAAAAAAAATAGATTGTTACTAAAATCAACAAGTTCAGACATTGTGCTCCAAACAAAAAAATATTTGTTATCGATAATAATGAGTTCAGAAATAGCAGCATATCTGAAATCAAAGAAAATCCAATATCATGCAGCCCTAGCAATTATATTAATCTCATAGGGCTGAAGGAACCCCACTTAGAAACACCAGAAGTATCCTTTTCAGGAACCATGAAACCAATAAAATAATTCATCAATTACTTGTTACAATGCAAAAGTTTGTTACTCTGCTATTTACACTGCATCCCATGTCACTCTGACCAGAAGCTTTGACCCTGACCGACCTCGTTTCAGCTCTGAAAACATTAGAACAGTTAAACAAGTCTGTGACGATCACTGAACCCTGAAAGTTTCTGTTTTGCTGTGACTCTAGCTAAAGAAACCCTTTAAAATCCACTCAGAGCTCAATTCTTTAACAGAAAACGTGTCCCAGATCCAGATTCTCAGGCAGCAGTTGCTTCCAAAGAAAATTACCCAACACTCCTAAAGAGGAGCAGATACAGAGAACGAGGCACAAATGCAATTACAGTTCCTCTGAAGACCTGTTTTTATTGTGTTGGAGCTTGTTCCACTTGATTCTTTTTTTACGTCTCCCTCCTCTTCTGTTAACGTCATTTAGATTTTCCACTCAACTCGTGTTAACTGCAGCCAAGTGTCCCACAAAACCAGACTGTTTTTCAGAACCGGCCACAGCGAGGTAGCTAGTGTTCCCCTTCTGGAGGCTTTTTCAGCCCAAAGCTGAGCTCCACACACTCAGTATCTAAATAAGGGGTCGCTGCAGCCGAGCCCTGCCAGGAACATGACGCTGATGCTGAGAGAGTATGAATGATGAGGGAATGTGTGCTGCTCATAGACCCACAAAATCATTTTCCAGAGCGTGGCGGTTCATGGAGAGGAAATCAAAGTAAACTGAAACTGAAATAATCAGACAATTTAAAAAAAGAGAGAGAGGAAACACAGCCCTAAGAAACAACCTCAATAAAAAGACTCTACCTGCTCTTACCACTCATCGTCTCTGTTTGGTTAAAAGGGGCATCATATCATCATGTTGATGCTTCTTTTGTGATTTGGGGACTGAATTCAATTTCACAGTGCTTGTCTTTGCTTCAAGATGTGTAAAAACTCTTGTAGTCTAGTTTTATGTGTTATTTTTCTAGTCTTAACATTTACAGGGTTCCCACACGCCCTGGAAAAGCTGGAAAATGACTGACCAATTTTCTAGGGATGCACGATATTATCAGTTTGATATCAGTATCGGCGGATATCAGCCTAAAAAGTTAAGTATCATATCGGCCGATATTGAAATTTTTGCAGATATTTACAGCCCATATATCGGCCATATATCGGCTGGAATATCAGCAAATTACACAAATGTACAATATTGATGCACCTTCTCATCGATGCATGGGAACATTTAAAAAAATGCTGTTTTTCTTGTTTTACATCTGTTCCTCACAAAAATATGCTTAAAGAAGTCCATTTTTGTTAAGTACAGAGCTTGTGCTCTTGACCAGAAATATTGGTACTGGCATCAGTTTCGGTGACAATGAATTTAAAAATATCAACATATCACATATCGGCAAAAATCCAATATTGTGCATCCCTACAATTTTCCAGTCATGGAAAACATATGGAAAATGACGAAAAAAGTGTGGTGTCCTGGAAAAGTATTTATCTTCCTTCTACCTTGTTACTGAACTAAAATCAAACAGGAATTGAAGTAAAACATGAGTAGATAAAATAATGCAAGTTAAGGAATAAAATACAAAAACTCAAAACAATGGGGACAAAAAGAAATAATAAAAATTGGCAAAATAAATTTAGGCTACTTCAACAGTAAATCAACAAAATATATTTACAAAAAAGCAGAGTAAATAAAGATTAAAAAAATAAGTATAAACCGTATTTATAATAGTAAGACACTACATAAAGCCAGACTAAAAAGATAGCCAGCAGACAATGTTCATGCCCCAGAGTTAGAAGTAAATACATTTTAAGTTCAATATGATACGGTGGAGCTAGCTAGAGATATTGGTCATCAACCAGTGTCTGATATTTCATAGATTTGTTACAGCCATAGACTGTACAGCTTGTTAATCAGAGTTTTGGGGTGGAAGAGGCATAAACATAGCAATCTGGGTGAATGTACAAAATGTACAAAATGTAAGGTACAACTGTGGAAAAGGATACTGCAAAGTGTGTGTGTGTTGGGGGGGACTCCTGGAAAATGATTTCTAGAAAAGAGTGGGAACCCTGATTTTATCATAATGCACATACTGTTTTTTTATACTTAAGTCTATTTTTTAATTTATCATTGCAGTCCCCTTTGCTGTTGTAACACTGCAGGTTTCCCTGTGTGGGATGAATAAAGGTTTATTCTGTTTTATTCTATTCTGTTCATCATTCTGTTGTTAGATGTTGGAGGAGGACGGACGTCACGGTGTCACAGGATGGGTGTCGAGCTGGCTGGGAGCAAGAGGAGCACAGAGTGTCCCTAACACTCCGCAGAGGCCAACAAGTGGTCCAGGAGTCAACTCGGTAAGAAACACTGCTGGGTCATTTAAAACAGACATAACCAGAGAGAGGGTCTGCGTTGACCGTCACGATTTATGCAACAGACTGGCAGAGAATGTTCAGTGATTGATGTCAGTGGTAAGAAACAGAAAACCCTTTAGTTCACCTAAAAGTTCCATGTTTTCAGTCATTTTCAGGAGGCCAAATTCATATTTATTATATCTGTTATGGAACGTAAAGATTATCGTCTGATTTATGTCTGAAACAATGACAAATGTAATTTTCGGAGCCATAAAGTCACGTCTAAAATGCAGCATTTAGCTTGAGCAATAGGGTGAAGCCCTGCAGTGGATATAACTCTGTGCCTGTTTGATTTTGTGTTTATCCAAAGTAAGATCGATGTATCCAGGCTTTCTCTGAGTGCATGGCTTTAGCATCCATTTAACTGTTGTTTCCTCCCAGTTGTTTCTAATCAATCAATCAAACTTTATTTATAAAGCACTTTTCATACATAAAATGTATCACAAAGTGCTGAACATTCAAGTACACAAGCAGATAAGAGTCAGGGGAAAAATAATAATTAAAATACTACAATAAAATAAAATAATAAACTAGAAAAGCACTCAGAGAGTGCAGACCTCGCCAAGCAGCTTCGGTCCACTTTGGCGAAAATGATCCTATCTGACTATGTTAAAGAATCCTTTAAAGAATTTCTGGATCCAGACGGTGATCTGGATCACCCCCAAAATTTAATCAGTTCTTCCATATCCCATTTCCAACAATTCTTGAAAATTTCATCCAAATCCGTTCAGAACTTTTCAAGTTATTTTGAACACAAACAAACAGACAGACAGATAAATGCCGTCAGAAACATAACCTCCTTGGCGGAGGTAAAAATACGAATCCCCACCCACCCTCCCAGCCCACATTTAACAGCCACTCACGCACACACACACACACAGGGAAACTAGTTAGGACTAATCAACAACAGAGGACTGAGGAAATGTTATCTTGAATTAAAAATGAGGAAACACAGGAGCCAAGACTACATGGATAAAACCATAATACGATATATCAAAGGTAATAAAGTGCCAAAAGTTGATAATAAATAAATTAGTAAATAAAGTAAACTGTTTTAAACCCAACACTAAAAGGAAATAAGTAAAAAGTGGTTAAAAATAAAGTAGTAACTCCAAATCTAAAACTAACTAATATGACAACTGAACTGGTAGGAAACCTACATTTTATGAAAATGTAACAAAATAATGTTAATAATTAGCAAAATTTAAGTCATGTTAATTTTATTATTTTATTGAAAAAGTCCATGGATTTAACTTTTTCTAAATGCTTTATTGTCAAACCAGCCATGTCATTGGACGTCTTTGGGTTTTTACGTCGGCTGAAAGCATGAAAACATAATCTAATGTCCTCAGTGCCACATGATTTAAGATATTTATGTTTGATTTCACGAGAAAATAGCACATTGGACTGTTTGGAGTTACTGAGGAGTTTATATGAGGACTGTAGGCAGAGGCAGGCTAACGCTACCCATTGACTCCCAGTGTTTGAGCTAAGCTAATTCACGGTGGGAGAGCTCTGCCCGTCTCTTCCTTGTTACTGCAGCACAGTCAAAAGATTGGAGTCTATCTGCTTGTCATGGACTCAGGAGTGAGGCAAGACTCAAAAAGAAAAAAAATGTTGGCGTATTGCTTTAATATAATTTATCAAAATAAGGATGTCTATAAAGTCAAGAGTTGTGAGTGTTGGATTGTATCAGTGGCTGTTATGATTGATCATTAGAAGTCTTAGAGCAGCTTGTAAAGTCCATTCCTCAGCAAAGTTTGTGGATAAGGCCGCTTTGAAGGTCACTTAAAATGTCTGGCTGATTATGTGGGACGATAAATAAGTTTGAAGTTGAAGTATCTGAAAAAACTCTTTTATTATCTTCCATTTGTTTCAGTCCTTCTCAGAGATGTTTGTAAAGTTCCTGGAGATCGAGTCGACTCCCTCTCTGCCTGCACCGAAGCTCCCAGTTCATGACATCATGCCTCTGAGCGCACCGCCTTCGAGAAGAACCGCCGATGCAGCTTCCAGCTCTGCCACTGGTAAATGGCCCCGCGGGGAAAAACCTGCGCCAGGATGCTTTCTCCTCTTGAGTTTCTAATAAGTCGTGTCATTCAGGAAGACCTTGTTCTTTTTCCATCCTCTCTTTTCTCACACACATCAAACCAGATCTAAATTTGAATCCCTCTCTCCACACAGGAGCTGCAGCAGGCAGTAAGCGAGCTGCAGAGTCAAACCCTTTCCTGGCTCCTCGCTCAGCCGCGGTGCCTCTGCTGGCTGGATCAGGGTCTGGGGGCTCGGGAGGAGGTCACCTGCTGATGAAGCCGATCTCAGATGCCTTGCCCACCTTCACGCCTGTGCCGGTCTCAGCTGAGGCCAGTGCCGGAAACGTGCTCAAGGACCTGTTAAAGCAATGACCGGTCACAAAACGAGTGCCAGATAGATGTTTAAGCTTTTACACTACACAGACTGAGATATCTGAGCAGTTTGGCGACTCACTGCTGCTCTTCATATCATCAAAGAATTCCACTTATTAAAGGGCTATTCTGGTATTTTTAAAACTGGCCCTGTTTTAGTGTATATTTGCAGGGGTCTAAATGACTCTTATCCTAGATTCCTCTGTAGATTTCTTCAGCCTGCAGCACTGAAACAGGTTGCAAAGCTGCAGCATTATGACTTGTAGTAAATATCATATAAGTAGCGACCATTTTACAGCTTGTACTTTTAAAGGAAACCCAGTTTAATTTGATGTGTTTCCCCACTACAACACAACCATCACAGCCCCTCTCAAGGCCAAAGTAACCTATGAGAGCAATTTCAAAGGTTTTTGCAACTATCAATCTCTAGACCATGGAATTCTTTAAGAAAAGAACAAGTGTGAAAGGGCCACTTGATATACAATACCTTAAATGTATGAAATTAAGGATTTCAGAGTGACCAGTCAGATTTCAGGTGGCCCTGGGAACCCCTGTCGGCCCCTTGTTGTGATGAAAAAGAAAAAATAAATGCTCTGGACAACAGGAAGGAAAGACAATAACACCTCATATTCATGTTCAGACACTAAACATGAGCAAACTGAGGAAGCTAACATCCCCTCCTGTTAGCTTCCTCCTGGTTTAAGCTATCAGAATGATTTTCTGCAGCTGATGCTGTCAGTGTTGTTCATCACTCTTACTTTTTCTTTTTGATTGCTGCATTTTTACACATTAACAATAATCTTCATCCACACAGAAATTAGCTGGCGTGGTAACTGAATAACAGATGGCATATATTTCAGAACAAGAGTGTCAAATTTATATAATATAAAACTAAAGAATATTAAGATACAGTCAGGCTTAGGCAAAGAGGAGACGCAGGAGACAAGATAGAGAGCAGTGTGTGTTAAAAAGAGGACACTAAAAAATGTCAGTTGTAAACAAACTTTAAAAAAAAACAAAAAACACTTTAACTAGCAAAAATATAGAAATATCTTTTTTAATCAGAAACTCATACAGACATAAGTTTTTTCAAGCAAAAAAGGTTGAAATAGGTGAACAGACTTGGAAAAACAATTGGGGAAAAAACTTAATCACTCTTAATAACCAAGATGTTTATATTTCATTTGTCACAGGAACTCTGTGTGCTGAAATAATCTAGGCTTTTTTTGTCCATGAATTTTTACTTCTCTAATTAGAGACGTTGACTCACATTGGATTAAAACTTCTACAAAATAAGGCAATTACAAATCATTAGACTCACCAGGAGTGAGCATGCCATGCCCACACACATCTCCTTCAAGCAGGCCAGTAGTTAAGGCCAGCGGAGTGTACCACGCTTTAGCATGGTATAAAGCACTCTCATCACACAAACAAGCTGAGCTTCAGGAGGGGAACGTGCTTGGAAGTCTGTTATGATTTGGTTCAGGAGGTGATTTGATAGTTTCCAGATTTTTAGACCTCAGGATATTAAAACAATAAAGGTACCTCTGTTTTAAAAATACCAGATTTTCCCTTTAATATCCCCTTTGTTCAAGAGGCTATGAAGGTTAAAGGTTTTCGACCTAATTTTATTCGTACCTACTGTTCTATGCAACAGAATCTCCCTTTACGCATCACTTAAGTGTCCGACTCCATACTCATCATTATTGTCCGATATTAAAACACAGGCTTACAAAGTACAGTGAAGAGACTCCTTGTGCTGCAGGGACATGATGAGAACATATTAAACTTGCAGGCAGAGTAGACTTTCTTAGAAAGTGTCCTTTTGATCATGGCCGATGTCTTGGATTTTTATTTATTTCAAAGTTCTGAATATAAGTGACCTTAAACTCACGCTGTGCAGTTCCGTAAATGTGGGTCTAGCTTATCATCACCTCGTCCTGCTGGAGGAAACGCCTCACATCCTTCAGTTTCCATCCTTTGTCCCAAAGCTTTTATTTCTCATCTCCTGTATCTTTTTTTCCTCTTTTGGACAATGCGGTGAGTTGTTTCTGATCCAGCTCTCTCCCTCTGGCTGCAGCCGGCTGTCTGCAGATTTATGCGGTTCACTACATCTGTTGAAACCATAAAGACTTTTTTTGCTAAATCTTGTCTTTTCCAGACAGCCAGACTGTGATATGCAATAAGCATTGTAATTGTGGCTGGACTGCAGACTGTGGTCGATCAGAAGCTCCAGACTGCTCTAAAAGTTTAAGTACAGCACTATTATATAGTTCTATATATGTAAATGGGTGGTGTTTTTCCTATTTATGGGCACTAAGGAAGTTTTGGATGATAAGTGCCTGCATTTTGCTAATTAGATAGTTGTATAATCAGGATTGTAAATGTTTAATATAAATATATATATTTACAAAATGTAAAAACTGCACATTTAAAAGTTTTACTCCACCAGAGCTGGCTGGAGCAGAACTGAGCTGCTTGTCATTTTTTAAGAGGCATCAATCAGCGGCTGCAGAAGGAATGTTACAGGGTTTCTCCAGGTGTATCAGTAAAATGTACAAACTGTAAATCCATGATGTAAAGGAATTTTTGTAGATGTAAAATTTGAAACTCGCAGTTGGCTAAAGAATTGGATTACTTTGAACCTAACTGATCTTCATTGGAGGTTAGTATCCTTGATTTAATTGGACATTGTAATCAAATAAAGTTACCGCTGAGCCCAAACTGTTGTGGGTCGCTTGTTTCTAAAATGATTGTGACCAGGCATTGGAGGTTGTAATGGAGGCATAATGCAGGGAAAATGATGCAGATGTTTAAAGTCAGAACAGTAATTTTCTGAAGCTCCTTAGCCTACATGGTAATATCATTTACAAAATTCTGTCGGTTTTTATTGAAGGCAGCATTGGGGCAGCCATTCAGCGCAGAGATCATTATCATAGCCTCCTTTAGCCTCCGCGTCTTCAAAGGGGAGGAAAAGAGAGCTGCATCCGATCCTCTACGGAGAAGATTTTTTTAATTTAAAGTAAATCAAACTCTAGCTTATTTGACACACAAGACATGATGTACACAGTCAAACAAACCGGGACATGGGAGCTTGAACAGGTTCATCAAGATGGAGAGTTTTCTTCATACATTTTACTGTTTTTCTGTCTTTATCCATACACGTCCATATTTTTTAAAGAATGAAATACATTTTATGCAAGTAAAAGTTACTCAAAAAAAAAAGTTTACAATTGTTTCAAATGGGAGTAAGGCCAGCAACAACAGATTGGAAGTGAGGGCTTGATAAAGGAACATTTCCTGTAAAGGGTGGAGCCTGACAAGGTCCAAACAGGTGTTTTTTGAGCATTCCCAAACTTTCCCTTGTGTTTTGATTTTATATTATTTTGCAATCATTAGATAAGAGTTATCCACAGAATAAATTGTAAAATGTACATCCTATATTAGTTCAAATAAAAGTCAGATAGTCACATGATGTTTCTTTATTGAATAAGGATAAATCAGAGCAGGTAAACCATCAGCCCCCTTAAACTGAGGTCACACAGTGCTCAACAAGACAGAAAGCACAGAATCAAAGTTTATTATAAAACATGAGAATAAATGCACATTTAAAGGTCTGTATATAATCCACCCCACATGTCTGCACACTGAAATAACTGCAGGACAAATCCAAACACAACAGATGAACAGACAGATGAATGGATGCAGGAGCATTGCTGCAGGCCTGTTTACAGCACAGACATCATAACAGGACAAAATAATTTAAAATGAAACACATTTGTCTGCCATTACAGGTCATATTCAACTTACATTTACAACATGCATAACTAGAACAATTTAAGACGTATTGGTCTCTGACCAGCCGGACACTGTCGTCATGGAAGATGGCAGTCTTGTCCCTAGTCTATGTGTGAGGACACTCTGGGGGTCTCTGCGTCCTCAGTCAGGTCACATTGTGGAGGACAGCACAGGCCACAGGGATGTACATGCCCTGTCTGGACTGACCCTCAGGTTTTGGAGACAGTGAGAGCATGCCTTTAGGAGGTCAAAGGTCATTTCTATTCAGGCCCTTGTCCTGTCATGGGCATGGTTGTATGGCTGCTGTGCCCCCCGAGGGTCTGTAAACGGTGTGAGGAGAAAAGGCTGGCAGGCATACGCTCTGTCCCCCAGCAACACACCTGAGGATTCACCTGTGAAAACAAAATATCATCATGGTAACCTCGGAAACAGAGACATTCTTGACACAGCCATGATGTTAAAGTGGTTATCAATAAAGGCTGTGGGGCTCACCTTGTGATAGGTGCTGGTAGACCGCTGAGGTCAGTTTGCCACAACACTGCTGATCAGGCAGTCTGCACTGCAGACCACCTGAAACTATAAGATGTAGACTATTAAACCAATCAATGCACATCACAAGGAGTGCACAATGTTCATTAACTGACAATATCAAAAAGTCATGCTCACCTGAACATTAATGCTGTGAAAGGATTTCCTGTTCACAAAATCACCCTCAATGGCACCTGCTGCCATGTCAGCTTTGGCCCAGTCATGTTTAATCTACACACACATGCACTAACACACACATGGCTTTAAGTGGTTATTTCATGACCGACCTGCGTACACATGCATACAGAGCTGTATGGCCTATTAGGCAATACGGGCAAAGGGCGCCGTGGCCTCCAGAGGGTTGCCACAAAATTTTCCAGGTTCTCAATGGATTTTGATGATTATTTCAGGGAATGTTGGTCACGCCACATGGAAGAACTGATATGATTGGATGTGGATCAGGGATTTTTTCATGGATTTGTTAACAGTGTGAGAGACAATAACACCCTATAATGTTGGAAAGCCCTGGTGGAGGCTTGTTTTCTCTGCACTTCCAATTTTCTTTTTTTATAAATCCGCAGCTCGATTCTCACTTTTGTAGAAGATAATGGTACAGATGAAACTTGAACTGTATGTGCAGAAAATGAAGAAACTTGAAATTCCGAGCGCAGACTCAAAAGTCTTTTTCACATCTGGCCCTAATCCTCTCCCGTACATCCAGATGTGGCTACTACAGCCTGGGTATGCTAAGTTGGAGCTCCAGATGTTCAGAAACATTCACATGAAGTCCCAATGGGATGATGGATGGGTCTTTTTTGTATCTTCAGAAAACAGACCCTCTCTGTGTCAGTTTCGCCCCCAGTAGCGCAGGAGGAGCGGCCTCACGGTGCAGCTCCGCCGTGGGGCCCTCCGCCTCTGCGCTGTGAGCTGCTGAGCGGAGGGGGCTGGCTCTCCGTGATTGAATCCAGCTGTGGGGGTGAGAGTTTGGAGGGGGCTCGACACATTTGCATTGCTTAATATTCCGGAGAGAGCCGAGCAGAAACTACCGGGAAGGTCCGTTTCTAAAGAGGACATTCCTGTGACACTTTTGGTCCATGTAGCGGAGCTGCAGCTCGAGCAGACGGCGCTTAATGAAAACCTGGTGTCGACTTTCGCGTAAAGGCGCATAGCTGGAGTAGGGGGCGGTTTGAGCCCTGCTGGGTTTGGAGAGGGGATCTGGGGAGAGGTCGTCAAAATCTTTCCTTTTAGAGTCACCATGCTGTCTGACAGACGTGGCTCCAGGTTTTACTCCTCCGTAAGGTCAGTATCTTTGTTTTTGTCTTTGCGTAACGGGCTGGGCTGACTCTGAATGGATGTTTAACAGAGAAAAAAACTTAGGCTCTCGTCTTTGCAGGATGTTGGCAGCTCTGATATTTATTCTTCATTGTCTGCGATCTGCACATGGACAGGTAAACAACACCTTAACCATCTGAAGTGCATGTTTTAATTATTTTATATTTGGACCAGGAACAGGAAACTTTTTGTACCTATGGTGCATCATTATTTCTATTCTTCTGCTGAGAGCCAATACTGTTATAAATTGTCCTAGACTTTAAATATTTTACTCTTAATCATTCATTATTCAACAAAATAAATTAAGCTTTTATCTGAGAATATTTTCCATGTAAAAATATAATTTAACCAAACACAAATTTTAAGATTTTTTACCAAGCTATGAATTGAGTAGTTACTGGTTATTGGTGTTAATTTTAACATACATTTCTTTTTTTTTGTTCTTAAATGCATTAAGTCATGCGTTATTAAAGTAAATATTGTGCATTAGTGGTCTGAGACATTTAAATAATTGGAGAGTAAGTAAAATGTAAACATATGCATTTTTTATATTTATAGTGATAAATTCTGATTTTGTGATGCATTTATTGCAAAAGCTCATGCCTTTCTGGCTACATTTTGTTTTTTATGTAGCCTTAAAATAACTGAAACTTGACTAGCAGGTCACATTTATTGAAGATGGAGACCACATGTGGCTCTCAGTTAACCCAGCTCGACTTTCAAAAGTGTAATTTTATCTTTAAGATGCTGCTTGGTGGAGAATTTTGCTGATTTTGTTTTGACACATTGATGATTTAAAATATTAGTGAGTGAAAGATTATGCAGCTTAAGTAATAAATTAAAGCTGTCATATTTTTTTAATGGCACTTAGTGCTACAGATGCTGAGAAGTAAAGATTTAAGTACATGTCAAAAATGTTGTGTGCTGTTCAGATAACTCTTAGAGGGTGCCCATAGGTCTTACTGTTACCTTACTTTTACTTTTTTGCTTTTACTATTTTATAACTGTCTTAAGCATATACGTTACTTCCATTCTATTTTAGGAGAAAATTTCAATCTTCCAAAAGATAGAAGGTTATGGCATTTACTTAATGGTTGCAAATAGAAGGATACTACAGTTTGTAAACAAATAAGTAAACAAATATTGGACAGATAAAAAGTGAAATATTTAATATGACAAGGCTTTTGACTGTCCACTGAGCTGTCAGTGAGTATGTTTAAAACAACTACCAAATTCAAAGGAACAGTGGTGTCCTTATTTACATGAGAGCATGAGGATGCTACACGGAGTAGTTTTCAGCTGCTGGCCCACTGTGGTGGCACCATTATGGTTCCTTCACCATTATGCAGCATGCTGTTATGTGATAAAAAAAAAAAAAAACTTAATGAGCTGATTTTGGTCACTGATCCTGTCAAGGTAATTCACCTTGACTGGCTTACTTTGTGTATTTTGACATCATCTTCCTGATTCTCATATTTTCACTTTTCACACCCCCTTAAAACCCTTAACTGTTAAATATGATCTCTTTCTCTGTGTGAGTGTACTGACATTTGGATATCCTAAATATTCATTGTATATATGGTTGTTTTCTCTTTATTAAGTTAATTTTCTTGTGGATATATTCAATTCTTCTATTTTTTTTAATTTCTTTATTTGACATGATAACCTGCTGTCCAGGTTTATTCATTAATCTATTGATCATCTTTCCTCAGACGTGCACAGAAGGTTTTGCATTTGACCGCAGGGTGAGACAGTGTATAGGTGAGTGTTGTTATTTCTCTTGAACTGTGAGGGTCTTATTTTTGGGTGAAGGATGTTGGAGTGTAGTACAGAGCTGAAAATAAAGAGGGAACATAAATAGATCTGATCAGTCCTCTCTCTGGATTCCAGATGTGGACGAGTGCCGGACCCTTCCAGATGCCTGCAGAGGAGACATGCGCTGTGTGAACCAGAATGGAGGATACCTGTGCATCCCCAGGAGTCTGTACAACCAGGCCTACAGACCCGAGACCCCTGCCCTGCCTGAGCCTGTTTACCCCGACCCATCTTTGGGATTCTCAGACACCTTTGGCCCAGGCCTGCCCAGAGCTGTGGAGCCCAGTTACCCCAGAGTGAGGACCACCACGCCGTGTGTTCTGGGATACACTCTGGCAGAGGACGGCACCTGTAATGGTGAGTCACTGTCTGAGGATGTCACCTCACGGGGGAACTTCTGCATGCTTTCACTTGGTTACGAGAACAGTGACAGAAAATACTGACTTTAAATTCTGATAGTGAAACCTCTCTCAGTGAACAGAAGAGTTGGCATCTAAGATCATCATCGGTAGATGTTGGAGACTATGTGGATCTCAAGAAGCTAACCACTGGCACATATTTTTGGGATGTCCAATGATAAGACCTTTTTGGACAGAGTGTCACAAAGTATTCAAAAGCATCTTTAACCCTCAAGGCACCTTTAAATTAGATGAACGTTAAAGCTCCTTGGGACCCAAAATGGTCCTGCACATATAAGTGTTAAAATATGTAATATATGATTTTTTTCTTTTACTTTCAACACTTCTGATCTTTTCAACAACCTCAGATCTAACCATAGATATTAAGGTTTTTATTATTTTTGTGTGTCTTTATATGTTTTCATGCCCTTTTTGTCATCGGAACCCCTGCACAAAATATGCAGTAATTTCCAAATTGAGTTGCAAAGTGGAATATTTATAAATGAGGTTATTACAGCCATGAATAGGTCAATAATTGATATCAACACTGATTTTGATGCATTATTATTTTTGGAGCAATGACAGTCTACTCAAAAAACTCACACTAAACCTCCTCAAGACCCAAAATGGTCCTGCTTTTTTTTTTTTTTTACTAAACACTTCAAATATTTCAACAACTTCAGATCTAACCACAGATATTAGGTTTTTATTATCTTTGTTATTTTTTATGTTTTTATGTCCTTTTTGTCATCAGAACCCCTGTGTTTTTTTTAATGGGAAAAACACAAAATATGCAATATTAAAAAAAAAAAAAAGGGCCCCAGGGATGTGAACGTATAGCCGATGTGAATCTCCTATTTCTAATAATTTGACAATAGAGGACAAAATGCCATTTAAACATGTTAGAAACTATGTTGCCGAATTTCAGTCCATTAAATGGAACAATCTGTCAAATATGGAAAAAAGAAAATGCTTAAAAGGACCAAATTGGGTACCAAGATGCCTCAAGGGTTAACACTGCTTATTGAAGATGGAGGCCACATGTGGCTCTCAGGGCCCAGGTAGACTTTCAAAAGTGTGATTTTTACCTTTAAGACGCTGCTCTGTGGAGAATTTTGTTGGTTGTTTTGACTTGAGCTGTGAGGCTTTCATCAGCATTTTTAGCACTTGTGTGTATGTCCAGGGAAAAGATTAGTACCAGTTCCTGTTATGATAGAAAAAAACTCTCTCAAGGACTCAGTATTATTTGTCTGTTTGCTGAACAGTTCCTCCATCTTTCCCCTCCACTTTGTTTGGCATTAGTTGTAAATCATGCCCTTATCAGAAACAGTTTGCAGAATTGACAACACAGCGGCAAAAAATGTAACCACGGCAGCCCAGAGACAAATGTGATCAAAATTGTGGCTTAATTTTCATCAAAAAGAAGCGTACTGTACAACACTTAATGTAAATGCCAGCAGCTAACAGAAACGTCATTGATGTAGCATAGCATTTGCTACCTGGAGTGATGTGTTTGACATCATCGCCACTGAAAACCTATTAAGACAAATTTTTGTCCACACAGAAAATCCACAGGAATGGATAAGGGAATTGTTGAAAAATCAGATCGAAAAGCAGAAGAGATTTGTATCAATAAAGCCTTATCAATTATAATAATAATAATAACTTAACATGGCACTGTTTATGTCAAACAAAGAAACTCCCCCAAAAAAATCAGAGTTCAAAAGAAATTAAAGCAGAAAAAAGGACTGAGACTGTAAAACTGAAAGCTCTTAAAAAACTATCTGAATATACTTCATTTGAATGAGTAAAGTGTCAGCATAAGAATACTGTTAATAACAAGATTTTGAAAAATGCTGATAATGATAATAAGAAGACAATAAAACGATAAATAGATCAATAGATGACAACGTCACAGAGTGAATAAAGACTAAAAAGTGATTAAACTAAAACGAGAAGATGGTAAGAATTTGACCAAAAATGATGAGAAACCAGCGAAGGGAAAAAGAGCAGCAGAGATTTAAAGTAAATTACTGGATAACTGTGAGTTAAATAAACTGATTAAATAGGATCAAACAAATGTCTAACAAACTAAATTCAGTTTTGAAGGTCACCTGGTTGCATAATCTCTTTGCAAACATCCTTTAAATTACTTAGTGATCCTGGTGCATGATCACCAAGTAATTTGCAGCTCAGCCCTGAAGTTGGATTCTACGAGTTTTAAATTAGATGTCGCTGGAATTGCCTCCAGTGGTTAGAATTTCCTACTGGGAAGTCTGACAGTCCTCAGTTACCCTGACATTACCAACTTGTAACTGGAACTCATTTAAGTGGGATCTGGCGTAATTCCCAGCTCTCACATCCGAGTTCCGAGGTAAATGGAGCACACCACTATTCACTGAGATGGACACACATTTCTGCTCAAACAAAATAAACATGGCTCCCTTCTCTTCATTTCCCTCTTTATTTTGGCTGACAAAGGTGTGCTTGTTGCAGAAACAGGGGAACCTTCCATGATTGTGATTTTCACGCCAGCAGTGTGAAAGCTCTGATAACATCTGAGCCAACACGAACACTGGCACGCTACACCGCCTTTAAACCGCTAAATTACAACCAGAGTGAAACAGCCCAGCATTACATGAATGGTGAGAGGCCTTAGCTTCCTGCTGTTTTCTGATCTCCAGTATGGTCTTCCTTGGTCTGGAAAATCAAGTAAACATTAGGATTTGTTTGCTTCCTGAGACCCCCCGTAACTCAATCTGACAGTGGAAACTTTAACAGCTTCATTGACTTTTTAATGATGAAAAATGTGAAACCTGCACTCTCCTGTAATTAGGTGAGAATTGATGGTCAGTCGATTGTCAAATGTGTGTTTTCTGCTCATCTCGCCTTCATGAAGCAGGAAATCAGAGAAAAATTTGGACCTTGAACAGATACTAAATGAAACCATCTGAGAGGGTGTGTAAGAATTCTCTTTGAAGGAAGTGATAACAAACACTAAGAAATCTGACACGTGTCTGAGGGCTCAAACCTGGTTGAATGCTGAAAAGCTTTCTGAAATAACACATGCTGTATAATCTTATGTTCTTTTTTGATAAATTCTTTGTCAGTGATGTTACAAGTCGCTCCGGCCATCAGATGAACGTGGCAGAGTAAAGGGCAAGATCTGGGATGTTGTTAAAGAATAATCAGTATATATACACATGTAAACATATATTTAGACACGGACATATCTCCACCCTAAATTTAAGAAAAACTCCATCTAAAGCTGAGCCTCATTTGTTGAACTTTACTCCTCTAACATTGATCATTGTTTTGAGTTGTTCTCTTGGACCAGACACAAAAACAACATCTTTATTTATTTACAGTGGGTCAGCTCGTTCTCTGAAACATCGCAGAGTGAATGGTGCCAATTTTCTGAGTTTGCTGTTGCTGCAACATCCGTGGAACTTTTCTGCTTACAGCCCAATTGAGAGAAGTTTTAGATTTCAGCTGTGATTGGGTGATTTTTCCTCATCAGATTGTTTCTTCTTTACTTTATAGGGGCTATGCAATCCAAACTGACCCATTAGTTCAACAGGGAATTTTCAAAGATTAGACACAGTCTTTTTTTAATGAAACAGTAACTCTAAAGCAGGAAATTATTTCTTTGTGATTCCAAACAACATGCAGAACACACAACAGCAAAGGAATAACATGGGATAATAATTTAAGTGATTGAAAAGGCTGCATTCATGTAAGTTGTTTTGTACACAATTCCAATCCCATCATGTGCAAACCATGATGCAGCAGCAGCAGAGCGGTTTTATCACTGAAAATGTCTAACAGCATGAAGAGACACAAAGCCCTTTTTACAAGTCAAGGTGAGAGATTAAGGCAAACTCACACCAGTAGTTTTAGCCATGCTGAAGCGTGGTACTCTCCCTTAAGTCCTGATCATGTGCTTAATGTGATTGCTTCTGTGACTGGACCGTATCTGAAATATATAAAGTAAAAATGAATCCAGGGCAAAAACACATTTGAATCACACAGACGTCCTCTGATAACAGAGATCTGGTATATAGCTGCCTCGTTTTTTTTCCTTTTTTGGACAGCATGTTCACCTTTTCCTCTGTTTTTGAGAAAATCTTGGTTGCAGTTAAGTTTGTGACAAACACAGATGTCTTTCCTTAAACAGGAACTTTAAAGAGGGTTTTCTCCAATTTTTATAAGTGTTTATAAGAGTCTAAATATTCTTTGGCTTTTTATTTTTTTTTACACAAATATTACAACTCTGGTTTTGGATGTGTGTCACTCAATGTTCAGTGATCACGTAAGCTGATCTGCATGTGGATGAGGATTATCGTTGATGCATAAAAATGCAACAATCCAAAACAAGAGAGAGAGAGGGAAACGAACACACTGACAGCATGTGCTGTAGATAACAATGAATATGACAGCTGTAAAGGCTCATATCTAGTAAAAAAATAAATGTTGTGGACTAACAAGTGGAGATCAGCTGATGCATTTCTCTGTTATTTGCATGCAGCTGCTCATGTGAGACCCTACCTTTACCACTTCTATAAGTAATAACCCTAAATTGAAGGGGTGATGGAGGGCTGTGTTTAATCAAATTACCCAAAATACGACACAGAAAAGGTAAAGTTTCATTTGTGCCTCTGTGAATGTGTCTTTTGTAGTCTACCTGCATGAAATAAGTGCGTAAAGCTTGATACAGGCAGGGATAAATGTGAGCGAAAGCTGGCACTCATGTGAAGGAGTGGGCAATTGGGCTTAAGCACAACATGGATCAATGATCCAGGTGTGGCTGCGCCCTAAAGGGATAGTGCAGATTTTTTTGAAGTGGGGTTGCTGACACTAGTAAATATAATTCTCCAATAAAGCAACTGGCCAGCTTTGCTGCTGTTAGGAGACAGCAGGGTGTGCACGCTCAGCGATAGCAATTAATGGTGCCACCAAAATCCTTGTGATTATCCCACGTCCAGGCTAAAATTGCACAAAAAAAGTACTTTTGCTGAGTATATGCTACAGTATGATTCTTCAAAACATTTCACATTTTCTTGACGAAGCGTCTGTGTTTAGTTCTATTTTGTGAAGTAATATTATGGGCTATGTTTTCTCATTTTGGGTACACACAAAATCACAGATACAAAGTTCTACACCCTATAGCTCATGCCAATGAATGCTGCACTATAAATGTAACTTTATGGCTTCAGAGGTTTTATTTAGTCATTTTTTTAACATAATTTATCTTAGAATCTACATTTCCCATAATGGACATCATCAAAGTTAATCAGCTCTTCTGAAAATTGATAAAAACACAGGATTTTTCAGGTAAATTAAAGCAGTTTTAGGTTTCTTTCAGCTGATTTCAGGCCCCAGACATTGCTCTGGAACTGCTTTTCTGGCACACACATTGTGATGCCAGTGAATACCCTCTATAGTGACTGAAAAGTCGACTCAGATATTCCTATCTGAAAAAAACGTCTTTGTTTGCCACAAGAGCCGAATGAGTGTAAATTTTCTTTTTGAATCATACTCTTATGTAATTACCAGGAGGCAGTAAATGGTTCGATAGTATCTGTCCTTCACAGCAGCTGTTTGCAGTTTCCCCTCTGTTGCTTAAGAACATTTTTACAGAAACAATCCTGACACTTTGCCATCTCCGGCTGTTTGTCAGATGTCATCGCGACATTAGATGGATAAGGTTTCACAAGGCGATGGTGGCCAGATATTCAGTGTGAGTTGTTAAAGATTGTAGTTGGACTCCGGGGACAAACATGAAACTATCAGATCGCAGGGACAGATGTCTGATGTGTCTGCAGGGAGGGGACTTAAACTCCTCACAGTGTGGAAATCTCTGCTTCATTCTGTTGAATTTCACAACCTCCAGCGATCCCAGCTGTTAGATAAAAACTACAAATCTAATGCACCCCCTCCAGCTGTGGGAAATACATCTTAACACAATTAGGCGAGAGCATCCAGCCAAGCCATGCTGCAGAGAAGACAACCTCCTAAAAGTCCATTTTAGGTGTTTTTCTCTCATTCTGTAATGAGTGGAAAATGCACACATATAGTTTGGTTTTCTCCCTCTATGGAGTGTTTTAGCTCATGCACAAATACGGACTGTTTCTCCTTTAGCTGTCAGGGAATCAGCTCGCAGCCTTGTTTGGGTAAACGACGCCATCACTGTGCCAAACATGAGGTCATTTGTTACCAAATCGGTGCCCGAGCCGTCCTGGAGAACAGGCAGGCCTCTGTGGGGGCTGATCGTAACGACGCCTCGCACCCCTGTTTTGCTGTGTGTGTGTGCAGTGATGTAATGAGCTGTTGATTGATGCGGAGGGCAGAAATTTCACAGACTGTAGCTTCCTGTCTCACCCTACAACAAACACGTCTCTGTCTTTGAGTTAATGGCACCTCCCTCCATCAGCTCCACTAATGGCACCAGTCTCAGACAACAGTGAAACAAATCAGCTTCCAGGTGTGCTTATTTACTTATCTCTATTTACACTGGGTTCCCCACGCATCCTGGAAAACCTGGAAAACCTGGAAAATGATTGACCAATTTTCTAGTGGTGGAAAACTTGTGGAAAATGAGGAAAATTATAAAAATGCCTTGGAAAATTATTTATCTTCCTTCTACCTTGTTAGTGAACAAAAATCAACCATAGGAAATGAAGTAAAAATGTGCTTGGTAACTAATGCACACTTGGCCATAAAATATGAATAGATAAAATAATGCAAGTTGAGGAATAAAATATAAAAACTCAAAACAATGGCGACAAATAGAAATAATAAAAAATGGCTAAATAAAATGTAGGCCACTTAAACAGTAAATCAGCTAAATATATTTATAAAAAAAAAAGCAGAGTAAATAAAGATAAAAAATAAGTATAAACCATACATTTATAATAGTAAGACACTGCATGAAAGCCAGACTAAAAACATATCTAGACAATGTTAGAAGTAAATAAATTTTAAGTTCAAAATGATACGGTGGACCTAGCTAGAGATATTGGACATCAACCTTTAATCTTGTTTTTTAGAAGGCTGGATTAACCTGAGAATTGTCCACACCAATATTGTAACTTCAGTTGTTTATGTGACACTGGAGTCTGTTGGTGTCTTTGTGCTATTCTATGATGAATTTGTTATAATTTCTAAGAATGTCAGATAATGTCTGATATTTCACAGATCTGTTGCAGCCATAGACTGCACAGCTTGTAAATCAGACCTCTGAGGCAGAAGAGGCATAAACACAGAAATCTGGGTAAATGTGCAAAATGTAATGTACACCTGTGGAAAAGGTCACTTCAAAACGTGCGCGGGTGTTTGTGTGTTTGTGTTTGTGTGTGTGTGTGTGTGTGTGGTGAGTGGGTGAAAACGTTGTGGAAAAGTCCTGGAAAATGATTTCTAGAAAAGAGTGGGAACCCTGTTACAGTTTGTGCATTAGAAGTAGAGTCTGTGAGTACAGGATCAGGTTTTGGGTCATAAGTTCTGTATTTTGTTGTTCAAGTCAAGTCAAAGTTTATTTGTAGAGCACATTTTAAAAAACAGCCTCGGCTTACCAAAGTAGTGTACAGGAGTACAAAATAATCTTGCATACACTTAATAATAATAACAGTATTGATAATAAATATAATATAATGTATAATTATTTAATAATATAATGATAATAAAAACAGCTATGATAATAAAAACAGTAATCGAATAAAAATGAGCCCAACATTAAAAAAGCATATGTAAAAATAGAAATAAAATAAGAATAAAAACAATAAAAGAAGAGTAAAAGAGAATATTGGGAATAAAAGATAAAAGAGATACAAGCCAAGATGATTGTTCACTTGGGCATCTTAAAGTTTTGACTTCATGCAGGGAAAATAAATTACCCATGGAAAGGAAAATAGGTAATATCCAAACTGCCAAAATGCAGTGCCAATAGGCTTCTGCAGTCATCTAACAACAATTTAGCCTTAACTGTATGTCTATAAAAGGACACCTGCATGCAAGTGCAGCTGGAGATCAGCTCTGAGGGTACTTTTCTCAAATCCAGCCCCATTTGTGGATCTCAGTCAGTGGCACACGGGTTAGTGCCGTTTCCTCACCGCAGGAAGGTGGCTGGTTCAAATCAGGTCCTTTCTGTGTAGGAATAGCATTTTCTACTCATGTATGCATGTGTTTTCTCTGGATTTCAGGCTTCTTCCTCAGACCAAAATCATGCTTGTTAGGTTAATAGGTGAGTCCAAATTGCCCATCCCACTAATTGCCCGCCTGTGCCTTCGGCAGGATCCAAGAGTCAAAAGTTTGTTTTCAACTGTTTCCCACAACTCTTGACTTCTGTCAGGCATCTATAGCCTCCTTTAGGATCCTGTGGCCATAATGGCTGTCAGCGAAGCTGTTTCCATCCTCATGTCTCCCTTCCTTCACATTCTCAGACTTCTTCCAGCTTGTTGTGGCTGGTATTATCCATTTAAATAACTTAAAGACCCCATATTATGCAGTCTTGAGTTTTATATGCCTTTTAGCATGTTTTACATGCATGTTCTTTGTGAAAGAGTACTTTCTGTAGAAGAGAAAAAGTCTGAAGCGTCTGGACTTCTTCATTTCCCACTGTTCACAGCATCAGGAGCTGCTGAACAACTTGTTTCCTCAGATAGACCTACGAGTATGATGTCATACCATTGTTTCATCAGCAGTGTAAGCCTAGTGCAGAGCAGAAATACAAGAATAAACGCAGAGTCAATGACAGCAAAGCGCTGAACTTACCAGTTACCACAGAGTAGACTGGTCAGCCAGTCATAGCAGTAAATTCCTGTGGACTGGACCGGTTACCAGCCAATCACAGGGCTGACATGGACACATCATGGCGGACACCCGTCCCCAGCGTTGGTTCATCGCTTTGGTTGTACACATTGTCTAGAATTAATGCAATGCAGACATGAGCTGCAGTCTACACATAACCCGTGGGATCAGTGTAGAGGCAGACGTTTTGTGAGAGCATCAGTGCAGCAGCAGATACAACAGACAATATAAAAGTCCACTTTCCTCCACTTCTAAAAAATGTATTATAAGGAGTACACAGATACAAACATGGTTCTTAATCTGGTTGATGAAAGATGTATCCTCTTTTTGAAGTTGTGAAGGTTTTTTGGAAATAACTTTGGTGTTCAACTCGTGACTGTGCGAACTTTCAGTTGACTCCATCTGTGAGTCTGTTCTCTGTTAGCTTAGCTTCTCGCTGTGTTATCTAACATATCAACTACAGATCAGTTTTTTTGATACAGTGGTAAAAAATACTTCACAACGAAGCATTGGGGAGTATGCCCTCTGTTTAGCTGGTGTATTGTGGAAAAGAAGTGCAGACAGTGCTGACGATTAGGTCTGACCACTCACTGGTCATCAGTTTCCGACACATATTTGATGTTTTATCCTAAGAATCAAGGTCACTGTCACTTCGTCTGAAGTTTCCTTCTCACAGAACTGGTGGTTACATACAGCCCAATATCTTTGTATGTCCTCTAGTGGTATTCTCCAGTAACACACAATGCATACAAACAAGTATTTAAGCAAAGTGCTCACAACTCCAGTGGATGCAAATGCAAGTATATCTCTGGCTAAACACACCTAAGACCTTTAAGACTCACCAATTAACCCAGTGAGCATGCTTTGGTCTGTGGTAGGAAACCAGATTACCCTGAGAAAAGCCACATGCACACAGGGAGAACATCCAAGACTTGGGAGTTGAACCAGTAGCTGTGAGGCATCAGCACCACCTGCTGCACCACCGTGCAACCCTCCTTCATGTTATTGCATAGTATACCGAGGTCATATTGGGGGCGCTGGTTTGGCGGAGTGGTAAGCAACCAGGAATGACCCATATACATTTATTTAATTTACACAGTTAAAAAAACACAGTGCACATGAAAACATATTTAAAAAGCATGCGTGGGAGTGGTAGAAGTCTGCAAATGGTTTATATAAACCAGTCCCAAGAGACAATGGAAGGTAAATACCTAACCACCAAAAATAAATATTAAACATCAGATATTAAGTAAAACAATTTCATACAAAAAAACAAAAAAAGAATAAAAAATAATTAACAGAATAGAAAAAGGAAGGTTCTTAGGAATGATACAAAACTTAAAAAACATGTGAATACTTATTTTTCAGTTCTCAGTTATACAAGAACACTACAACTTATTCCCACTAAACGCAATAAGTGATAAGGTAAAGGAATAACAACAGTAACTAAATAGACAGATAAGATAAATAATGGATACAATAAATAAAGAGAAAGGTAACAATGATTTGAAGGAAACAAAAACACATATTGTATAGTCAGACCAGTGATCTTCTCTAAAGACAAACAGGTCATCACTTCTGATATCCATTTTGATATAGAAAGGGTGGAATCCGACTTCCAGGTTAACGCGATACATTTTTTAGAGACAGCAAGAGCTAGATTAACACATTTCCGAGAACTCTGACTTAGTTTCAAGTTTGTTACATTTCCGAGAAGACAGTCCTCGATCTAATTGAATTGGTATATTCATGATTTTAGTCAGCGTGTCGCATATATCATGCCAGAATGTAGTAACTTTGGTACCCTTAGTCTGTTTTTGTATATTGGCAATGACACAGAGGAAACATTTAAATGAATGTTTTTTTCCACAAGATCACAACATGAAATTTAATTGAAAATTGACGTAGAGATGTTAGATGCTTCTGTCGACCCAGTTTGCATAGTGTCCTCCCCTGCTTTCTCTCGCCTCCTTCCCCTTTCACACGCCTATCCACTGTCTCTCTCTCCTATCAATAAAGGCTCAAAATGCCCAAAATCATCTTTTTTTTTTTTTTTTAAAGAGGGTCATAGACCATCCTGTGGCCTCAGTGAAGTGATCTCACACCTGAAAGTATTTTTTTTAGTGTTGTATGAATCTGGAGGAATATACTTTAAAATCAAAAAGCTTTTGTAACTTAAGTGAACTAGTCCTTTTAGGAAAAACAGAGATAACTTTAACACACTGTCATATAAGTGAAGTGTTGTGGGTCAAACGAGTGAATCATGCCTCCAGAGTTCAACTCTCCTGTCGTGTTTTCGTCTCACATAGTTCATATCCGCTCGTATTTCCAGGTTTGGGGGATTTTCATGTTTTTACTTGAGTTAAAGGATTACATGCTTTTCTGTGGTTTGAGAAAATATTCCAACCTTGTGGGCTTTTGGAAGAAACTCAAAATGCAGGAAGTTGATCTGAAAACAAAAGCGTTCATTGATCATCCTCCATTCTACATGCCTGTAGTATTTCTCATGTGTTTCAAGGATTAAAACAGTAAAATCATGCTTTCTAAGAGCTGGACATTGAAGCCATGTGCATCTTTTTTAGATATTATTTGATGTCCTTGTGTCTTTTGTAGAAGTTGTCTCACAATGTTTCCAACAAGTGACCAAATCCAGTTTGGTGTGGCACAGTGTGTAATTCGTTGCGTTCTCTCTGTCAAAAGTCCCCTTAGCAAAACGTAGTATACTTGAAGTTAATTTTATTAAGTATACTTGAGTATAAGAATAGGTATAGCAAGTGTACAACAGACCATGTACTTGTAGTGTACTAGAAAGTATACTTCTTCTGACTAAATTGGAACATTTTAAGTTTATTAAAGTATACTTTAAGTATGGTGAAGGTCATTTTTAAGTTAACAACACTTTCAAGTATACAACAAGTGCACTCATCTAAATACTACTAGTGTACTAGGTATATACTTCTAGTCCACATTTTTGTTTATTGAAGTATACTTTAATGAACTAAAATTACTATTTTATACTATTTTACTAGTTTGCTTCTTGTTATACTTAAAGTATACTTGTAAGTTTGCTGAGCATGTTACTTGTAGCATACTATTTATATACTTTAAATATACTCAAGTATTCTTAAAGTTAACTCATACTGTATGTACACTATCACAGTGTATTTACAAAATCACAAGACTGAATGTTGAAAACTAGTTTGATACATTTAACATTTTAAATTACAGTGTATTTACAAATACCTGTTTAACATCATTAAAGATGTGCATCTCAAAAACAAAGAGCCTCAATTACGGATGCAGGATATTGGATTTTTGCCGATATCCGATGTGCCGCTAATTTTTTTTTGATTCATTATTGCTGATACCGATACCGATACTGATATTTCAGGTCAAGAGCACAGGATGTATAACAAGAAAAACAGCCTTTAACTCTTGCAAAAATAAAACCCTCGGTATTTAAACGTACCCATGCAGTGATGAGAAGGTGCATCAATATTGAACATCTGTACAATCTGCCGATATTTCAGCTGATATATGGTCGATATGTGTGGCTGATATATCGGCTGTAAATATCCGCAAAAACTTCAATATCGGCCGATACTGATATCAAAGCGATAATATCGTGCATCCCTAGTCTTGATAAAATTAAGCCCTTCTTTGACGAAAAAAATGAAATGAAAAAGTGCACATCTACATGTAAAAATGTAAACTTAAAAAACATAATCTCAAAGATCAAGTCCTTCTTTGTCAAAAATGGTAAAGGGAAAAGCGTGCATTTTCTTGTAAAAAATGTAAACCCCCTTCTGTCGGGGCACCCTGTGTACCTGCCAGACCCTGAAGGGTCTTGGAAGACGCCCTGCTGTCTACCAAGTGTACCAATATGTACTGAGCCAAACTAAACCCATGATGGGACTGCACGAATAGTTTCCACGCATGTTCCTGTCACTCAAACATTTCAAAGCTGTCAGATTTATTGTTTTCGTCCCCTGCAGCTCATGAATCAGTCTATAAAAGGAGGCAAAGTGAGTGCATGTTGGAGATTCTCAGTACTGCTACACATGGTCTGCAGATGAAGACCATTCAGAGGTTGTCTCTGCTAACTGCATGCAGGTGCTAGAGCCATGTAGCTGTTGGCCTAGGTCCGATCACCTCAAGCCCCCCCCCCCCCCCCCCATGAAGGGCTAGTGGTCCAAGCTGGCACAAAGACCAGCAGCCCGACCCACAAACGTTATCGCCTCTCGTAGCTGCCTGAGCAAACAGAGCACGGGCCCCCTCCCTCTTCCTTAACCGTGTTTCTGCAGATCGGTGACTTCATGGTCTGAGAACCACAAATAGAGGCTGGAATTTTTTCATTGGTCACATCCTCATAAGGAAATGTGCCTATTATGATAAAGTGTGAGAGGGCAGCCAAGGAATTCTGATGGTAATCTAAGAATTCTTAAATCCAGAGCAAACACAATCGTAAATTTAAGCACTATTGAAAAGTTCACTGTTGTGTCAAGAGTTTTTTAGACACTGAGTGCTGAAACTCTGGGTGTTAGAGAAACAGACTTTTGATTAGAAAGTCGCCCGTGCAATCTCAGAGCGAGCGGGGAAAGTCTGGGTCCAGGAGGTATGCTTTTGAGGAAGGCATGCAAACATGAAGAGCTGCAGTTGAAATCAGGAGAATGTGGAGCTTTCAGATTTTATTTTGCCTTCATGGTTGTGATGCCTGTGTGAATTATAGAGGTATTATATTTTCTGGTTGTCCATCTGTCATTACCATTCTTATGGGTGAAGGAAGAACTACATGTTGGTGGTCAAAGGTCAAGGTCACAAGACCTCAAGGGATTTTCCTCAAACTTTGCACAAACACCAACTATGCCTGCTGAATATGAGAAAAATAGACCACATGTGATAACACTGTTCAACAGAATGATAACAATATGGACTTTCAAAAGTGGTAAATGGACTTGAGCTTATATAGTGCTTTTCTTGTAGCAGCTTTACACCGGTCACACTTGCACATTCATGGCAGTTTCTATGGCAGTTGTCCGTCAGTATAAACAAGGGCTGGGCAATATATCGATTAAATTGATTAATTCAAATTATTTTTTGCAGAAGATTGCAAAACTAAAAATTGATTTTTTTTTCTTACACTTTTTCTTACTCTTATTGTACGTTGTTGCAATGTTTGGAAATAAAAATACTGAAAATTTAGAGATTCCATTGTGGCAGACCTTGTCTGGTTTTGCACAAGCACATGTTGAGGCTTGTATTTGTTTTAAAATGAGATTTTATACTGATCAGAGAGCTTCATGGTAATGTGCTGTGAAATAGCTCAGAATTTAGCGTTCATGTAGACAAACCTGCCTACGTTCAAACTACATTAACAATTTTTAATGAAAAAATAACAGCATTCAACTTAACTATCAATTTAGTTTTAGAGTATATTTTTATGACATAAAAGTAGAACTTGATTCTTGTATTTTTGTGTTACTTGGAGGTTTTTTCCATGAGAGGGAAACATCAATGAAAATCGGAAATCGAGTTTTGTAAAATATAATCTGGGATTTTATTTTTAGGTCATATCGCCCAGCCCTAGTATAGACTAAGACAGTCATGCCCTTTCATGCCAATTTACACACCAATGACGCAGCAGTGGGAGCAACTTGAAGTTAAGTCTCTTGCCCAAGGACACATCAACATGTGACACCCAGAGCTGGGTTTGAATCTGTAACCAACCAAGCGCACTACCAGACAGTCTGATAATTTAGCTGAAAACAGTGCTTATAAGCTGATACTTATGGGGCTTTTCAACCACGTGATATCAGCCAGACTCTGTTTTCCATTAGGGATCAAGACTTCTTTTAAGTCACTTTTAAAAACTCACTTTTACAGACTTGCTTTTATGTGATGCCGTCTTTTATCTTTTATCCTTTATTTTTTATCTTTTATCTCTTTTACTTCTTATTTTCTTTTTAAACTGTCTTTTAGCTTTTCTCTATCAGTATTGCTCTTATCATTTTACCTCCTACCTCTTTTAAGTCCTTTTTATTTACATTTTCCATGCAATGCTTCATATTAATGCCATGACTTACTTTTAATTCAGATTTTATCTAATTATGCTTCACTTTTGTTCCACTTTTAATCTTTTTATAGATAACCTTTTTAGTCTTTTTATCGTTTTATCTCCTGCTTATGTCTGTTGTTTTATTCTATCACTGCTATCATTATTACTATTTTATTGTCATTACTAATATCGTCCTTTTCACATCCTTTTTAGTCTTTCTTACTGTTTTTATTTCGTCCTCATGTTCTCATTATATGTTGCATGGTTCTTGTATTGTCTAGGTTCTTACAACATAACGTGTTTTTCTGTAACAGTGCCTTGATTTAAACTGGCCTTTTGTTTTTTTTTGTTTGTTTTTTAATTCCTTTTGTGCTCTTGTGATTGCCGTCTGTATGTTCTTGTCTGATTGTCAAAGCACTTTGTAAACCACTGTTTTTAAAAAGTGCTATACAAATAAAGTTATTATTGTTATTATTATTATTATTATTATTAGTACCTGGCACGGCTTCCTGTATCACCTTCAGTGGGTTTTAAGCGAAATGAGCCGGGACTAAACATGACATAACACCTCCCGTTGTCTGCTCCAAACTTCTGCAAGTCTTCCCAAATTCTCCCCTGCTTTTAATAGTTTGTTGT
The DNA here is from genome assembly GCA_037902135.1 of Cetoscarus ocellatus. Taxonomy (NCBI): domain Eukaryota; kingdom Metazoa; phylum Chordata; class Actinopteri; order Labriformes; family Labridae; genus Cetoscarus; species Cetoscarus ocellatus. The sequence goes on from JBAMNC010001206.1 coordinate 1,476,948, forward strand.
TTTGCTACTCCAGATGACTCTGGTACAAATGTATCTCCTAACTACGACAAAAAGCCACGTGGTGTCTGGTGGCTTTATCACCTCTGATTCTACCTGTTGATGTGAGGATGCCGTGGTGGTTTTGCACAGCTACACGACAACAACCCTGCCTTAACCCCTTAATGCCTGGTGTATCATATTTGATACATACTTTTATGACACCTCTATCTAATCAATATGATCAACAAATTACCAAGAAAACATCTGAATACAATCAGATAAATGATAAAAATGTTCTCATGTTGAATATTAGTTGCCAAAAACACCATGTCCATGTGTGTCCATGTCAAATAAACAATAAATAAATAAAACAAATGAGATACAAAAGATATATTTGTAAAAATTCATGAAAATTTTGATTTTTTTGGATTTGAGTAGGAAGTGAAATAAACATTTCAGCTCCAAAAAATTAGAATTTTCTGGCTATAATTTGTTTTTTCAGGCTTTAAAGGGTTAAAGAGGTACCAACCTCTGTGTTGTAATGGGAATTGGAGCAGAGGCTGTCTAAACTGTTTTGGACTCAACCAAGCTGAGTTGAGTCCATTGACTCAGTGTCAGAGTCTCTGCTCTTCTGCCTGTTTTATGAAACACTTATAAAGCACTTCAGCTTCTTTTTATTATTGAAAATATTTTCACAGCTGTGACAAACATGTTTAAAAGCCTGCGAGTGAACTGATAAGGCAGAACATTTGAGGATACTAATTTCCATGTTGATGTTTGTTTTGTTTTTCACTTGTGCATTTTTAAAATATATATATTTTCTATTTATGCTTTGTTTTTTTAGGAGGCATCTTTATTGTTCAATTCATACTTGTGCCTAGTGAGACTAAGAAGCAGATTTTTGTCTTTACATTGATGTGTTGATGTTTAATTTTTCTGCCGTCTGGCAGTTATGTATGAGGTGAAATACTCAACTGTTTAATAAGAAAAAATCTTTAAAGGGATACACCAACTTTTTTTCTTTTAGTGTCTAGTCTGACTCCTGAGTCCATGAAAGGCCGATAGACGTTCAACTGTGCTAATCTTAGTCTAAAAATACAAAACCTAACAAAACACGGTAAAAAACAGAGTCTCAACAAGCACACAGGACTGTTTTGAGTTGCAGAAGAGTGTATCTGATGACTGTAGGTAGAGCTAACACTTCCCACTGACTCCCAGTGTTTGAGCTAAGCTAATTAGCGGTGGGTGAGCTCTGCCTGTCTCTTCCTTGTTACTGCACGCACAGTCAAAAGAATGGTGTCCATCTGCTTGTCATGGACTCAGAAGTGAGGCAAGACACAAAAACAAAGAAAATGTTTGCATATCCCTTCATTGCACTGAAACTGTGCCCTTCTCCGTCAACAATCCAGTGAAAACATTTCTTCTCTATGCTTTGTTTAGATTTTCAGAGCTGACTTCACGTCCAAAAACAATTTAATATTCCTCCCCACCTCTGGATATAAGATCCTGAAGGTCTTTCTTTATTTTCATCAGGAAATTAAATACCTATCTCCTTATCTTTAATTTTGAATTAATGTTATCATAATGTTTTATTATCTGTCTATGTTACATGGATGTTTGTGTGTACAATGTATTATTAATAAAGCTGCATTTAGGGTTATGTAATATGTGCTCACTCGAACTTTATTGTTATATGATAAGAAATTTTCAACAATATTTTCTGTCTGTCTTGCTGACCGTCTGTCATCCTGATCTTCTCTAAAAAATGTAAATAGTGGTGAAGAGCCTGCCTTTTTTGGAACTTTTCCCCCAAAGGAACAAAAACAAGGAAGAAATCTTTTATTTTCAAACAGATTTATCCTCTTGCCTGCTTTGCAGATATGCAAACAATTTCGTGTTTGATGCCCCTAGATGTTTTTTCACTCCATGTTTTTGTCATCTCACTAAAGAGATTCTGATGTTGTGCTCCCACGCTCTCTCAGTCCTCATGTTGAAGTGACTACAGCAAGACACTGAACCCAAGTTTGCCTTCATTGTTGTCAGTGTATGGATTTATAAGTTAGAGTTGAACATGGAATTAGACTTGAATCATGATCAAGATATAGACATAACCTCGATCAGTGGAACAGCCTCTTATGTATCGATCCTAAATTACTTAATAACATCATTATCATCACAGGAAGGTTTAACATTCTGACTGCTTCTTCCCAAGTTCAGGACTAACAGACTGAAAACCTCTTTTGTCCCTCAGGCCGTCAGACTGTACAACTCCTCACTAGGGGGGAGGAGGAGTAACAGGAAGACAGAGGACAGGAAGGAGCAGTAGCCATATTTTTATTTTTATTTATTCATACTTGTATGGGGTTCTGGTTTGTCGGAGTTGTAATAAACCAGGCACAACCCATATACATGTTCTGCCGGCCTGGGTTCAATCCAGCCTGTGGCCTGTTTGCAGAGTTTCTTCCCCCTACTCTCTCTCACCCCCTTTCACAGGCCTATCCACTGTCTCTCTCTCTCTCCTATCAGTAAAGGCACAAAATGCCCAAAAAATAATCTTAAAAATAAATAAATAAATTATATTTATAGTTGCAAATTGTTTTTACCTTTTACTTCTCCGATACCTGTTTACTTTTATTTACCCTGTGTGCTTGCTATGCTGCTGGAATCTTAATTTCCCTTAGGGGTCTTCCCAAGGAATTAATAAAGTTCTATCTAATCTAATCTCTCATTAATATCTGAGATTGTTTCAAACACAGCATTAGTAACTGAAGCTCATTAAAAGACACCAACATTGCTCCATTCAGAATGAACATCTTAGTAAAATACAGGTGAAAAAGCATCATAAATTGACCTCTCTGTCTTCTGTCCGTCTCTGTGTTTCAGATATTGATGAATGTGAGACAAACTCTCATCACTGTAACCCGACACAGGTCTGCATCAACACAGCAGGAGGATACACGTGTTCCTGCACTGAAGGATACTGGCTCATCGGAGGACAGTGTCAGGGTGAGTCAGCGACCAACAGGCAGCAGCGCAACTCTACAAAAACACTTCTGAGCTTTTGAACGTGATAGAAAATGTGATTATCTATGCGTCATTTGTAGTGAAAAATCTTCATTTATGGGGTTCATGATCAGTTTATCTCTCTCTTTTTGACCAGATATTGATGAATGTCGCTATGGTTACTGCCAACAGCTGTGTGCAAACGTCCCGGGCTCTTATTCATGCTCCTGTAACCCCGGCTTTGTCCTCAACCCTGACAGCAGGACCTGTCAAGGTTTGTGCTTTTGTTTGTTTCTCTTCTGGGCTGTTACACAGACAGACAAGCAGGCGGATAAAGGATGTTTTATTAAAGGGATATGCCAACATTTTTTTTTGTTTTCATGTCTTGCCTCACTCCTGAGTCCATGACAAGCAGATAGACTCCATTCTTTCGACTGTGTGTGCAGTAATGAGGAAGAAACAGGCAGAGCTCAACCACTGCTAGTTAGCTTAGCTTAAACACTGGGAGACAATGGGTAGTGTTAGCCTGCCTCTGTCTACAGTCATCAGATAAACTCTTCAGCAACTCTAAACAGTCCTGTCTGTTATCGTGACTCCTTTTTTTTTTTACTAGTTATGCTACATTATTATTTTTTTTTTTCTTGTAGGTAGGTCAACAACACAAAGCAGGTGGTTTGCTCATGCGCCCTGCGGTTTCGTTTTGTATGCATTTCTTTAGTTTCGTATGTATTATGGAAAGTGCTTATCTTAGTCTTAAAATAGATAATGTAACATAATCCAGTGAAAAATGAGCACGTACGACTGTTTAGAGTTGCTGAAGAGTTTATCTGATGACTGTAGGCAGAGGCAGGCTAACACTTCCCATTGACTCCCAGTGTTTGAGCTAAGCTAACTAGTGGTGTGTAAGCTCTGCCTGTCTCTTTCTTGTTACTGCATGCACAGTCGAATTTCTGCTTGTCATGGACTCGGGAGTGAGGTAAGACACAAAAAGAATAAAAATGTTGACGTATCCCTTTAAACTTAACCTCAGTCTATGTACGTATGTCTCTGCAGATGTGGATGAGTGTCTGGATGAACCGTGCAGTCACGGCTGCTTCAACACTTACGGCTCCTTCATGTGTAACTGTGATGAAGGATTTGAGCTGGCAGCTGACGGCACTACATGCATTGGTGAGAGAAACAAAAATGGTTTCATTTTTCAGTTTTAAGGGGAATTCCATACCGCTGTCTCCACACAGATCAACCTCAATCCCTTTTTCCTCTCTAGACCTGGATGAGTGCAGTTTCTCAGAGTTTCTGTGTCAGCACAGGTGTGTGAACACGCCCGGATCTTTCTCCTGCATCTGTCCGCCCGGGTATTATGTTTATGAGGACGGCAGGAGCTGTGAAGGTGAAGTTTACCAACACAGTAACACATCAGTGATAAACTGTATAAATATGTGCTTTTAGGCCAGTCCACTTCAGCAAAATGTAATTAACAAAACTCTTAAGATTCAATTTGAATTAAGTTGGGACATTTTGTAATACGTAAACAGAATACAACGATTTGCAAATCCTGTTTGACCTATACTCAACAGACGATACCACAAAGACAGTGAATTTGATGCCTGCAACACGTTCCAGAAGCTGGGACAGAGGCAGCAAGACTGGGAAAGTTGAGGAATGAAAAAACACCTGTTGGAATATGCCACAGGTAAACAGGTTAACTGGAAAGAGCTGACATGATTGGGGCAAGATTCACAACTCGAGACCAAAAACCACCATTGAATGCCTGTGACCTTTGATCCCTTTGTTACCATGTGGGCTCAGGAACACTTAAGAAAACCACTGTCCGTTAACACAGTTCATTGCTAAATTGTGTTAAAATTCTACCATGCAAAGACAAAACCATATATCAACAACACCCCAACAGCTTCAACAGGGCTGAAGAGTAAAAGGACCATCCAGACTGTTATCAGAGCAAAGGTCAAAAGACAGCATGTGTGATGGTATGGGGGGGTGTTAGTGCCCATGGCATGGGTAACTTGAACATCTGTGAAGGCTCCATTAAAGCTGAAAGGTACATACAGGTTTTGGAGCAACATGCCGCCATCCAAAAGACATCTTTTTCACATTCTGCTCGTGTTACGACAGCGTGACTAGACTGACCTTCTGCAGTCCACACCTGTCTCCAATGAAAATGTGTGGAGTGTTATGAAACACAAAATACGACAACAGAGACCTCTGACTGTTGAGCAACTTAAGTCAAACATCATGTAAGAATGAGAAAGAATTCAGAGCTTCAACAGTTAGTGTCCTCAGTTCACAAACACTTATTGAGTGTTGTTATATCTTCAAACATGCCCTGATCTCAGCTTTTATGGAACATGTTTCAGATTCAAAAAGAGTGAATATTTGTGCAAAAAAACAATGAAGTTTATCAGTTTGAACATTAAATATCTCATCTGTGTAATGTATTCAATTAAACATACGTCAAAAAGGATTTGCAAATCATTACATTCTGCTTTTATCTATGTTTTACACAGTGTTTGGATATTGAACTTGCACAGTATGCTTTTTCATCAGAAAAGTTAATTCTGTGTTGTTAAAACATCTTAGTAAATGTTCCTGTTGTATGTCAGTGACCAGAGGTCTAATCAAATGTTAGAATGTGATCTTATGTACTGTAAGGGAAAAAAACAGCTTGTGGCTTTTATTCTGCACTGAAAATATTAATCAACATTTGAGGTAGCATTTGGAAAAGTTGTACTTTTTTCTACATGTTTGCAGAGTAAAAAACACAAAATAATCCATACCACAAAATTAAAAAGATACTCAATATTACACTGTTATAAGTTGTAGATGCTTTTGAATGTTGTTTTTCTGTTGTTTGTGATGACATCAATGATGTTTTTAACTGACTCTGGTTGTTGTGTGTTTGATTTTAAAGATTTCAATGAATGTGACACTGGTAACAACACCTGTACAACAGCACAAGTATGTTTCAATTTCCAGGGAGGCTACACCTGCCTGAACCCTTTACAGTGTCTCACTCCATACATCGAAGTCAGTGACAAGTGAGTAGGCAACTTTTCTATGCTGTCTGTCATCCAAGAATACACCTCTGCTCTTGATTTATTACTGGAATGTTCATTATTTTACAGCAATTGACTTTTTTTTACATCTATTCTTTAGCATCACTTATTTACTGACCATTAAAGCTCTGAAATACAAATTAAAAATATCTTAGGTTTTACATTTTTTCTAACCCTTTTTGAAATGAGAAATTTCAAAAGTCTTTTAAAGGCGTATTATATAATACATGTCTAAATATAACCAGGGTGTGAGCATGGATGTTTCTTCTGTTACTTTTATTGAGTTTTTTCATGACACATAAGGAGAAACTCAGGAATTAGTCCAGTTAGTAAAAAAATAAACCAGGGGAGATAATTTCATAGTGTTAGACGTTAGATTACATTCCTGTCATCACTTATTTCTCTACATTAGATTTATAACAATTCTTTGTAATTAACGATCTGAACAATATTCTCTGTAGTTGTAGTTTATGGATGAGGTAGGAGAGAAGTTTGTTCCTCCATAGCAGCCTCTAGTGGCCAAAATGAGTATTACAATAACAAATATAAATCTAGCCAAGGTAATCTGTCAAGTATTTCACAATTTATCCACAGAAAATATAGAAAATGTTGGTAATTATTTATGGAAAGAAAGAAAATTGGAGCCATCATATCTTAGTAACAGAGAAGGGGGGAAGTAGCCAGAAAAACAGCAGGCAGACTTGCTCTTGTACCACTTATCTTTCTTACTGTTTTGTTCTGTCCTGCATTTTGAACAAATTGGCATATTTTTTATGTATTTGATTGTTTTATATATATTTTGCAGACTTGTTCCACCAGTTTTAAGTTTTATGTGTGTTTATGTTAAGCACCAAAAAGAAAAATAATTATTTCTTTCTCGTATGAGTGAACCTACTTCTTAATAACAGTTAATGTTTGGTTTGGATCCTACACAACTTAACCTTTCACCCTCTCTCTTTCTCTGTGTAGTCAGTGTATGTGTTCAGCTGAAAACCCTGCATGCAGGGACAAACCTTTCACTATCCTGTACCGACACATGGACTTGTCGTCAGGTCGCAGTGTTCCTGCAGATATTTTCCAAATGCAGGCAACCACACGATATCCAGGTGCCTTTTACATCTTCCAGATAAAGTCTGGCAACGAAGGACGAGAGTTTTACATGAGAGTGAGTACTTCACAGTAGAGTTGTGCATCTACATTGTCTCATGATTTGATTTGATTGAAATTATTAAGTTAATCGCTTAATTCTATTTGATATCATGATGCAACACAGTGAGTAGTATCTTCGAATTTCCATATCACTTCCCCAGGCTACTTCTTAGATAAAAAACAGTTGGATAAATATGAGCTCTTTTTGTTACTTAGAAATGGCTTTTGAGATCAACTGCAGCAAAAACGTCTTTTCAATGTAAACCAAAATAAATGTATGTCATGGGTCTTACCATCTAAACTTGTTTCTTCCCCTGAAACCAAACTGATGCTGCAGCCAAGCAGCAGCCTCTGCAAGATGAAACAATTATTCTCTGTCTCTGCATCCATTAATCTTCATCTACATCTGCATCATGATGCATTGATTAAATTATTATTTTTGACACCCCTACTTCACAGATTAACAATCAACTTTAATATCCTGTTGTCATAAAGATGGAGGAACATGATCAACATTCTTTATGGGTATGCAGTAGAGTAGTTGAGAACAATAACTGAATAATATCTCTGTAATTAGTCTGAGATTAACTCAACTAAACAAACTTTGAAATTGTATATGTATGAAGAAAACAGCTCCTCTTACACTAGTCCACAATGTTTTAACTCAATGTTTTCAAAGTTGCTCAGAGCACTTAAATTAAATGACCGCTAGAGGGATTGAGTTGGTGTCTTCCTTTAAATGATTGTTGTTTCCGTCTAACTCTTCTGTTATGGAGCACATTCGAAATATTTCTGATAAGTTGAAGTTTTTACTGGGATTTTACTGCCAGAAGAAATCTCATATCTCAGTGTTGTTTAGAAAATAAGTACATTACAAAAAAGGCAATTAAGTCCACAGCACATGCAGTACAGTGTCTTTAGTTGTGCATGAGATTCTTCACATATCACTGGACTTCTAAACTGAACTGAACCTCTTTAAGCACACACTGGCTTGCACATTTTCTCTAAAAAGTTAAAGGAATATTCTGTCACTTCAGTTTCTTTATTATAAATAGAGAATCCACAACCTTCTCATGTGACATGTTGAGCAGTTTGTGTTTCCTAAGTCTGAACTGAGTTGAGAAAGACACCTATCAGGTTTTCTGCGACTTTTGCCATGAACAATCTACAGCCTGATATTAATCCACAAAGCTGTAAACTTGATACCATGTGCTGTAAAACAATACAATTGTTACTTAATGATTTCTGGTTTTAAAATGTTCTTTAGTTAAAAAAAAAAACACCACCGTTTCATAAGACACCTGCATAGTAGAGGAATAAATTGATTGAAAATTGAAGGAAAACTCTGGGGCATCGTGTTGGTATCAAAATGAAAAACACTGTTTGACTTTTAAAAGTGTTAATATTCTAAATTTTTGGTATCTTAAATTCATGGACCCTAACACCAGCATTTTGACTAGTCCTGACTGTGAGGGATTAGGCCAGTAGATGGTGCAATAGGAATAGTTAAGTGTCCGTTGGGGGGTGTTCGGGGCCCAAATGAGCTTGTTGGGCAGTTGAGAAGCTGTTTTGAAGGATTTCATTTGTAGATTCACTTTGGAGAGTACAGTATATGTATGACTCTCTTCAACATTTGGCGTAGAACAAAAATAGCAAAAAAAATATTTTGACCTTTCTGTTTAGTTCAAACAATATAGCTTAAAGTCCCAGCATCTCAATAGTTGAATTTTTACACCCACAATCAAGGTTTGTAGATTCAAACAAACTATGCACCCTACAGGAGTAATATCAGTTCTTTTGTCTGGAAGCATGTCTTTTAAATTGACTTTTTGCCATTTTACAACACAGAAATCTTCTGTTTTGTTGATTACATTAATCTAACTTTGCCATACTTTTCTTGATATGAGAGATTTTCCAGATTTTTTATGCTTTTCCATTTATGGTATCTTCTCACCTTAGCTTGATCCTGCAGAGTTTGGATGCTACCCACTTCATTTTTCCTTTGTAGACTTTGATTGTATCTCTTTAAGGTAGGCAGGGTGGTCATAGCACTGCTGTATGAAACTACTGTGGCATAATCATCACAACAAAGGAGGAAACAGAGTTGATAGAGCTACCGGCCCCTTGGCACCTGATGTGCCAGCACCTGTGAGCATGGGCCCTGCTACAGGGGTCAGTTGGTGTTTGTCTCAAGAATCGACATGCCACGTTTAACTGATCTGGGTAGGGCCGTGCAGTAGGGCAACTTCAAGGTGGCGTTCCACAAAACCAAGATGCAGCATCTTTAGGAGTGAGCCATAGTACCATGTAATGGGGGGTGTCCCAAGAAGACAACATCCCATGAAGACTGTGCCCTGTCAGCACTTTGGAACCGTAGACCGTCTTCTACAGATTTGCAGTCAAGGTTTGCAGGACGATATGTCTGACGACTACTAAACAGAGGCTTTGTTTTGTTGACCTACTTCTACGATGGTTTGCCAGAGATGTGAAGTTTGCAAACGAACGTCTCTTTTAAGTGAACGATGAGAACTGATTTGCAGCTGTGGGTGAACCATTCTTAAATGGAAATCGCCTTCAAATTTAGGAATGGCTCGCAAATGAACGGCTCACTCACAACTGCGAATCAGCTCTCATTGTCCACTTAAAAGAGCTGTTCAAAAGACTCGTCTCGTTCGGGATCGTCACATCTCTGGTGCAAACCACTGCAGAAGTAGGTCAACAAAACTAAGCCTCCGTTTATGAGTAGAAGAAGATAATATGAAGATAACATAACATAATGAGAAGATAATGAGCTTGTCTAATGACTGTAGGCAGAGGCAGGCTAACGCTACCCATTGACTCCCAGTGCTTGTGCTAAGCTAATTAGTGGTGGATGAGCTCTGCCCGCCTCTTCCTTGTTACTGCACGCACAGTCAAGGGTGGCGTCCATCTGCTTGTCATGGACTCAGGAGTGAGGCGAGACATGAAAACAGGAAATATGTTGGCGCATCCCTTTAAAGAGAGGGGTGCCTTCCCACAGCAATGTGTGACCACTACTGAGGCTCCTGTTTGTTAAATATGTTTGTTGTTTCTTCAGACTTCAATCATCCAATCCAACTAAAACTCTAGTCAAAAGCAGAATAAGCTGTTTGGCTTTGGCAGAGAAGATCCGACAAATTTTTCCTGGGTGCAGTCCACAAATACTACTTTCCTTACTTTTTGTGCTGAGTTTATTTCTTATTAAGGGGGATAATGTCCTCACTGAAATGAGGCCCACAAGTCTGACATTCTGCTCTATAAACATGAACTTTCCTTTGACATTGTTCCTGTGTTTCCTGGTTATAGAAGAAAACACAATGTTGTGAACTCTTGAATTTCCTTCTTAAAGTGCAGCTGCCAGAGTCAAACATTTCCTCTTCTCCATTCCTCACATTCCTCTTTTTCTCTCTCTCCCTACAGCAAACCAGTAATGTGAGCGCCACCCTGGTCTTATCTCGGCCCATAAAGGGACCGAAGGAGGTGGTGCTGGACCTGGAGATGGTCACGGTGAACAATGTCATCAACTTCAGGGGCAGCTCCATCATTCGACTCACGATATTTGTCTCAGAGCACCCGTTCTGAAAATGAACTTCATCAAACCTCGGGGGAGAATGACGCTGTGGCTGGAGTAATGGTTGGTTTGAGACAGCTCATCGTCTTTTTCTGTTTGTCTTTAAATCGTTGTGTCATCCTCGTAAAGACTCAGCAAAGACCAGCTGATGGGAAATCATCCCCGCCCCGCTTTAATGGACTCTGAGCTTTTATGGCTGCGATACGGACACACATGGATATTTATGGTGTACAATTTCTGACATCCTCTATTTAGAAAACGGCCTGGAAGTGATGGAATTTACCGTCACCGTGTACCAAAATATACACAATACTACTTTTCAAGAGTGTCCCTGGTTTTCTGTGAATTTTCATCCCCTCAGAAAAGCTGTGAATATTTTCTATGCTTGATTTTAAGAGCTGTTACTGCGTCACGAGCATCATCACATCATTATGGTGTGTTTTTACGAGACAAGAGGAGGTTATCTGAGCTGAAGTGTAACTGTACATTTGCAGTGGCAATGTTTCAGATGATGTAAAAGCCAGTCCTTAAATGAATTATTGATCACTGTTTGTTTTTAGACCAATAAATGTCTTCACAACATGCCTAATCCTCCCTAAAATAAAAACCCCTATAACAAATAATAAAATGATCTTTCACTGAATTGATCTGAAACAGGAAAACGGAGAAAAATGAATGCATATGCAGTAAGCATGAAAAAGCAGATATAGAAAAATTAAAAGCAGGTAACATGATGATTTAGTTTACTTTTCCATAAAAGTATAATCCCACACACTCTATATATTAGTCATGGTTAATTATTTAGCTTCTGTTGTAATAAATGAAAACTAAGATTGATTTTTTTCAGACTTTTATGTATAATGTTTACAACATTACTTTTGGCAGGGTCACAAGTTGCAAATCAGGATTGTTAGTTAATTTTCATTGGAGGGAAATGTTTTTGCAGCAGTCCAAAGTCTGCATGCGAGGAGCTTTTTTTTAATAATATGCTCTGGATCTGCTTTTCAGATGAGTACTTATACAAAAAGAGGAATTATAGTGAGAGAAAGTCAGAGATGTTGCACTAAAACTACTTAAGTGAAGCCAAAACAACAGTAAGTAAACCAACCATACAAACCCAAAATACAAGGAAGTTGGAACATGGTGTAAATCATGTATAAAAACAGAATGCAATGATTTGCAAATCATTTTCAAGATATATTCAGTTGACTTCACTACAAAGACAAGATATTGAATGTTCTAACTGATAAACAGAAAGTTGAGACAGGGGCAGGTTTACCACCGTGAACAACACTCAAGAAGTGTTTGTTAACTCAGGACACTGATTGTTGAAGCGTTGTAGGCGGACTTATTTCAGATTCTTGCTTGATGTACGACTTTAGTTGCTCAGCAGTCTGTAATCTCTGTTGTTATATTTCACACTTCATATTGCTCCACACATTTTCAGTGGAGACAGGTGTGGACTGCAGCAGGTCAGTCTAGTCTCTGCACTCTTTCACTCTGAAGCCACGCTGGTGTAACTCGAGCAGAATGTGTCTTCATTGTCTCTGAAATAAGCAGGGATGTCCCTGATGGCAGCATGTTGCTCCTATACCTGTATGTGCCTTTCAGCATTAATGGAGCCTTCACAGATGTGCAGGTTACCCATGCCATGGGCACTAACACCCCCCCATACCATCACAGATACTGTCTTTTGACCTTTGTTCTGATAACAGTCTGGATGGTCCTTTTCCTCTTTAGCCCGGAGGACACCACGTCCATGATGTCCAAAAACAGTCTGATATGTGGACTCAGACCACAGCAGACTTTTCCACTTTGCCTCAGTCCATCTCAGATGAGCTCGGCCCAGAGAAGCCGGCGGTGTTTCTGGGTGTTGTTGATATTTGGCTTTGTCCTTGGTAGAGTTTGACCTTGACCTTGTAGATGTAGAGATGAACTGTGTTAACGGACAATGGTTTCCTGAAGTGTTCCTGAGCCCACGTGCTGATATCCTTTACAGGATGATGATGCTTTATAATGCAGTGCTGCCTGAGGGACTGAAGGTCACAGGCATTCAATGTTGGTTTTTGGTTTTGCCACTTATATGCAGAGATAATGGTTCAAATAAATGAGAAACCATTCTTATATTTTGCTAAGTAACAGTTTTGTTACACATTAAATTTCATTTTAGATAAGCTGTTATATTATAGAGGACAACTTTTCTCTCTACAACTTATGAGCTTTACTAAAAAATGTTTGGATATATAAATGTGCCTATTTTTGCATGCTCTAGGGAGATGTGAACACACTGCATTAAAATATTCATCTTTATTTTCAGTTTCAAATCTATTGAAGCTCTGGTTGAGCATGCCCAGTTTAATGAAGTCATACAGGATCTGTATATTTGCACAGTTTCCACCTCGATAATGTGGCCAGAAATGTTTACACAAAGCCTGGCAGGGAAATTAATTTGATCTGTTAAGTTCGTTGAACTAAGAAATCCAAAACAGAAAGTGGTGCTCTCATAACTGTTCAGGGAAAGAAGCTGAAACACAAAGTGTATGTCAGTCCGGGAAGGGAAGGGGAGGGAGGAGAGAGAGAGAGAGGGAGAGAGAGGTGAAGAGGTAATCTGAGCTTCATTTCTCTCTGCTCACTCATGAGAAGGATCTGCTCCCCGGGAAGTTTTACCTCAGTCACTGGAAACATCATAGAGGTAAGTCTTCTCTTTGTGTTTATCATTGTGGATTATTAGTACTTTAATGTGTTCAGTAGCATTTCACCACCTTAGATTCATTTATAAACTAAAGAGAGCACAAACCAGAGGCGGTGTTTTTAAAGTCTGATGTGTTTGTTCAGGTCAGTTCAGATGATTTAATATAGTCTCACTTTTGTGCCGCTGAGTTTGTGTATCCATTGGAAAGTATTGGCTTATAAACCCAAAGGGATCAGTACTGCTAACTCTGTATTCTTGGATTAGTAAACAGTTGAAGCTAGAGCAGGGGTGGGCAACTGATGCACTGCAAAAACTCAGATGTAGTTGAGAGTATTTGTCCAATTCCAAGTAAAAAAAAATCTCAGACTGATAAGCCACAATATCCTGACATTTCTGTATTAAGATCTTATTTTAAGATATAAAAATATAAATAAGGCCTGAGTAGTTTGTAATAAGTAAAATAACCTACTAATAGATGAGACAAATTTAACTTGAAGGATCTCTTAAAATGAAAATTTCTCTCCAGAACAGATATTCAACTTTAAAACCCTCACTGAGTCAAACTTTCCTTGTTTCATTGGCAAATATTTTCATATCATTACAAGCAATTCAGTGCCTATTTCTGGCCTTTAATTCCTTAAAGTAAGATATTTATCTGGAGTTGTTAAGTGAATGTGGATTAGAATAAGTCTTTTAGATACCTCTGACTTGAAAATAGACAAACAAACTTGCCTGTATCAGAGTTTTTGCAGTGTGGCATGGGGCCACATGCAGCCCTCCTGCTTCCTCAGTCAGTCTAAAATAACACTAAATGCATATAGATAAAGAGGACATGACAAAAACTACCATCAAAACCATCAACTAACATCAAAAAAAGAAATATATCCAAGAAAATAGAGCTGTAATTGTATGTCACTGTTTCTGTAAAACTCCCTTTTGTGCATCAAGGTGTTGGTAAAACATTTTTGAATAACAGTCAAGACTCTGGAAGTCGAGAGCATATCCTTCAAATCCAACTATTTTGCCCTTTGAAGCTGAAATTAAAATTATTGTGGCCCTCTTTATAACCAGTGTTGCCCATCTCTGCAACCTACACAGCCTGACACACCAGATGGATTATTTCACAGGTCCATGGGAAGTCAGAGGCTTGAGGTTGCTTCTTAGGTTCAGGCTACTGCCTCGTAGTCCTTAAAATAAGGCTCAACAATGATGGGGCACAATTCGTTCAGTCTGAAGCTTTGCAAAATGCATCTGTGTGGTGACAGATTTGGAATCAAATGTGGCATTGTTTGGGATATAACTCTCCATTTGATTATGTATATGTTGAAAATCTGTAGTTTAACACTTCATTTCATGTAATAATTTTGAAACCATTGGGGTGATACCCTGATTTTGGAGACACGCTCCCAAAATTTGGGAGGAGTAAGATAAAGATGGTGTAGATTTCGGCAAGTTATTGAGTAGTTTTCCAAAACACATGCTACTCTGTACATAAAACTTGAGGAGTTTTGGTAAACTATTAAAATACTAGTTAGGTTTTCAAGTTTAAAGTGATGGACTAGTTTGCTGTTGCTGCAGAAAATTAAGACTTAAAAAACAAGAATTTGTTTATTTTGTGTGTGTGTGTGTGTGTAAGGGGGGGCTGTTCAAAAATGGCTCAATGAAAAATAGTAAATCTTGTGTAAGCAATTCAGGGACGCCTCTTTTTTGAAAATGAAAAGATTTTTATAAGAAAAGGTTTATTACCCAGTTTAGGGATAGGTAACTGCTTGGGGGCCACATGCGGCCCCCGAGTGGGTTTAAAATACAGAAAATATTTGTTCGTTAAGAAAATGTGACAGTCTGCCCTGACAGCATTAAAAATAGCCTTTTTAAAATTGATTTTAATAGTCTAATTGTGTCCGTGAAAGTCCCTTTAATTCATTTGCCATAATGATAACAAAAATCTAAGAAAAATATACTTTAACAACTAGTAAGTCCTTGTTCAGATGCACAAATCAATCAGTGTCCTTGTAGAGACTGGTTGTATAGAGATTAGTAAAGATCTTAACAGCTTCAGTGGCAGTTTTATCTGGACCTCACTTCTTTATTAAATGTAATACAACTAACACTGAAAGCATCTCTTGATAGAAAAGATTTTTTGCTCCACTCACATGTTTTGGCAAGAATTTGCTGAACAAATAGAAGCTACAATGGGCTCTAATTCTGTGTTTTGCCAATGAGTTTAAATATATATATATATAAATTCTGATAGAGTAACCTCTTATGACAACTGAATGTTCATCCCTTTGTGTACTCGTAAAATAATAATTTGGCCTACTGGTGATGAGGATATTTCTACTGTGCCCCTCTTGGTAACCAAAGTTGCCCATCTCTGGTCCGGATCATTAGATTGTGTTGACCCCGTCCAATGATCAGATTAAAGTCTTTAGTATGACACAGTTTTATGACATAAAAGCAAAGTTGGTAAATTTGGCTGCACTGTGGCAAGCCAAACAGAATTAGACACCAACTGTTTATAGAAGAATTTTACAATTTATGTACATTTCTACACTTTGTGGCATCTTCACGCCTTCATTTGGTAACTAATCATGCCGGTTCAGTCCCTGATTGTGCCACTGTTTGCTGTGTAAACCTCCACACACTCATTTAACGTTGAGTCATTTTCATTTTCAGAGATGGAGTGTCTCAAAGACTGCTGCAAGAACTTCATGAAGCAGAAAGAGCAGGAGACTCAAGGTGAGCTGACACTTCTTTGTTTCTAAATTTCAGACTTTATTCCAGTGATTTGCTTCTGATTGTGTCTTTCCTTGTACTCTGCAGTGATCACAGTGAGGATGCCTCCTGCTAAAGACTCAGCTTTGGGGTGGGAGCCTGAAGAAGGGAAACCAGGAGTCACAGAGGACTATCTTCTGTCCAAACTGCCCCCTGATGGCAGAGAGGTGCCCTTCGTCCTGCCCACATTTAAAGCCTCGTACGTCCAACCAAGAGGATCCCGCTACCCGAACCTACAGTCCGGCCCTCAGAGTACGTACCTAATTATATAAGCTCTGTTTGAATTTATCGTTATTGTGTGTCTTTTTGAGCTTTAAGGATTAAAATAATGAATATAGTCTCACGTCAGACTGTGAGCAGTATTGTTGAATCCTGTCTTGGGTGTCTTTGTTGATTTAAAGGTTGGGTTGGTAAATATCGCCGGTTGTCTTCATCATCTGAACACACAACTGATCATTTCATTTCCTGGAAATTATGTTTGACTTTAGGCTAATTTTATGCCTCCTATCAGACATTGTGGCTCCACAGCAGGCTGGACTTTGAGGGTGAGGACCATTGACTGAATATTCATACGGACAATACGTCTCTTACTCCCACCGTTGAACAAAAGTGAAGCCTTACAATAGGTGCTGACATATTGTGCCAGTGATATAATTTTGAGCACAGAATTTAGCAAAAGGCAGCTGGCTGATGGGACCACACATTAGCTCCAAAAATCATCTCTTAATCAAAACCCATATAACTTACCAGCTCTTTTTTCAATCAATCAATCAATCAAACTTGATTTGTATAGCACTTTTCATATAAAGTCTTGTAGCACAAAGTGCTTTACAGAAAAAGAAAATAAATATAATAAATAAATAAAGAAAAAAGTAGAAAATTGAATACATGAGAATACAAAACCCTACCCAACCTCGCAATCACATACCCCACACACACTAGTAGTATTAGTTTAAATGGTAAGATTTTAGCTGATACGGTTAAAAAATAATTCTTAAAGGGATATGCCAATTTTATTTTTATTTTCTTATCTTCCCTCACTCCCAACCCAAGTCCATGACAAGCAGATAGACACCATTCTTTTGACTGTGTGTGCAGTAACAAGGAAGAGACAGGAAAAGCTCACCCACTGCCAATTAGCTTAGCTCAAACACTGGGAGTCAATGGGTAGTATTAGCCTGCCTCTGCCTACAGTCAGCAGATAAACTCTTCAGCAGCTCTAAACGCTCCTGTGTGCTTGTTGTGACTCATTTTTTTTACTGTGTTATGTTATGTTATCTATTTTTAGACTAAGATTAGCACTTTATGTAATTTTCGAAAGAAGTACATATGAAACTATCCTGCAGGGCGCATGCACAAACCACAGCAGATGTGCTTGAAAGTAGGTCAACAAAACAAAGCATGTCTGCGGAGGTTTGTGCATGCGCCCTGCAGTTTAGTTTTGCCCTTTTTCTGCCTCTTTTTGTAGGCAGATGCAGGCTAACACTACCCATTGACTCCCAGTGTTTGAGCTAAGCTAATTAGCAGGAATTAGCCGGGGGTGAGCTCTGCCTGTCTCTTCCTTGTTACTGCACACACAGATGAAAGAATGGTGTCTATCTGCTTGTCATGGACTCTGGAGTGAGGTAAGACAAGAAAGAAAAAAAAATGTTAGCATATCCTTTTAAGTTTTATACTGCTGTTCAGTTCATAAATTTTTTGATGGAATTCACAGGGACTGACTAACTTTTTGGGGTTGGCCTCAAGAGGCCATTTTAGGTGTTGCAGTCTGTGTTTGTTTACACCTTCACTCACAGCAGATACCTCATAAAATTCAGACTTCAGATACATATTTACACACCAACAGCACTTTCATAAAGTTATTTTTTGGCTTGATGTCATGATTAAACTGCATTTCAATGTGTACATAGATATTGTGACCTTACAGGACCTTAAATTAATGCAGTTTTGTCATGCAAGCCAGTCTGTGAGTTTCCGCTGTGACACAGTTCAAACAGGGTGATGTGACACATTTCATATTTAATTGGCGAAACACAAACTGGAGGTGGATTACGGTAAAGGTTATGGTGACAGTTTTACCCCACCCAAACAACTACAGCTCAGCCTGCTGCGACAACTCACAGAGCTGATGTTTCCCACACCCGGCTTTCATTAAAATCAGCTCAGAGGTTACTCAAGCGTGAGTCTGCACGGAGAACAGAACCAGGATATCCTTCTTTTTCTTCTTCATGAATCTTTACCCTGGTGTTAAGGGGTCTCCCTGGTTTGAAGGATCTCACTCTGACCCTCTGCCCTGCTCTCTGTCTGCAGGTTCAGCTCGGTGCACGTACGCAGAGAGGAAGGCCGAGCTGCTGGGCTCCACTCTGTTTAACTACAGCCCCGAGTCCAGCTTCCACAGGGGTCAGATAGCTGAATTTATGTCGCCTGGATCCACCCGCAGAGATACACTGAAGAACAGGAGCCCCAGTCCCCAAAGTCCAGGTATAACACACAGCAACAACACCACATCAGCTGTGATAGGCTCTGCAGATGCACAAATCAATCAGTGTCCTTATAGAGACTGGGCGTGTAGAGTCTAGTAAAGATCTTAAAGAAACACGCCAACATTTTTTTTCTTTTTGTGTCTTACCTCACTCCCGAGTCCATGACAAGCAGATAGACACCATTCTTTGACTGTGCGTGCAGTAACAAAGAAGAGACGGCAGCGCTCGCCCACCGCGGGGTAGCTTAGCTCAAACGCTGGGAGTCAATGGGTAGTGTTAGCCTGCCTCTGCCTACAGTCATCAGATAAACTCTTTTGCAACTCTAACAGCTTGTTATGACTAATTTTTTTACAGCGTTATGTTACATTATCATCCACTATCATTGTATTATCTTCTTCTACTCCTAAACAGCGGCTTTGTTTTGTTGACCTACTTCCGCGGTGGTTTGCGGTGGAGATGTGACGTTCGCGATGAATAAAGTCTTTTGAACAGCTCTTTTAAGTGAACGATGAGAACTGATTCGCAGTTGTGAGTGAGCCGTTCATTTGCAATCCATTATGAAATCTACAGGCAATTTATATTTTTTAATGGCTTGCAAAGACATTGTTTTCAAATAAAGTTTTTACTTATACTATATATTACATTTAAATGCCTCATAAAATATATTTAGAGATACAATCATAGCAAAATAAGTTATATAATCACTTGAAAAAACAAAGCATGTACCAGCAATGTAAGGGTAGTAGAAATATTTTATCGCCTCTCCTAAGTCTAGCTGTTGTTGTTATGTTTTCTTTATATTTCCAATTTGTTCTGTTTTTTTAAATTGATTGGTGGGCTGCATTGAATGAGGGGAAGGACCCCTGGTATAACAAATAAAAAAAATCAATTACAGACTCCAATGGCACAATTTAAACAAAAATCCTGAACCCCTTTTTTTTAAAATTACTTAAATGTGTTTTAATATTTTTTGTATCCAGGGTGGAATCTGCGACCGGGCAGTGAACAGCGTCTGAGCAGCTCCATGCTCGATCTGTCAAGTGCTCAGACTCACATGCAGGTAAAACTCCTCTTTATCTTATCTTTGTTCACGTAACATGTTCGACTCCGTGTTAACTCAGACTAAATATAGTTTTATAGTTTCCACTGGCCTCAGCAGGAAAGTGGAAAAGAGCAAACAAGACTCATGGAGTGCTGATTAGTCTTAAAGGAGGAAAATAAAGGGCTGCAAAAAGTCAACTGTAGAGCATGTTTCCCACGTCTGATCAGTCAGTTAATGATGTTCAGGCTCCTGCAGTGTAAGTCAGTGCTGCAGTGATATTGCTCATCATTATTGTTTAGGGATAATGCATGATAGTGTAATCTGTCAGAGTACTCTGATTACTTTGATATTCAAGTAAGTCATTATGCAGCTAACTCGAATTAAAAGTAATCAGTTACTGGAAAAATGCCCTATATTGTTTTCTTTTGAAGCAGAGACGTGAACAAACTCGGCTCCCTTTAGTACTGTTTGAGGACATGCAGGTTTCTGATTTTTGAGAATTTTTTCCATTGATATCTATTTTTTTTAAAGGTATTTTTTGGCCTTTTGCCTTCATTGTTAGGGGCAGTAGACGGGCCCAAAAAGGGGGCGAGACAGTAGGGGATGACATGCAGCAAATGGGTCCCAGGTTGGAATTGAACCTGGGCCACTTGCACGAGGCGCACGAGAGCCTGTACTAGCAACCCCCATTAATACATTATTTTAACAAGCACTTCTTTTTGCAACAAATGTTTGAATTTGGCTGTAACTTTAATAACAGGCCTCTACTGCTCTATGTAATCATATAATCACACTTAGCCCATTAAGGCTAAAAATGGGCACATTTAAACCCATTATTACAACGGTATTTGATCTTATGACCACTGCAGCATGAAAACTTGTATTTCTTCTACTATCAGCAGATGCCCCAACTTCCTCATTTAAGTGCCCAAGAGCAAAAAAATGTAATTCTGTAGTTACCATGAGGAAATTTAAGTCAGGTCAAGTCAGGCACCACGCCATGCATCGTTCCTGAGAACTCATCTGCACCACCAGCAACATTAACCCAGCTTCATTTGAAGGTGTTTACATGCGATGAAGTTTAAGGGCGAAAGGGTCCAACTCCTACACCCCGAATTACATTAGACTTTAAGTACTGCCAGTGTTTTTTAAAGCTAACAGAACACAAAGGATAAAAATGCACCGTGATCAATTTTGTTGAAAATCTCTGATATGCCACAAACTATTTTATCATTTTGTACTTTTTAAATAAATGTTTTTGTGTTTCTCCATAAAGATGCCAGCACATCATGCACTCAATGACATAAGAAGGGTTAATTTCTAAAAATAGATATCTTAGTATTTACCAATAGGACCGGGGTCAGTAAAAAAACAAAATGCAGTATTAGTTGATAATAATATCAATTTACAATTATTCATGACACTTCTCTGTTGTGCCCTTTTAAGGAAAGCAGTGTGTTTTATGTAACTTTTATCTATTGGGACATGAGGGTTGAGCTAAACTAACCCGCTTCTGGCCTCAGCCCAGAGTTAACAAACAGATATCACAGCAGTATTTATATTATTATCTAATGCTTGGAGAGAAAATAGAGCAGATATCTCCAGAGTGCCAAACCATTCTTTAAAGTGTTATTAGGAATATAAATCAAATCAAGATCTAATATGGATCTTGACTGCTTAATAATGCACCATAAAGTTAATGTACTCATTTTGAACAAACTAATCTTAATTTGAGGAAAGTATTATTCAAGTTTATGATTTTTTTGATTGAGCTGAATCTTTTATTGCCCTAAGCAAGGACTCCTGTACTTTTCTGGCTCCAACCCCCAACAATAACAGAGATTGTGGCCCCACTTCTTGAAGGAGCAGCAGACCCCCAAAATATGTGCAAGTGTACATTTTAGGGAATTTTTCAACATTACAAACCAATTTCTTCTTTGGCTTTCACAACAATATATAAAATTCACCACTTGAAGTCATTACCTCTGCCACGAGGTTATGTTTTTGCTGGCATATGTTTGTTTGTTTGTTAGTTAGTTAGCAAGATTACGCAAAAACCACTGGACAGATTTTGCTGAATTTTCAGGAGATGTTGTTAATGGCCCAACTTTAAAATGATTAGATTTTGGTGGTGATCCAGAGACCGTCATTAGCGAACAATCGTTTTTGCTCAATAACTGTCTAACTAATAATGATAGCACCATGATTCTGAGCGCTAGGTGTGGGTTTTCAGGGTCAAGGAATCTTATTATAATGGTAACTTTATCATGGAACTAGTTTTAATTTGTATTGTTTTTGGAAAGCATCTTGTGACCCTCTTCTTGGTGTCTTGTATCTCTAACAGGGTCCTGCCCCTCACTTTGGGAACTACCGACCTACATCATCACCTAGCATTGACATAAATGTCTAGTGTTGTATCATATCAACCTACTTGGTCACAGATATTTTCTTAATCCTGGTTGAGACTTGATGAGACCTTTTGGACTTCAAAATTACAAAAATGTCATGAGTGACACCAAAACAAAGTCTTTTCACTGCAAAAACTCAGATCTAGGCAAGTGTGTTTGTCATTTTCAAGTCTAAAATATCCAAAACTCTTATTCTAATCCACATTCACTTAACCAGTCCAAATAAATATCTTATTTTAAAGAATAAAAGGCAAGAATAAGGCATTGAATTGCTTGTAAAGAAGAAACATTACTCTGCCAATGAAACAAGGAAAGTTTGACTTTGAGGGTCTTAAATTCAGGTTTGATATCTGATCAACTTAAATTTGTCTTGTCTTATTGGTATATTATTTTAGTTATTATTATAAGCAACTCAGGCCTTATTTATAGTTTTTAAATCTTTAAATAAGACCTTAATCCAGACATGTAAGGAAATTGTGGATTAGAATCAGTCTAGTGTCTTGAAATTGGACACATACTCTCACCTAGATCTGAGTTTTTTCAGTGTTATCAGCCATTCATTTTGTAGCATTAATGTGAATAATATTATCAAACTGCTGTAAGCGATGGGGGTGGCACGGTGGAACAGTGAGTGCATGGGCCTCACATCAAGAATGTTGCTGGTTCGATCCCCATGTTGGTCAGGGCCTTTTGTGTGGAGTTGCATGTTCTCCCTGTGCATGCGTGGATTCTCTCCGGGCACTCCTGCTTCCTCCCACAGACCAAAAACATGCTCATTAGGTTATTGGTGACTCCAAATTGCCCTTAGGTATGACTGTGGTTGTCCATCTCTCTATGTGGTACTGTGATTGGCTGCCCATTGGTTCGGGTGTCCCCCTCCTCCTGAGATAGGCTCCAGCCCCCTTAAAAAGTGGTATAGAAAATGGACGGATAAAAGGGATTGTAGAATATTCAGAGGCATGTTTTAGCACCAATCCCTCCAGTTCAGCAGTGATCCTTGACACGTCTGTTTGCATTCTGTAATCTGGAGGTGGATTACTTTGGACTAAATGCTATTTAATCAGCAGCAAAATAAAGAAGGTAAAGGTGAAGCTGACCACATTTCTTTGTTTTATGAAGGATGTGGTTAAGTCTGTATGACAAAGAAATCTTAATTATATAATATAGTCAGTTGTGTATTTAACACTAATATGACTCACTCAAACTGAACAAGAAAGGATCATTTAAAGCATCAGAATCACTATTTTATAAATCATAAATCAACACATAAGCTTGCCTTTACTCTTAACACCTATTTATGTTTTTAATATCCAGGGCAAGATGCAGTCAGTGTATAAGTGAAGTTTAATTAGCTGAAATGTTTGCCCTACAAACTTAATGAGCAAACAGTTGTGGGTTAATTCTTGCATGAAAAGAACATCGAAGATCTGATGGTAAACATATTAAGTCAAGTTTACAAGAAGGTATCAGGAAGTTTAAGACGCAAGACACAGAGAGATGATGTGTACAAAGGTGTGGCAGAGTAAAGACATCATACATCAGACAAGCTGTAGCGTCATCTTTAGGGATCAAATCTTTACAATAATGATGGACTAGCAGTAGGCAGCCTGTAGCCATATTTTTATTTTTATTTTTATTTATGTTTATTTATATTTTTGTTTATATATCTTTTTTATACATCTTTGTATCTGTTATAAAACTGCTACTGGAATCCTAATTTCCCTGAGGGTGTTTTCCAAAGGGATTAATAAAGTTCTATCTAATCTAATTTGGTATTTAGGACACATTTGTGTGAATAAATCTGATCTGTGAGGGTTCATTTATTAACATTATCATGCCAAAAGTTGTGTTTTCCAATACTTTATTCAAAAAGTTAGATATTATAATCAAGGTCTACAAAAATGTTGAATATTGTGTAAATAATGGCTCTGCGTGCATTATATAATCATGCTGACAAAGCTTAATTAAACCATATTAGATTTTAAACATGAGAGAAGGTAACGGTAATAATACTAACAGTTGTGACACATTTAAATGGCACCTTTCATTAGCTGATACACTCTCAGGACACTTTATTAGGTGTACCCAGTCACTGCTTATCAACAAAATAGCTCATCAGCCACTCCTATAGCAGCAACTCAGGGCATTTAGTCATGCATACATGGTGAAGACAACCTGCTGAAGATCAAACCGGGCATCAGGATGGAGAGGATAGGTGATTTAAGTGACTTTAAACGTGGCATGGTTGTTGCTGTTCTGTCAGAAACTGATGATCTGCTGGGATTTTCACACACAGCATCAAAAGAGAAAATATCTTGGCAGTTCTCTGGGTGAAAAAGCCTTGTTGATGGCAGAGGAAGATGTCTTTATCAAAAAACACAGTCAACATGCACACAGGAAAAGAGCACCAGAAACAGAATTTATGTCTTTGTCCACACATGGCACCAAAACTGATGCAAAGGTCCTCCCTGAAGCTTCTTATGCTTACAAGCTTTTGGTTGAGTATTAGACTCAGAGGGAAATAAAGCATCTCCAGCTGATCTGACGTAACTTTTGTGTTTGATTCCCCCGCAGCACTTCGACTCGCTCTCCAGCGCGTCCTCCATCAGGTTCGGCTCCATTGAAAGCAGCTTAGGTAAAATTACATCAATATTTGTCTCCATCTTCAGACACCTTCACTAATTAACTTTGTGTTTCAGTGAACCTTGATCTTCCTCCATCGTATGTACAGAGTGGTTAATTAATTCTGATTTAGATCTGACAGCGTTATGCAATCATTCAAAAGCAGACACATAAAACAATAACGACTGTTTTCACTGCAGTCCAGTTGGAGTGTTGGAGATAAGCTCTTAAATATTGACCGTATTATATCCACCAGGCTTTGTTATGACAGCGAATAATATCTGAATGAAGGGTCCTTTTTATTATGTTACCACTGACAAATCCACATTCTTCTTAATTTAAATTTAATGTTTGCAATCCTGTGATAAAATCATTAAAATTATAAAACAGAACACTATCTAAAAACACCCATTCAGGGAGTAAAGCTCAGTGTGAAGAGGGATTAAATAAAAATAGAGGGACAACTCAGAACCATCAGGGATGTGCCAGTGAATGGGTAGATGAAGCACTTTAATGTGCTTTGAGTAGTCAGAAAAGCACTTTATTAGCTTAAGTCCAAGTCCATAAATAATAACTATCTATAACGGCCATTGCATGTGATCACTTGATAATAAAAGTCAACAAATTTTGTACATAAAATTGGAAAAAATGTAGGATTTTGATCATGGTTTTCCATCACAAAAACCTACAAAAAGACTAAGTGAGGCACATACCCTGCTTTTTGCATTTTGCAGTTTATTTTAAAGTTACTCCTCAGTGTCTGGCTTGATTTACGGATTCACTTCACGATATAGAATATACAGATGTTAGTAAAATAAGTACTGATCTCAAATTTATATTTTTATTTCAGCAGCCTAACTTTGAATTCCCCACAGTATCAAACAGTTCAGTCCTATAATGACCAATTTTTCCATCTCTGATTTATAACATCAGTATTAGCTTGTATCTAACAAAACATAATGCACTGGTTCCTGTGTGCATTTCAGACTCCATCCCCCTGTCGTGGGACGAGCGTGAGCTGGGCAAAGTCTGCGTCCAGCTGAACTATCAGGAGCCTCTGGAGCAGGTGTGGATCACTCTGGTCCAGGTAAGGTTACACTCTGAGAGGAGAGTCGAGCTTGGAAACACAGAAAGCTCCATTGTGCTGCTCTGAGGAGTTTCTCAATGGATGCTCTGTTAGCAGAACACTGTCCTCTGTGAGAGACTCAGAGAGCATTTTAACTTTGGCTCAGACGCTCAGGAGGGAAAGGTTGTTTGGAGAGACCGAGCCGTGCTTATCGATAAATTCATGCTAAATGAAAACAGCTGCAGTGTTTTACAGTCAGCATTAAGCCTTTGTTTTCATGGACCAGACACCTTTCAGCAGCTTGTATTCAAACATGCCCTCATTATCAGGGACATTCAAGATGCCAGACTTTCACAGACTGAGTGTGTTAGATGTTCAGTTTTCACTGAAGTGCAACTCCAAGACTTTTGAGCAGAGGGGAGTTCAACATGTGTGTCAGCTCTGGCCAAAGTTTCTTCAGTCTGTTAAACCTGTAACATAACTACATTTGTCTTTATGCTGACAGATGTGCATGATCCTGGACTTCTGCTAATATTCTTTATGAAGCTGTTTCCAAACTCATTTTTGCTGATAAAGACCAGAACATGTTTCCCCCTCAAACTAAACAAACTCAGTGCTTCAATCAATCAATCAATCAGACTTTATTTGTACAAAGTGCTTTAAATAAACGGATAACAAATAGGAGAAAGTACCTTAAATAACAACAATAAGAACAAACAAGCCAAAATTAAGCAAAAATATATAGATAATAAAATAACTAAATAAAATAATAATAAAAGGCTTGGTGAAATCATTTTTTGTTACTTGGGATCCTTTATTGAAATATATACATTATCCAGATTTCTCCTTGGAGTTGGATGATTGATATGTTAATTATTCATTTACTCTTGACCATTTATTTTATTTAACCCTTTTTATTTGTTTATGAATTTTTATTTATTTATTTTTCTTTTTCTTTATCAGTATTATTTATTTATTTATTTATTTATTTATTGAATGGCCTAGTAATGGGTGGTGGGGTGTTTAAGTTGTAAAAAAAAAAAAGTTCTATAAATAAGTTGAAAATAAATAAATAAATAAATAAATAAAATAATAAATAAAATGCCATCATGACAAATGAGAAAACACTGGAGATAACCTTGAAAAAAAAAACAGAATATAAGTAATACTAGAATTAAAATAAATAAATAGATTGAGATAATTAAAAAAATATTTATTTGGAAAGAATGATAAAACAAACAAAGCTTAAATATATGATTCATTGAAACATGTTAAATGTAAAGATGGGTAAATAATGATTCAAAAGTGAGATTAAAAAGGTAGGTCTTGAGTTTTAAGGTGAAGAATTGTGATGCGTTTTTACATTCTTAACTACCTGAACAGCTGAACCAATCACATGGCAGTAACTGAGTGCATTAAGGCCTGTGGGCATGGTCAAGACGACCTGTTAAAGTTCAAACTGAGCATCAAAACGGAGAAGAAAGAGGATTTCGGTGACTTTGCACATGGATCTTGCTGCCACATGGGCTGGTTTGAGTGTTTTAAAAATTGCTGATCTACAAGGATCCAACCATCTCTGGGGTTTACGGAGAATGGTCCAAAAAAAAGGAAATACCCAGTGGCTTAAAAAAAACATGCTGATGCCAGAGGTCAGAGGAGAATGACCAGAGTGGTTCAAGATGATAAATGATGATAATGATGATGATAACTTCTAACCTGTATTAAATAAAACATGGTGCACTTGAAATCTGAGATTGAACAAAAAATCATAGTAACATAAAAAAGTTTAATTAGAAACCAAAATGACCTGCACGTGGCGATGCTAGAGAAGGAGATAAACCCTTTTACTCTTAATTACCTGCATTTTAATTGAAACCAATCTGAGGGACACAAGGTTTCAAGACTATAAATCCAACAGTAGCTGTGATAACCCCGGTCACTGGATACATAATGAACAGCCCTGTATTAATAATACTTAATTAGTGGCACTAAATAAGCTGAGGCTGCAACGCACTTTAGTAACTTCAGCCTTTTTTAACAGAGCATTGATGCTCAAACGTGAAATAAAAAGGCCTTCTACTGAGAAGTTATTTTTAAAAAAATCTTAAAACATGTAGCTTTGGCTGAGTACCTGCTTATTGCATATAAAAAACACCTTACTCTTAAAACAGGTGTTAATTAGCATTTAATTAGCACCAATTAGCGTGTCAATAGATGGCAGTCAAATGCAAAATAAAAGCAAAGGTTTCTTTTCCTAACATTGGTTGCCCAGGCAAAGGCTTGCGACCCACTTTTGGGTCACGACCCACCAGATGAGAATCACTGGACTATAGAAAAGGATCAAATCTGAACATTTTACAACCATTCCAGCATTGGAAATGACCCCTTATCTTTCATAACTAGATCCATATGTCCCAAACCAGTTTACTATTAAACACTAAATCTTATAAAAGATTTAACCTGCCTGATCCAACTCTCACTTGTCTGTTTTCAGTGTTCAGAGCTCAATCTTCCTCCTGATGGAACAGAACAACAGAAGATTGGATTTAAAGGAATCATCACCGTCCCCAAACCAATACAGTTCAAGAGCTCCATCAAGGAATACAGTCAGGTAATGCAGAATAAAACCTGAGAAAACAACCAAGTGGTGCATGAGTTATCCAATATTCAGCCATAAGAATCAGAAATACTTAATTAATCCCCAAGGGGAAATTCGGTTGCTCTTATACACAGTATAGCAGTCGGAAATATCAAATAAAGACATCAAAGTAGATAACAGATAAGAGCATAAAATTTAAATGAAATGAAAAATTAAGCAGGTAGGTTGCAACATGCAGAATCTCTAAGCATTATCAACTTCCTCATGAAGGAAAAATAAGTAAATTAAGTAGAAATGAGACGAAATAAGGCCAAGGAATTCACACTGTTAACGTTAACAATATTTACAATATGAATATAAATATGACACCACTGTTTGTCCGAAAAGTAAGTTTGACAGTAAGGATATTGCACTGGGTGTTATGTTTGCATATTTACTTATTAATAAATATCAGGTGTAAAACAGTGAAGCTAAGGCTTTAAAGTAATATGTTTTGGAAGAAGGTTCCAGACTAAAATTGTGAAATTTCCCTAGTGAATAGATGTATGACTTTCACACATTCATTCTCTCCCTCACTATAATTGTCCTGTTTTGTGTAGTTTAAGGCTGAGGAAGAAACAACATCACGTTGATATTTATTCCTCTGTGGTAACAACACACTTCCTTCTTCTTCCCTTCAGGACGTGTCCTTCATGGAGACCTTCGTGTTTGCGTTGCGCCTCCAGCAGTTGCGTGGCAGCGCTCTGGTCTTGAGGCTGCAGACTCATAACAACAAGAAGCGCACGGTGGCCGAATGCGTCCTCTCTCTGCGGCAGCTTGGTGCTCAGGAGGTGGAGCACTGGCTCGACCTCTGCCCACGCTCCAAATCCTCTGTGAGTGCCTATCTTTACAATTACACTTCATGGTCTTAACCTGGAGCCAGAAAAACAGTTTGATAACATCAATAAGTACACCATGATTTAGATAAGAGTGACTGCCTGGTGCCTTCATAAGTACAGAATTGCTGGACAGTAAAAGTACAGTAGTGAGTCAATAAGATCAGCTGCTGCGGTGACTGTAAGTGAGGTATTTGATGATGTCTTACTTATTTTTGGTGAAGGTGTATATTTTGTAAATAGTGTTTGAGTTCTAAGTCGTTTTCAGACTACAAAATCTTGCCAGTTTATCATTGAGTCAGAGTCGACCTTAAAGGAACACTCCAACATTTTTGTTATTTTCTTTTTTTTTTGTTGTTGTAATTTTTTATTTCTATCAGGGATATCATACATGATCCATTTTACAAAGAACAAAATGCATACAACTACATAATGGATGTGTAATACAAAAACAGTGTTGTAATTGAGCCATCCCTCTATGTATCAGCAGTGTTTTTCCCCAGCTAGTACTCTTCCTTACATTTTAACTTTCTTTTTTTTTTTTTTTAATCAAAAACAACTCAAACATGTACAAAGGATGTCACACTTATTCATCAGATCTAAATTCTCTCACAACACAGTTTCTTCAGTAAATATAAATTAATCAGTTGTTAAAGCAAATCTGGTCTCGGTGAGCCAATGTACTTAGCCCACCTTGACCAAAATCCCTTAAATTTCTCTGACTGCATTTTAATAGAAAAAGTTAGTCTCTCCATAATGTAAATTTCATGAATGACTTCAAACCAGTCCTCTATTCTTGGAGCATTTGGTTGCAACCACTTTGTGGTCAAAGCTTTCTTCCCTCCAATAAGTAATATTCTCATTAAATATTTATCAGCTGTAGTTTGAATATTTACCGCTATAGCACCCAAGAATAAAGTCTTGACATCAAATGAAACAGGGATTTGAAATATAGTTTCTAAACACATATGAACATCATGCCAGTATAATCTGGGTTTAGGGCATTCCCAAAATAAATGAAAATGGTTTGCAACACCAAACCCACACAACCTCCAATAGTTTGTACCAACATCTTGATGTCTCTTCTGAGCTGGGGTGATAAATTATCTCATTATACTTTTCCAACCGAACTCCCTCACATTATGAGAAGATGTAGTTTTCTACTGTAATCTAATCATGTTTTCATTTTTGTTGTTTTCATGTCTTGCCTCACGCCTGAGTCCGTGACAAGCAGATAGATCCATTCTTTCGACAGTGTGCAGTAACAAGGAAGAGACAAGCAGAGCTCGCCCACCGCTAATTAGCTTAGCTCAAACACTGGAAGTCAATGGGTAGTGTTAGCCTGCCTCTGCCTACAGTCATCAGATAAACCCTTCAGCAACTCTAATGAGTCCTGGAATAATCAAGGAGTTTGTTTGTGAGCCATTCTTAAATGCATATTGCCTGCAAAGTTAAGAAACAAATGGCTCACTCACAACTGTGAATCGGTTCTCATCGTTCACTTAAAAGACTCAGTTCCTTCGCAAACGTCACATCTTTCACGAAAACCATCAAAGAAGAAGGTTAACAATACCCACTGACTCCCAGTGTTTGTGCTAAGCTAAGTGACAGTGGGCGAGCTCTGCCTGTCTCTTCCTTGTTACTGCACACACAGTCGAAAGAATGGTGTCTATCTGCTATCATGGACTCAGGCGTGAGGCAAGACATGGAAACAACAAAAATGTTGGAGCGTTTGTTTAACACAAACTGAAGAAAATCCATCAAAGAGGAGCATAAACCAGAGACCTGTGCGCTGTTCATTCTTAGGTCAAAGTGAACATTTGTGTACAATGATAAACATGAGACCTACAAAATGTTACCAGTTCATCCCTGAGTCAGAGAAAGCACTTGTGCTCTGTGGAAAATCTTTTAGGAATCCACAGTGTTCACAAGTAGGGCTGAAAGATTTATCGTTTTTGGATCGAAATTGCAATTTCAGACAATGCAATCATGATTGCCAAAGCTGCAATTTTTTGCAGCGCTCCTGACTGACCCCAGGATCTGTTGTGTCAACTGTTTTACACAGACTATTTTACAAATTTGCAGGCAATTAGCATTTAAGAATGGCTCGCAAATGAACGGCTTACTCACAACTGCGAATCAGCTGTCATTGTTCATTTAAAAGAGCAGTTCGTAAGAGACGACTCGTTCACGATCGTCACATCTCCACTACAAAAGTGCTGGTAAGCAGGTCAACAACTCACAGCCTCTGTTTAGGAGTAGAAGTTGGAGTATCCTTTAAAAATGAAAACAGATTATTTATTAATATTAGATGATCAATAATGTGTAATGTGCTTTTGATCATTGATTTCCTTACTGTTGTCTATACTGTAAACACAGTGAATATTGCACTGAAGCTTGATTTAAAGAAAATCGTAAATCAAATTGAAATCACAATATCTGCCAGAAAAATCGCAATTAGATCTCTTCCTAAAATTTTTCAGCCCCATTCACAAGCAAGGAGGTGATTTTGATAATCAGTTAATTTTTTGATCAAGCAGAAGTGTCTGTCTCACCTTTTTGATCGGTCCTGATGCGCTCGAATGCTTCAGTGAAATGTAACTTATATTTTAGCATCAGCATATGTCATGCAGTGTTCTGTGTGTGATCTGTATGTTTAGTGGCACAATAGAAGGAGAGAAAAATAAAATGATCCAGCTGAAATGTGGACCATATACTAGTTGTGAACTCTGTTGTGTAAATACAAAACACCAGCCTGCTGGCACGCACTGCTGAAGGAGGAACAAGCGTTCTGATTGGTTTGATTCATGTTTTACCAATATACACACCTATGTATAATCAAGGCATATAATCCATCATCTTCGTGCCCTGTGTCTGACTTTGCACTGTGAAATTACATCATCAAAATAACAAATTATGCATCTACATGCCCCAAAGTGCTGTGCACAATGCACTTTTTGACAACGTGCTTCCCACTGTCAAAACAGGGCCTTTCATATGTTTGTCCCCGGCTACAGCACTTCAAAAACTCAGATCTCAGCAAGGTGTTTGTCTATTCTCAAGTCAGAAATATCTAAAACACTTCTTCTTATCCACATTCACTTAGCAAATCCCGATAAATATCTTATTTCATGAAATAAAAGGTAATAATAAGGCATTGAACTTCTTCTAATGATAAGAAAATATCTGCCAATGAAACAAGCAACTTAACTCAGTGAGGGTAAATTCAGGTTTAAAATCTGCTCTAGATAAAAACCCCAACATTTTAAGACTCCCTTTAAGTAAAATTTTTCTTGTCTTACTGGCAGAATATTTTACTCATCACAAGCAACTCAGACCTTATTTTTAGTTTTTATATCTTCAATAAGATCTTAATCCAGACCTAACAGGAAATTGTGCCCTAGAATAAGTCCAGTGAGTTATTTTTTAACTTAAAATTGGATAAATACTCTCACCTAGATCTGAGTTTTTGCAGTTTGCCATTGGAGTTATAAATATTATTCAGTCAAACCTTGAAAAACTCTTTAAAGTATTTGCAGGTTGTGTATAACCCTTATCTCAAAAGAACAGCTCTTACTATGTGAGAATATCCCAAACTTTACCTGCTTATCATCCTTCATTTTCTCTGTTTGCTGCTGTCTTTATCACCTTTTTATATGTTCACTGTAAATAAAACACAGTGCTGTGTGTACCTCATAAATCTGTCTCCATGATGCATTGCACCCTGGCAGCAGCAGTGCTGCTGGCCCTCACATGTGATATTGACACAGAGTAAGGCTTGTTGCATAATCACAGTGAAACCTACAGAAATTATGAAGCAGGTTTTTATTGGAAAGAAGGAACCAGGGTGCTGATTCTTGGGTGTAGAAAGTAGGTCAAACCTCAAACCAATTCAGCAGCAGAGTGGTTTTATCGTAAATGGATGGATGTCTGGTCAGAAAAGAAAAGGTGAAATGATTTTGCACTCAGAGGATCAGACACTTAATCATGATCAAGTTTTTTGAGGGGAATTTCATTCAGTGAGAGATTTTACCCCTGTGCTGGTAAAAGGAACAAACTGTTTTAAATCACAGTCACCTAGTGAAGGCTCTTAAGAGTCACGGCAGCTGCACTTAAGAGTCTGGTACAGGAAATATCAGGGGCACTTTAAAAGGACATGGTGCTGTTTGCAGTCCTAGATTCACAGAAAGACCACCTTGAGTTCTTTTTTTATCTCTGTGAGGTGGACAGTAGGGCTGAACAATTTCAGGAAAAGATCTGATTGTGATTTTTCTGGCAGATATTGTGATTTCAATTTGATTTACGATTTTCTTCAAATCAAGCTTCAGTGCAATATTCACTATGTTTACAGTATAGACAACAGTAAGGAAATCAATGATCAAAAGCACATAACACATTATTCATCATCTAATATTGATGATAAATAATCTGTTTTTATTATTTAAGGGATACTCCAACTTCTACTCCTAAACATGACGTTCATGAACGAGTCGAGTCTTTTGAACCGCTCTTTTGTGATCAATGAGAACCAGTTTGCAGTTTGCATTTGCGAACCATTCTTAAATGCAAATTGCCTGCAAATTTGTAAAATAGTACGTGTAAAATAGTTGAAAAGTTGAACACAACAGATCCTGGGTCAGTCAGGAGTGCTGCAAAATTGCAGCTTTGGCGATCACATGATTGCGTTGTCTGAAATTGCGATTTCAATCCAAAAACGATAAATCTTTCAGCCCTAGTGTCTCTTCACATGGTCCCACATACATACCTCAAGTTCTATTTGAAGGGTGCCCCATCCATCTTGTCCTCTTCTCGAAAAGTCCACAATCATTTCATCTTGACTGACCAAAAAGCCAGTGCACACAGAGCTTCTCCACAGCCATGGGAAACTTTTGACTCAGCCCCATGATAACCGTTAAACTGGTTTACAGTCATGTGTTTCCAGTGTCTATTGGTAAAGACAGTTTATGGAGCAGCCTGATGTGGTGTGATTGTAAAAGACAGAAAAACACATTTATGTCGTCTGATGCGACAATTCAGCACTTTTAAGTTAGTGGTTTAAAGACAGCATCTTCAGGCCCTTATAAAAGTAGTTGTTTTCAGGGAAATTAAAGGTCAGTGTGTCAAAGCTTTGGAAGCTCCAGTGAAGCTCAGACTGGGAGAAAACATCTCTCCTCACAATTTACACTGATTGTCCCAGGAAGTCTGTAATTAAAGGTCAGAGTGCCAAAGTCTGAAAGCCTGTAGCTGCTAAAGTGCTGGTCCAATTTTGCTCAAACTTAAACACGGATGGTGCCTGTTTTGTGCTCAGTGTCTGCTTAAAGGTTTATCCCAAGAATCAAATCCTGTTTTAAAACACAGCCCTGTTTTCTTGTAAGCACAGTGAAGCACACCTTCTCTGTCCACCATCAGTAGCAGAAACTTTGACTCCCAGTTTTAAAGGACATCTTTCAGTCTATTCTTATGTGTAAGGACTACCTAAATGTAGCCAAACAAGTCTGCTGGGTCATAAAAATAATTAAGAAACTTGATTACTTGTCTTAAAATGCTTTTCATTCAATGTGTGGAGGGAATTCAAATGAAGGTAGTCATCAGGTTCTTCCGGACACCTGAAACTATGGCTGAATTTGGCACACATTCAAATAAATGCTGGAAAAATGGTGGTCCATACATTGGCAATCAGGCCCACATATTTTTGTCATGCCTGAAATTAAAGATATTCTGGGAGAACGTGTCTGAAACACTCAAAGAAATATTTAGTTGAAATATTACCGTGGGACCAAGCAGTGGCTCTTCTGGGTCTATTACCATGAGACATCGAAGGAAGAGTTAAAAAATATATCTCCTACAAATTTTACTAACAGCAGCAATCAAATGCATTAGCATTAGGTGGCTGAAGCCGGACCCCCTAACACACAATATGTGGACCGAGAGAAAAAAGGAAATATATCTGATGGAGAAAATAACTTACTCACTGAGACTCAAAAAAGACCCATTTATTAAAAGGGGGAGCAGTGCCTGTATCATGGTGCAATACTGAGGAAAGCCTGAATACATTTAGAATTCAATCTGTATTATTGATTATTATATAATATATATACATATATTTTAATTATATTTTCTGACTTCTTTTTTTCTCCTTTTTAATAGTTATAATTTTATGTTTTTGTTTATTTATTTTTCATTATTTCTGCTATTGTAGTCATGGGTGCTTTTGTTGAGTCCTAATCATCATTAATATTACCTTGGATTGGAAATTTGTTCTGAGAAAACGGCAGATATGATCAATATGATTCTGTATGTGTGATTACATATGTAACTGAAATAAAATAATGTTGAAAAAGTGCTTTTCAATGAAGTAATAACTGAGTTTTTCTTTCAGGTGTGCCATGCTGAGCTCAATCTCACCACCTGCTTTCAGCCGGTAAACGGGCGCATCCAGCTCCAAGTCCTCGCTGCTCAGAATCTCCCAGCATCCTCCACTCCTCTCACACAGGGTAAATATCTGTGAGGCAGACTTAAATGTGGACTAAATATGTAAGTAACCATGCGCTTGTCTCTCCTCCTCTATGAAGCATTTTTTGTCAAAGCGGAGATGCACCAGCTCGGGCGTGTGGTCATGAAGAAGAAGACTCGGGTGATAAAGTCGTCAAAGGGTCAGTGTAAGTGGGCGGAGACCTTCCACTTCCTCCTCGCTGCACTGGAGCACGACTGCTCGCTGTCTGTCAAACTCTACAGCCGCAGCTCCGTCAGGAGGAAACAGTGTCTGGGACAGGTGAGTTTTATTTACAGCAGTGTGTGATTCTCAAACTTCACCTCAAATTCTTTATTTTATCCTTTATTTTATTCCTCCTGACCCTTATTTATTCTTATTTTTATTCTAATTATATGTGGTTTGTTTTTGCACCAATTTACCGAGTCAAATTCCTTGTATGTGCAAATGTACTTCACAACAAATACCAATTCTGATTCTGATTCTGATTCTGAAATGTGAGTAAAGCTGAGGAAGACTTGACAACAAGGTTAACAGATAAAAACTGGCTGTCAGTGTGGCAGACATCGAAGTAATACAACCATCAGTCAAACCGACCCTAAGTCAAGCGCCACACTTCTTGGTAGCCACGTCCACACGAAGGCAGTATTTTTAAACCATCCCTGTTCATACCAAAACGTACAAATGCACTGTTAAACCCTTTTCATTTCCTTGTAAATATATCAACCTGTTTTATCAGTTCCTGTGCAAAAGCTGTTTTAGTTTCATAACTCTTTCAACCAACATGTACATCTGGTGTTACGGTTAAAAGGGATACGCCAACTTTTTTTTGTTTTCATGTCTTGCCTCTCTCCCGAGTCCATGACAAGCAGATAGACACCATTCTTTCAACTGTGCGTGCAGTAACAAGGAAGAGACAAGCAGAGCTCGCCCACCGCTAATTAGCTTAGCTCAAACACTGGGAGTCAGTGGGTAGTGTTAGCCTGCCTCTGCCTACAGTCATCAGATAAACTCTTCGGCAACTCTGAACAGTCTTGTGTGCTTGTGACTCGTTTTAATTACCGTGTTATGTTACGTTATCTTCTATTATCATCTTATTATCTTCTTTTACTCCTTTACAGAGGCTTTGTTTTGTTGACATACTTCTGTGGTGGTTTGTGTAAGTCTTTTAAGTAACTTGAAGACCGTCAACAAAACAAAGCCTCTGTTAAGGAGTGGAAGAAGATAATAAGATGATAGTAGAAGGTAACATAACACAAAAACAAGTCACAACAAGCACACAGGAATGTTTAGAGTTGCTGAAGAGTTTATCTGATGACTGTAGGCAGAGGCAGGCTAACACTACCCTCTGACTCCCAGTGTTTGAGCTAAGCTAATTAGCGGTGGGTAAGTTCTGCGCGCACAGTCGAAAGATTGGTATCTTTCTGCTTGTCATGGACCCGGGAGTGAGGTAAGACACGAAAAGAAAAAAAATGTTGGCGTATCCCTTTAAGATACAACATACTGATCAGTCATCACCTGTCACTGTTTCTGTCAGGTCCAGCTGGGGTTGGACAGTCCGGTCCCTGAAGCGGTGGAACAGTGGAAGGACATGATGGCTCATCCAGAGAAAGTCGTGTCTGCGTGGCACGGGCTCAGTCCTGCGTAAACCTTTGGTCTAAGCAACACAGAGGTGATGCTTAAGCTCCAAGTTACTGTGCTCACATGTTCAGCCTTTACCAGGACTGTAAACCACGGAGGTCATTTGGGTTGTGATTCCAGTTTTTGTTGTAAAGAGGGTTTTGAACAAAGCGTGGGTGCTGTAAACTTTGTTTGGGAAGGTTTTGTGTAAATAGGTGAAGTTTTATTTTCATAGATTTGGAGGAGTATTTGCTAAACTGACAGTAACTCAGCTGTAAACAACTTAGGTGTACATAAAACTTTTTTGTAAGACACTTGCCGTATAGATATTTATCGCTGCTTATCACTGAGAAAGTAAACAACAGACTGTATATTAGTCAGATATTCAAACTGTTTCTTGCTGCCCATGAACTCCAACAAAAGATCAAAACCAACTTCATTGTACTTCAGCTTGTTACTCAGTCATTTTAATCTTTGCTTCCCTGTTTCACCCCAAAACTTCACCTACTTTTTCACTCGTCATTAATTGTAATATACAAAAATAACTAAATATATTCTTTAAAAAGGTTTGGACAGGTTATTCAGGTCGATTATTTCTCCCCTGTAATATTACCAATTGCCGTTCTATTTTTTGTCATTGTAAAGCCTGATTAGTCACCTTTACAAAAAGGTACAGTTTTTAAGGATTGTGCATTCATGGAGTATGCACCACAGCTAAATGTGCCAAAATCCCCTGCAGACGGTTCTCAGAGTGGCAGCATTATTTGGCATCAGCCTTGGTACCATCTCCAAACTTAGGACTAAGTTCCCTGAGACTGGTGAAGTCAAAGACAGATTGCAAAGTGGGCGTCCCAGGAAGACAACACCCCAAGAAGACCAGTTCCTCATTCTTGCTTAACTGAGGAACTGTAAGCCAGTGATTGTCAACTGGTGGGTTGTGACCCAAAATTGGATCACAGACTCTTTTTCAGTGGGTTGCAAGCCTTTGTCTAGGAAAAAACATGTTCTGCAAAAATCCTGTGCTTTTATTTTGAAGGGGATTTTTTAAGCAGTGGAGTTCCTTCACCCTTTATCTACCAACACAACTGTTTGGCAGAGGTCATCAATAGATTCAGGGATATTTACTGTTTTAAAAAACAGAATGAATCAAATCATTGATTCATTCTGTTAACATTTCAGGGAATAGGGAAAACTACAATCCAAAAAACATAATTTCCTGGTGTGAAATGCAGAAATGTTTGTAAATAAAATAACAATCAAAAATAACTTAAAATAGATGATATTGAGTGTGACAAACACAAAAAAAGAATGTTTTTGATGAATAACATATATATATGTATATATATATATATATATATATATATATATATAAATCATAATATTAGATAATGGTTTAGTTAAATTAAAATATATATGTTTATAATAATAATAATAATTAAGGTTTGCTATAACTAAGTGTTTTTCAAACTCAATGTCACCTTTTTAAGATATTTTTGATTGCTATTTTGTTTCAGAACATTTTTGCCTTTTCTAATTGATTTTGTCCCAATTTTTTTGCATCTTTAAGTCGTCATATAATCAACTGTTAGTTTTTTAAACCTTTAAATCACACACAAAGAAAATACCTGTTTTTTTTTGTCTTTTTGCGGGTTTTTCTGTACCCTAAAACACTGACAGAAACAAACAATGATATGTTATGTTTTCTTTTAACACATTAAATATTCCTGAATTTATTGACCTCTGCCAAATAGTTGAGATGGGAATTAAAGGGTTAACAATATGCCGTGATAAAACCCTGTAATGCTAATCAACACACATTTTAATAGTTCTGTGTTTGTTATATACTTAACAAGCAGGCACTCGTCTAAAGCTACATGTTTTTAAGAGTTTTTGACTTCGCAGTAGCTGGACTTTTTTATTTCAGAAGAACTAGAACATTTTCCTTAGTTTGCGTCGCAGTTTGTCTTTAAGGGGTGATGGTGGGTCCCAAAGCCAGACCAGCTGAGAGCCACAGCTGTAGGAAGAGGAGATTTTGGAGAAAAAAAAAGACATTCTTTGAACTGAAGGAGACTTTTACAGAAGAAGCAAAATGTCTTCAAGAATCAGAACAAGTCCAGTTGTCACTTAGCCTTACATCCACCTGATTTAATGTCTGTCATCAGGCAGATCCATCTTGCCAAGCTCCAATCTACAATGACTGTGAGCAGCCCAGAGCGGGACGGCCCAATCAGAGTCCCTTAGAGCAGGAAGAGGTGGGACTTAGTGCTAAGTGACTTTCCTATGTTTTTATTGTATGAAAAACAAACAACACTACAAACTTCTCTATGTTAAGGATATTTTCACTCCACTTCCGTCATGTTTTGGCGAGAGTTTGTGTTACGACAGGGCTCTCATTCAGTCCTTTACACTGCGGCAGTAGCGCCCTTCTACTACATTATCTGATCAACAATCGTCCAATCACCTGCCGGATATGCTTTTGAAATGTTCTTCTCATCCAAACACTTTCTATGGACTCTTTCCCAGACTGTCCATCGTGTGTGTCAGTTTCGTTGCCACTTGCATTAGTGTTGGATGGTATAACCTTATCGATGCCCATACCTAATCCCTTGTTGGTTTTGATCTTTTTATAGGCAAACATATATTCCATTTTTCTGTATATTCTGTTAACCTTATTTATCACCATATAGAGGATATAATATCACTGTAACATAGAGCAGCTTTCACCTTTATCTGTACCTTTTTGATAGTAATGCACTTAAATTTTTTATGTATTTAAAGTTTTCATGTTGGAAGTTTTGTGAATAAACGTAGGTGCCGTCTGTAAATGTCATGTTTGCCTGTCAGCGTGCGGGATGGGAGCGACGAAGGTGCAAACAGAAAACAAACCGCGTTTCTCCAAAGTGTCATACGGAGAGGGGGAACAGCTTTAACCACGCTGCACACAGTTTGTAGGACTCCTAAAGTAGGTCAACAAGCGTAAACGTCTGTTTTACTGTGTCACTTCTTGTTGGAGAGGTCACTGATTGGAAAGTCTCAAAGCAAACAAGGAGAATCTGCCAGCGTGCCTCCTCCGTACACATCCTGGTTTTTCACTCTCGGTCTTTGTTAGTAAGGCAATTTATTGTCACTGCCCTGCGGATGAGGCAATCTCAATCTCACCGTAACACACGAGGAGTGACTTTAGAGGAGAGGTCTGTCATTTGTTGATAAGTGAAAGCAATTTTCTTAAAGTACAGCACTTAAAAGAGCTGGCTTTCCTTTAATCAAATTGCAGGACTTCTCACTTGGAAAACTATTTCTTATGAGAGAAAAACCAAGAAAGCTTTAAGAAGATATGAATCTCTATCTTTACTTTAATTCATTTTCCTGTGACCAGGAGAAATTTACTGTATTTTTCTCCATCTTTGCATTTATCCTTTATCATCCTGGTTGCAAAACACAAAAACAAACAAACGTCCGTTAATACTTTGAGCAATAGCGGCATCAGACATCACAGAGAGGAACCTTTTTTTTATTTAATAGATTAAATGAACATTTTCTCATTATCACATGAATATCAGATCTATTGCATGGCTATATAGATATAGATATAGCCATGCAATAGATAGTTATAAGAAAGTATAAATACAAAATATATACAAGACTAGAAAAGCACTCAGAGAGCGCAGACCTCCGCCAAGCAGCTTCGGTCCACTTTGGTGAAAATGGTCCTATCTGGCAATGTTAAAGAATCATTTAAAAAATTCCTGGATCCAGACAGTGATCCGGATCACCGCCAAAATTAAATCAGTTCTTCCATATCCCATTCCCGACAATTCCTGAAAATTTCATCCAAATCCGTTCAGAACTTTTCAAGTTATTTTGAACACAAACAAACAGACAGACAGATAAACGCCGGCAAAAACATAACCTCCTTGGCGGAGGTAATAAAATCCTACAGGACAGTGCAATTGGAAAATCTCTATATACAAATACAAGATAAGAAAGAAAGGATAAATATTAAGAATATAAAAAATCATATATATAGAAATGTTTTGCACAGGATAGTTAAGTATTTAGAGAATACTTATAGTGCACATGGTGATTGATACTCGAGGATGATTATTTATCACATACTGTGTGACTGTATTGCAAGGGATGAATGAATATTGAGGTAGTCTTTTATTTATCTTTTGACAGCCATGTTTTTTTCGTCTCGATTGAGAGTTAAACTCATTAGCTCTTAAAAATGACTCAAAGTAACCTTTTTTAAGACAAAATCTGCAGATTTATTCCAACTGATAATACAAGTTTTGCACTGATGCATGCAAACTTATGGCTAAGGTAAAAAAAAAAAAAAAAAAAAAATAGTATTACAAGGAATCTGCAAAGCAGTTGGGTGTGTGTTTTATTTTTAACCAGTCAAATAATCACTGTTGGCATAAGGTTAAACTTTTGGCACTCCAGTAGGTCCAAACTTAAATCCTGCCTCCCTCTCCATCTCATAAAACAGCAGCAGCATGCTTTGTGTAACCAGCTGTGGACACAAACACACACCCTGCAGGGAACAATACATCCACCTACAAAACCAAGTCCTGAGTGTTTGAGTTTAAAGTGTGTGACCGAGACAACAGGACGTCCCACGTGAGCCCTCATACGTCAATGTCGTGCCCAAAGATCAGCTTCTTATTTCTTTACGTAATGAATGTTTGATTATGGTTAATGGGACACGGAGAACACTCAGACACACCTCTCTCTGACTTCATCTGTCACCCAGAGGAGTGTTTGACTCCGACTTAAGGAAGGTGCAGGAGTCTGAGGAGCAGGATTCAGGTGATTGTTCCTCTATGTGTTTAAGAGATCCTCCTCCTGACACGTATTTGGACAGATGCCACACTGAATCTGCAGCAGCCCGGCTCAGAAACACTTTGAGTGAAATTCCTTCACCTGGGAGACACAATAGAGAGACTGTAGAGCTAGAAAAGCTCTCAGAGAGTGCAGAGTCCAGACCAACTCAGCAGATACATGGAAGTTGTTATCCTGTATGAACACAACAAGTTTTGGGAACATCACTTAATATTTGATTTTATATGAATTATTGTATGTTGTCAATGGGATTTCCCATTATTAAGTTCAATGTTTTTTGTGACGTCAATCTGGATCAGATCCAGATGAAATTTACTTTGATGATAGAGACATGGACCCTATATTACCTTGTAAAATTGGAAGTGAATCTGTTAAAAAAAAATGGCAGAGATATGCCTTTTTTAAAAATTCCGCCTAATGTTAAGTTATGGGATTTTTTGAAATTTTGGGATTTTTTTGCATCCAGACAAATATATGTATCCCCACCAAAATGTAACCATTTCTAAGCTGGGCCGTTACCAACATCTTCTGATAATTTCAGCAAAATCTGTCCAGTAGTTTTAGTGTAATCTTGCTACCAAACAAACAAACAAAAAAACAGACAAACCTACCCTGGCAAAAATATAATCTTTTTGGCGGAGCTAATAACAGCAGCAGAGAGAGAGAGCATGCACAAACCAGGCCTCCCTTAGTCTGTTTGATTTAACCTTCATTTAACAGGAGAAGGTCGTCCTGGTGAAGACAGGAAGCAGCACAGTAAACAAGTTTCTGACTGACAGTGAGCAGCATGAATACAAAGGTATGATAATGCTCTCCAGGACTCTTTGTTCTTCTTTACTCTGAAGACAGTTCTCAATGTCATTGGCTGCATGTTTTGGGTCGCTATCCTGCTGCACAATAAATGGGCCACATCCACATCCTGCGAGGGACCTTAACTATACTTCACTGTTGCCTGCAGACACTCATTATTAAAACATCTTTCCTCTCCAGATTATTTTCATTATAGATATTAATGTTGGTTGTATTGATTACTCATCCATAGTGACTATCTTTACAACCATATAGACATGAGGACCCTCTTGAAAATGAGATCCCACATCTCCAGCAGCTTACCTTTAATAAATGTATATTCAACAAATATGGTGCTATATAAATAAAGGTTGATTGACTGAATCTATATTCAGCAGAGACAAATATGATGAGGACAGATTTATGATCTGGGTGTCCATAGGTTTGTCTCCATCATAAATTCTTATCTTTAGTCCCTTTGTGTCTGCCTGGATGGATACATCTCTGGATGTATGTATGTGTATACATATTTATATATTTGTATATACGTGTATCTATAAAATGAAGAGTATGGCTCTATTGTAAAGTGCCTTGAGATAACACTTAGAGATGGCGAGAGGGTTCAAGTGAGAATTTTCTTCTGTGCGTGTTCTTGCAAGTTGTATGTGTGTATTCATTCATCATGTGTAGTGTTGATAATGTAAAAATGTTAAAATAAAGTTATTTAAATAAATAGCAAAGGGCCACAGTTGGCCCTTGGGCCATAGTTTGGACACCCCTGATACAGACCAAATGGCTTAAAGGGGGACATGAAAGCCTCGAGTCAACCTCATGAGACTAATCAGTTGATAGGCTAACATTAATAACCTCGTGAAGTATGAGAAGACATTGCAGTGAATTATTTTGCATGAAACCCACAATTCGTTGATAAAATTTAGTTTTTAATG
Organism: Cetoscarus ocellatus; assembly: GCA_037902135.1. Taxonomy (NCBI): domain Eukaryota; kingdom Metazoa; phylum Chordata; class Actinopteri; order Labriformes; family Labridae; genus Cetoscarus; species Cetoscarus ocellatus. The sequence continues at coordinate 1,520,995 of JBAMNC010001206.1, forward strand.
CAGTTAATTAATAAACCATATTCTGCTGCTGCTTTCTGCTTGTGAGAAATTATTAACTGCACTGTAACAAAACTGAATTTTGTTGAGATTTATATCAAAGACCAGGATTTTTAGTTTTATTCGTCTTTACTGTTTTTTATTTAAAGAAACTCGTAACCTCTTGGTGTGAATGGAGGTGTCCTGCATGCTTTCTCTCTAACGGCCAGTAGAGGGCGAGCTTCCTGTTAGCAGCAGTGTTGCCAAGTCCGCTTATTATAAGCGACTTTGGGCTTGTTTTTCTCCGAAGTCGCTTGTAAATCTCGTGTGTCGCGGGTTGCGGTTTTTTGGGCTTTTTTTTTTTTTTTATTACCCTGTAGTTGCTTGTTTGGGCTTGCTTTTCTGTCTGTGTGAATTCTCCCCGATTATCTCCCTGCTCCCCACAATAAAGCAAAACACAAGTACAGCAGAAGTACAGTACAAGTACAGTTTCTTGGTCATCGCGTCCGCCTCCAAAGACACTCTCGCACTACTACGTTAGGGCCATAGTTGCCAGGTCTGCTTATTTTAAGCGACTTTGGGCTTCTTTTTTTAAAGTTGCTTGTAAATATTGGCATTTGCAGGTTGCGGTTTTTGGCTTGTGCCAGAAGTGCAGTCGCTTTTTTGGGCTTGTTGTGCCCCCAAACCCAGGAGGGATCTGATACACTCTCTACTACCAAAATAAACTCAATTTAGAAGTTACACAAACTTTTTTGTCCCTCTCTAAACACAAATGTACATTTTACTGTACAAAGAGGCAAAAGTGATGTGTCCACCAAAAAGAAATCCTTATTGCAGGAATCAAATGTATTCCTAATGTAGCTATAACTGTTTTCACCATAATAAAGCTGTAGAGGATCAACATAAAACTTATATAAAAGCCTGACTATGCCATTTATTTATTTATTTATTACAAAAATCAAGGTTAGACAGTAATAACAGAGTTGCTCCCTTCACTTCTGTATAAATTAAAGGATGTTCCACCTCCAAACAAAAGGATGCTGAAGAAGTAAATCAAGAGCCAAATAAGAAAAAAAAGTCACTGTGAAATGGAAATGTAAAGGAGCTGAAAATTAAAACACACTTTATGTAGATTTCTCTTTGTAAAAAAGAAATATATCGCATTACAAAAAATAGCTGGTGGTCTCTTGTTTAGGGCTTGTTTTTATCGATCTGGTTGCTTATTTCAGTAGGAAAACGTGGCAACACTGGTTAGCCGGAGATGTGAGCTGATAAAGGTAAATTTACCTGTAAAGACAGACAGTTAAATTCTCACCTGATTTATAACCCCAGTTAAAAGTTTTCTAACAAGTTTAAGGTCTCAATGGAAAGTCTACTCACTCAAAGTTTTTTTTTAACCGTGTAAATCAGGCTCCTAACCTGAGTAAATCAGAGAATAGAGCAGGGTAAGCTACACGAAGTGTAAAGGCTCATTTAAGGCTCATTTATGCTCAACGTTACATACGGATACAGATACGGACGGAGCTCTCCGTCCGTGCTTCGCGTTCTTTTCGTTCGTATTTCTGGACGTATCATTGAAGTTTACGGATACGGGCCGGACGGAGCAGTACCACCGGAAACCGTGGGGGGCAGTGTTGCTGCCGTCACTACCCAATACGCATCTCTAGAGAGAAACGAAGAAGAAAATGGCGGGGCTCTTTGAAGAAAGGTTGTGTGAGATGGTGCGAAATTACAAACATATATATGATGTCACTTGTCCGGGACACCGCGACAAAATTAAACTCCAAAACAGCTGGGAGGAGATCGGGACGGAGCTCCTCCACAGTCGCCATGTTTCTCTTTGTTTGTTTGTTGTTGTCAGACACTTTTGACTCCGGCCTGCCCCCTGGTGGATGTAATGGTTAACATCCATTGCCAACGTAAAGGACGCATGGGAGTATGTGGGCAGTGACTGAACCATCGTCGTTTGAAACGGACGCGTAAATTTTCATGCGTATGACGAGCATAAATGCACCTCCATTTTCTGTTAGAAAGTATTTTTCCTGGCCAGAAAACACTAATATGAACCCACTACTTACTACACCTACTTAAAAGTAAGTGTATTTTGTTTTTGATCTGTTGTTGAAAGGTCGATCATAAAGAGTATCTAAATGTCGCAGTTACAAAGAATCACAGACGTCGCTTGATATCCAAGCTAGCAACGGTCGTTAGCTCTTCATGGGCTAGCATTGGTCAACAGATTTAAGTTCATTGAAAACACGAAACTCGTTTTTATCACCTGCATCATGTATCTGATTTTATCCTACAAGAGAAATTAATTGTTTGATTTAAAGCAGCACTTTTAAGGAAGCGCACAAGTCAACGGTTGTGAGTGTAGTGGTCCCACAAGTGACCATTGAGACGAGTTCAGTAGGGTTGCCAGATTTTTCTGTAAAATAAGCAACCAGGTCGATAAAATAAGCCCAAAACAAGCAAAATCACACCGTACACACACGTATACAGTAGGGCGATGTATTGTTATCTTTTAAGAGAAAAATACATCAGTTATTGATTTTCATGTACACTTAATTTTAGTTTAACAGTTATATTTCTCTTATTTGACTTTTAATTTACAAATTCAGTGTCATATTCTTTGGAGGTGGAACAGGTCATAAGCCCAGATTTTCTTTTAAAATCAGATGGCTTGTTTTTATTTATTACTCTGTGTTATCTCTAGACAAACTAACCTTGATTTTTGTCACCAAATCGACATAGTCAGGTTCTTTTTTAAGGTTTTCTGTTCATTCCCGACAACTGTATTATGGTTAAGAAATATGATGAAAAAAAAAAAAAAACTATTCTATTCTGGCTAAAATTATGTCTTTTTGGTTGAAACATCAATGATGCCCCTTTTTTAACATTTTAAATGTATATTTGTGTTAAAAGTGGGAGAAAATAATTTGGGTAACTTCCAAATTGAGTCCAACTGATGCCTGAGATATCAGCATTGTGTGCCTATGTATCTTATTTTATTTAAATTCTTTGTTTTTTAAATTTATTCCATGTTTTTTTCGATTTATTTTATAACCTATTTATTTCACTTTTTAATGATTTCAGTGTATTTTAATTTATTTTATATTCTCTTACTTATTTACCTGTACAACACATTGGCTCACTGAGGTTGTTTTAAGCGCTTTATAAATAAGGTTGTATTGTGCCTTGAGAATTTATCATCAATAATCTCACAAAACCCTTGAGGGAACGTTGTGTTTTGCTCTCAACAGAATTAATGGCCATTTATTAATTTACTTAATTCAAGAGCATGACTTGCCAACCTTTGCAGTACAATGCTGATTAATGTCCATAAAAAGCTAAGAATGAATTCGTTAATGTTTTTGTAAATGAAGATTTCATGAATAAGGCACGTGTGTCAAATGTTATAAGGATAGTAGATATAGTAGATGTAAATTAATTGTGCACAGTTATGAGATGATGTTATGTTCAAAAAGATAATTTTTGCCTACATAATAATGTTGTGTATCCTGAAATTTTTGTCTTGATGTTTGGTGGAAGCACAAAATCGTTAAACCACTGTCCTGTCTGTGGTGTTCTTGTGGTGGTGTGCTGCCCCCAAGTGGCCAAAACAAATACACCAAACAACTAGTTAATACCAACAAATATAATAGTTTCAATAAGTTAAGCATAAAAAATATCAAGAAAAGTTAAGACAAACTTTCATTATATATTCCTTGAGGTGCTGTTCTGTTATTCTTAATTCTGTTTATACATGGATGAAACCAGGAAAGATCCAAAGAATAAAAGATTTATCTGTGATAAATGAAAAAATAGAACAGAAAAGAAAGAGCACGAACAGAACAAATTAAAGTAGGATCTTCCATTTTATGTCATAGATTCATAATTCTTCACTGATGAAGTTAAACTTTTTTCAAACAACCCTTATTATGTGTGATTGCGCTTAATCTCACAAAACTTATACCTCAGACTACTTTAGTAGTAGTTTTTTAACATGAAAGAAATAATCTTATATATTATGCACATGTGTACAAACGTAGAAAAATGATAATACAAAAGTAAGCAAACAGAGATCACCTTTAAAGAAAACAACACCAGTTGATTTAATTTACATGCCTGCTTGAAAAGGAGTGGAAAGAAGAGCAAACGTATTAAATCCCACCCCTTCTCCATGAGATATCAAAAGTCAATTATTCCATTTTCCTGACTGATATTTATCCTACTAACTACTCTGTTTGGGGGTGGTTTATCTCTCCAAACAGTACCCACCTGCAGGGACCGGGGACCGGGCACCATGGGCACCGCCATATCTGTAGCGCATACTGGAAGTGCTCACCGCGTAAAACCGGAAGTTGGTCTTTTCTTGTAAATTATTCACCACTCCATACCAGAATATATATTTATCTTTATTTTGCAGTTACATATTCACCATAACTGGTAACTGTATAATTTACTATATTGAATTATTTATTTTATTTATAATAGTTTGTATATTTCTTTATCTATAATAATTTTAATAGGTAGTTATTTTAACAATTTTATACATACTGGATAAAATCCTGAGTCCATAAACCAAATTAATTTTAATTTTATATGGAGGAATCAAACTCACTATATCAAAAAAGTGATCACAGTTCAAGACCTCTCTAAAGGGGGATTAAAGGCAATAGACTTTGAATGTATGACTAGAACTTTAAAAGTAAATTGGCTAAAGCAATATGTCAAACCCCCAGGCAGTATATGGCACATATTCCCTCAGAGTATATTTGATAAGATGGGTGGTATAGAGGTTGTTTCATTTTCAGGCTTCTACCATTCCCACACACATGCTTTTTAAATATGTTTTTATTTGCATTGTGTTTCTTTAACTGTGTAAATAAATAAATAAACGTTATCATTCCTAATACAAGAAAAAGTAACATATTTTGTACCACATTGTATTACCGCTAATAATACTTAAATAATATAACTTGTGGACCTCATGTTTTCTAACTACACTAATAATACATTTTAACAAACAGTCAGCTGTTTAATCAAACTTTGTGTCATTTTCAGAAGCTAATCCATCACATCAGCCCACGTTCATGTCGTCATCTTTGCGTTCAGTCATTGTGGAGCCATCGCGCCCTCAGGTGAGGATGAGCATGAACTGCAGTCATTGATCTGCACCTTCGTCTTGACAAAGGTGTGTCGGTGTGGGTGTGTGTTGGCGCTGACGCACTTAGTGAGGAGAAAAAAACCTTTTCTTAGCATTCATAAAGCTGAGCAGGCAGCGACAGGCAGAACTTTACTGCCAAGATCTCACAGCAGCATGGACACGGAGAAGAAGAATGTGATTCTGAGGGAAGGATTCCTCGTGAAGAGGGTAAGAGACTTTCTCTAACACCTTACTAACACCTCACATTAAAGTTAGATTCAAGTTCATTTTGAGTTACTGAAGAAAATTATAACAAATGGATCTTAATTTAATGTATGATGATGGTTTTTTACCCATTTTTGGTTTGTGATATCATTGAACTCAAATAACACAAATCAGAAAATAGTTTGTTTTTGTTAATTATTTAGACTTTAACACCATCACTTCTACTGTGATTCCTGTCTAGGGGTGGGAGAGACTGGTTGTAAAGGATTGCTTTATTACCTTTTCTTTTACTCATTTGTTAAATCTTTTTTTATTCTTTTTCCTTTCTGTTGTTCCTTCTTTTGTTGATTTGTTAGTTAGTTAGTTAGTGTGGTCTTTCTTTGATCCTCTTTCATCGTTATTATTGCTATTTTTTTGTGTTTGATATGTCAGTTTTATGCACTCCTCTGTAGACTGTGAAAAATACAATAAAGAGATCGTTAAAAAAAATAATAATTTAGACTTTTTTTAATCATCTGATTTTAGGGTCATCTTGTGCACAACTGGAAGGCTCGCTGGTTTGTGTTGATGCCAGACAAACTCCTGTATTACAAATACGATGGAGGAAAAAGAGACTCATGTCAGCGAGGGAAAATCCTGCTGAAAGACTGTGTGATAACAAATCCATTTCTGGAGTACGAAAACCGACCGGTGAGTTTTTACAGACTTCACCTTCACTTGATGTTTGCTCTCACTGTCTGAAAAATTTTCAAAGAGAATAAAACTTTGAAAATATTATAGAAATGTTTAACATGTTGAGGCTTGTGTTTTAAAGTCATCACATTGACATTCTGAAGAAACATCAAACTTTGAATGCAAGTGAAGTTTGCTTTAATTAAATGATCGAAAAATTGGTTATTTATTGGATTAAATGCCATTTTTTCACTGTATATTAATGTTCAAGTAGGGATGCATAATATTGACCTGATACCGTATTGCCAGATATAAAAATATCTGCTGATATTTTGGCCTTACATATTAGCCACAAGTATCACATATGTGGGATGTAATACCTACAGCATGTATGAATGTAGCACAATCCTGTTGACATTTTAAAAACAACAGTGTCTTCTGTTAGAGAATGAAATGTTGTTTTCCTCAGTCCACATCAATTTCTAACACAGATACGCTGTCACAATGAGAGGAACAGGTCAATCTTAGTAAAGAAGAGACCTTGTTACATTGCCAATAAATATCAGTATTGGCAATAACAATTTTTTGAATATCAGATTATCGGATAACGGCAAAAATTCAATATTGTGCATCCCTAGTTTTAAGTCTTTTTTAGCCAGAGAACGGGAAAAAAAAGTTTGAACAGAGAAAAAAAAATTCTTTTGTTGAATGAAGAGAAAAATCTTGAACTCTTTGCCTAAAAGTTTTTTTTTTTTTTTTTTTTTTTTTTTTTCAAATTTTATCTGTCTTTTTAATTTTCGCTCATAAAGTCGTCTTTAGCAAAGAGACACTTCAAAGAATAAACAGTGAGAGATTGATGACATTTAAGTGCATATAAATCACAATTTTGTGACCATTAAAAATGAAAAAACTTTCTTGCATTAAGAGCACAGTGGACATTTTCTAAAGAATCATTAGCAGGAGCTTTTCCAATTTGTGCCTCCACCTCTTTTAGCTGTGCAAGTAGAAATAAAATTTTTTCTTTATTTTAACCCCTTATGCGTAGCCTTCAAAGTTAGCTGACAGACAATTTCATCAAAAATTGTATATCTTCAGAAATACTATATTAATATCCAAGAGGAAATTTGGTTGGTTCAGTTGCTCTTATGCTCAGCATAGCCATAGGAATAGCAGATAAAGTCATTTCAATAAGATATGAGTATAAAAGAGATTTGAATAAGAAAAATCACAATGTGCAGAATCTCTAAGGTGTAACAGTTCCCCTAATGAAGGAAAGAATAAATAAAATAAGTAAAATAAGACTATAACAAGACTAAAGAGTTTACGCTATAAGCATTAATAATTTCTACAATCAGAATATAAATATGAAAGCACAGTTTGACAGAAAGGCACGTATGCCATAGTGTTGCCATGAAACAAAAAATACTGGATTTCAGGTGCAAGATTTCACATGTAGACACATTTTCTGTTCAGCGTTTTTCTTCTGTTTATGTTTTTATTGTTGGAAACCAGACTGAAGGTGTGGTTTTACCAGCTCAGACTCTTCGATCCTTTCTCTAAATGCATCGCCTCAGGTCCCAGTTTTGTCAGGACCTGACCTTCGACTTTTCCACACATTAAAGAACAATGTAAGTTTTATTTTCCTCAACACCTGCATTTCTGAACTTTCCCTCAGTTGGTGCTCAAGCTCCAGACAAAGAACAAGGTGGATCACTTTTTGGAGGCCTGCTCGCGGGAGGAGAGAGATGATTGGGCGAAGGACATCACGGCCACGGTGGATAAACTACGGACGGCCGACGGGGGGGAAGTGACGAAGGAGGACCAAAATGAATCCAGCTTACACAACATCAACCTGAGGTAACACACAGACTATAGATCGGGGTGGGCAACTGGGGGCTACTTCCCACCAATCATTTCCAAAAAAAACACAACAACAACTGCTAAATGATGAAAATAAGTTATCACTTATTTAAAAAAAAAAACCAAGTTTATGGTATTTTCTAAACAGAAACGGGTTGATAATGTGTCATTGTCTATTGATGGATCTGCTATTGAAAGAGAGTATCAGTTTAGATTTTTGGGTGTAATTATAGATGAAAACCTCACATGGAAAACTCATGTAGATTATGTTAAAACTAAGGTGTCAAAGAATATTTTTGTTATGAACAAAGTGAAACACATCTTAGACCACAAGAGAAGGCAAATTTTGTATCGCTCGATCATTTTGCCTTATTTTAGTTATTGTGTTGAAATTTGGAGGAATACGTACACAACTAATATCAAGCCATTGTTTATTTTACAGAAAAGAGCAGTACGAATTATAAATAAAGTGGAGGCAAGGATTGATTAAACTTAAAGACATTGTCGGGTTACAGACTTTATTAGTTATGTTCATGGTAAAAGGCAGAACATTGCCAGAAAATATACAACATCTTTTTGCTTTTACTTCAGAAAGTAAGGATCATAGAAGGAAATTTGATTTTAAACATCCATCTGCACGTACTACTCTAAAACAAATGTGTATTTCAGTGTGTGGTGTCAAGTTATGGAATTCTTTGACATTGACTTAAAAGCCTGTACCAATATTCATCAGTTCAAGAGAATGTATAAAGACAATATGATAAGAAAATATGAAATTGGTAATAGATCTTCTTTTGCTTTGTATGTTATTGTCGTTGATGGTGAGTTGTTGTGTATGTTTGTGTGTGTTTTTTTGTTTTTTTATTAATAATAATACAAATAAATTAAATAAATAAATAAATATGACTCACCGTGAGTAACCAGTACCACATAATGCACAAATCAGGATAGGTGATCAAATATTTCTACTACTCTTAGATTGCTAGCATGCTTTGTTTTTTACAACTTACTTTGCAATAATTGTAACTCTAAATATCTTGTGAGGCATTAAAATGTATTATATTGTATTAGTAAAAAACACATTTAGGAACAACAGTAAAGGTCATATATATTTGTGCTTTAAAAACTGGTTAACTGTCATCAAATTGTATATTTTTAATTGTGTTTAAGTTAAAGTATGTACATGTTAGTATAATCCTTTTTGAAGCTTTATTTTTGCAATTTTTTGTTTATTTTTACTTTTTTTCCCCTCATTAAAAGCACCCTACCGTATGTAACAGTGTACGTGGCCCTCTTGGTAATCAAAGTTTCCCACCCCTGATATAGAGTACAGTCCACAAGTTAAAGACGGTCATGGTTTCACTTTCTGACCCTGCGCTGTCTTTCTGTCTTTATCGAAGCAAAGTGTTGGACGCCATGTACGACGTTCACAGCGGCATCAAGATGAGCAACCACGTGGAGCAGGGCAGCACCTACAGCAACTGTTTCTCAGGTGAGCTCTTCCTGCAGCTTTTCTTCATCTTTATCTACGTGCTTTGAAAATATTCAACATGCTGGTGATCAACCATCGATGGTATCTTCTCCCTGGAATGAACTAAAGTGTATTAAAAGTCCTGCAATGTATTTTTAAGATATTTCTTTGACTTCAGGTCTTCACACTCTTTTCTGTTAATGTAAACATTTAGACAAGTGCTGATTCCTTCTGCATTACATTTCCACTGCTCTGTTTCTGTGCGGTTAACTTTGTATTTCTGGCTTTAGTCACATGTTCAGAGCAGAAATTAGATCTCAAATCAAATAAAAACTTTCTTAGAATAGTTTATGGTAAGATTTTAACTGATTTTGTTAAAATGTCATCCTTAAAAGGGATACGCTAGCTTTTTTTTTTTTTTTCTTTTTGTGTCTTGCCTCACTCCCGAGTCCATTATAAGTAGATAGACACCATTCTTTCACAAGGAAGGGGCGGGCAGAGCTTGCCCACCGCTAATTAGCTTCGCTCTAACACTGGGAATCAATGGGTAGTGTTAGCCTGCCTCTGCCTACAGTCATCAGACAAATTCAGTCCTGCTTTGGGCTGTTGTAGATTGAGGCTTGGCAAGATGGATCAGCATAATTTTTCTTTCTTAGAAACTAAAAGGAGGGAAACCGCTGCTTTGAACAATACCAGGTGTTGTGTTTTTTTAGATGTCTCTTTAAATATGAACTTGGAAAACTATTAACTGCCTTTTCTGTTTATTTTGAATATTTGTATAATATGCAAACGTGAAGTACGAACATATCCAAACTTTCTGTCTCTGCAGGTTCAGCGGTGGTGGACTGGCTGGTGTTCATGCAGTTCGCTCTGAGCCGCGTGGAGGCCATGACGCTGGCCTCAGCCCTGCTGGAGGAGGGTTTCCTGCGAACCGTCGGCATGAGGAGCTTGGAGGGTCTCCGCACCGCCGGCCTCAGTGAGCAGTTCATGGACGACTCGACAGCTCTGTACAGCTTTGTGAGTACATTTAAAACTGAATCATCTCACTTTTCATACATAATACCCTGATGTTCAGTGATATTTACATTACTGAGAGTGCACCTGGAAGGCTGGAGAAGTTTTGTGTTCACAGGATGTTTCTCTAAATCTCAGTCTGACAGTTTAAAGAAGAGAGGCAGCGTGAAGGCAGAGACGTCCCTGTCTGCTGTGGAGCTGAGTGGAAAAGTGATAAAGAGAGGATATCTACTCAAACAGGTAAAATGCTTTATAAAACCCTGCCAACGATATTTAGTATGAAAACAAAAGGGTTAAACTACTTGCTTGACTGATAATCTGTTTTGGAACTCCGTGATGCAGTTGGATTCAGCCAGATCTGAGTTATTTAATTTATTTATCTTCATTTATCAGCAATGTATTTATTACCTAATATAAAGTGAGAATGTTAATAAATGGCTTGCCTAAATTTATGAAAGTATTACCCAGTTAAAGCAGATAAAAAACAGCTTTACTGGTCACATATTTGTGTAAACACAAGGACTTTGACTCCTGTCAGATCTGCTCTTGATGTAAATTAATTTACTGAGTTTACTGAGTTATTAAATTTGTATACGCACGCTTACAGAACATGTAACTAACAGGATACACAAAAACAAAACCTGGCTCAGAGATAAACAAAAGGAGACAAACATACGAGGACACTACACAAGAGACAAAGTTGATATTGATTTATTAAGAAAAATGCCAAAAGGAAAACAACTGGAAGGAATGTCCAGGCCAAACCATAAAGGGCCGTCGTACCTGACACCCCCCATAAACTGCCAAACTAAAAACTACTAAACCGAAGAATAATCAAACAACAGAGGAAACTGGACTGAAGACCTCCAGCCTGAACTAAAACAACAGAACCCATCAATGTAGCGCTGCAGAGCAACAAAAAGAAAAGTGAAGAAAAATACCTGTTAACCGAAGAGAACAACAAAACGAGGAGTGAGCATCGCTGCTCTCTCTAACCCTCCTCCCTGAGCACAGATTTGTCTCAGGTGTGCAGTTTTACATTTTAGTTTTACATCAGCTCCTTAAGTGCAGGTCCACCAGCTTTTGTAATCCTTGTACTGTTTGCTGTTTGATGTATTTTATTTCATTTTTATCTTATTTTATTTAATCTTCCTTATTTGCAAAGCTATAAATGTTTTACACAAGCTTTCACTCTTTAGAGCGCTAATCTCCTGGAGCACAAGTTTTGATTTATATTCTGTGTATCTTGTGATTTCATGTTGTGTGAACTGCTCCTGGATGCTTAAATTTCCCGGTTATTAATAAAGTATCATCTATCTGTCTACATAAGACAAGAAAAAGAGTACTTTTCTTCCAATCTGGCAACCCAATCCTTGATTTTATCAATAGTAACACTTAAAGAGTTTACAGTGGTAAAAAGGTGTATTATTGTGTATTAATTATTTCTCAAAATCATAATATTATTAAAGACTTGATGCTGTCTTTAACTGCAGGGACACAGACGAAAGAACTGGAAGGTGCGCTTGTTTGTGCTTCGCTCCGAGCCTTCTTTTCTGCACTATTACGATCCCACCAAGGTGAGTTTTTAAGTGTCTTTTCTTCAAGGTTTGTATTTATGCCTTTATTAGATACTGTTCCAAGTTGCATATTCTCTTTAATTTCTCACATCCATTTTAACTTTGTGTCACTTTTGTCTGTTGTTTTTATTTATTTCAATTGTGTTTTTAATTCTCTGTTAAGTGTCCTTGAGTGCTGAGAAAGGCGCGTTTAAATAAGTGTTATTTAATATTATATTATGATATGTGTGTTGTATGAATTGTTGTATGTTTGTCCTGTATATTAATGTTGTTTTATGCATTTGTCATCTTGCTGCTGCCTGTTACTGTTGTTTTATGTACTATATACTATAATATAGTTTTATGTACTATATTTATTTTAATATTCTACACATCTGTACAAGTGCATTACATCAACCCGCTAGGGACTAAAATCTGGCACATTTACATGTCAGTGTTCAATAATGTGCACTGTCCTCTATTTAAATAAATAAATAGATCAGTAAATAAAGATAGTGAGTCGAGTATATCAAGAGAAGAGAAAGGTGAAAGATATACTTGAGCTTAAGCCGCCTGGTTGGAGGACATATAGCCTTCATAAATGCAGCACGACTTACAACTGTGCCACTGACATCCTGTAAATAAAACAACTAAAAATACAGAATATCTGACGACAGAACTAAATAAATCTCATGACAGCAGCGAACCACAGAAATCTAATCCATGTCTGCACCTTATAACAATCATGACTAATAATTTTGACCACAAATCTGACTCGGCTTTTTCCACTTCCTCTCTTCAGGATGACGTCAGCCCTGTCGGCGGCTTTTCACTGCGGAGCTGTCTGGTTTCCTCTTTGAATGATAACGGAGTGCCCTCAGGTGAGTCACTGTCTCAAAATGCTCACAACAGACGTCTTGTGGTTTTTGAAGAGTAACCTTGGAGCAAATAATCACAGGATAAGAGGAGTGATGGGCAGAAATACTTATGGGAGGAATTAAATGTCATGGAAGTTTCTGTAGCTGCATCTAACAAAACATTTTGACATATTTGTTTTACATTTTTCACATTTTTGAAAGATTATTTTTGGGCTTCGATGCCCTTATTACCACCACCAAGAGGCCATGTTTTTGCTGTCATTTGTCTGTTTTTCGGTTGGTTTGTGAGAAATATAACTCAAAAATGGATGAACAGATTTCGATTAAATTATAAGGGAATGTTTGTAGGGATGCACGATATTATCAGTGTGATGGCAGTATTGGTAGATATTGATATTTTTTAGATATTTACAGCTGATATATCGTCTGTAATAATGGCAAAATACATAAATGCACCATAGTACTTAACTTTATCTTCACTGCATGGGTACATTTTGTTGATGTTGAAATGAAATTGAGTTTCATTTTTTTCAACAGTCAAATGTTGTTTTTTCTTGTTTTACATCTGTTCCTCACACAAATAAACTCTCACAATGAAAGCAATGAGTCAGTTTTCATAAAGTAAAGACTTAGTGCTCTTGATGAAAAATATCAGTATCCAGAAAAATGAGTTCAGAAAAATTAGAGACCAACAGTAATGCTTTTAACAAAGGACTCAAACAATGGCTAAAATCAAAACAAAGGTACTCACATGAACAGTTTTAACTGGTTGATTGCTTGACCATGTTGCCTTTGCTATATAACTTAGATATGTATTTAATCTGAAAAACTGCTTCTCTTTACTGCTGCAATGTTATTGTACACTGCATTTTTTCTCTTTCTTTTCTTTTACTTTTATGATTTTTTATCATTTCAAAAACCTCCTGTGGACAAGAGTTGCAAATTAACACGTGCTAAAACACTCAAGCAATAGATCTGGTTTTTCCAATGTAATTGTGATGTTCACATCGAATAAACAATTTATTAATAAAATAACATATCGATATATCAGCCAAAATTCATTATCATGTATCCCTAAATGTTGGCCATGGTACATGAAAGAAGCGTTTTCATTTTGGTGGTGATTCAAGGATGGATGTGGACCCATTTGTTTGTGTTTGTGATTAAATTTGAGCTGGCTTTTATTGTATTTAATAATTTACTATAAGTTGATGGTGATGATATAAAATCAAAGTTTCAGTCAGTTTTGACTTCTTGAGAAGCTTCCAGATCTTTTTACTTCAATAACAAAAATGTTTTGAATATTTTGAGAAGTAACTTAAAGGGATTCGCCAACATTTTCTTTCCTTTTCATGTCTTGCTTCACTCCTGAGTCCATGACAAGCAGATAAACACCATTCTTTTGACTGTGCGTGCAGAAACAAGGAAGAAACGGGCAGTGCTCATCCACTGCTAATTAGCTTAGCTCAAACACTGGGAGTCAATGGGTAGTGTTAGCCTGCTTCTGCCTAAAGTCATCAGATAAACTATTCAGCAACTCTAAACGGTCCTGTGTGCTTGTTGTGACTCGTTTTTTTACCGAGTTATGTTACGTTATCTATGTTTAGACTAAGATTAGCACTTTACGTAATTTCGAAAGAAATTCACATGAAACTAAACCACAGGGTACATGTGCAAATCTCCACGGACTTGCTTGTAAGTAGGTCAACAAAACAAGTGAGTGAGGCGAGACACAAAAGCCTAAAAAATGTTGAGCTGTATCTCTTTAACCACTTCAGCTGTTCTGTTTGTCATCGTCCGTCCAAAGCAGCCGTAACTGAACCACGTCCCACTTAACTGACTCTTATCTTTCTCACTTTCAGGTGTGAAAGGAAACATCCAAGGAAACCTGTTTAAAATCATCACTCAGTCTGACACACATTACTTCATCCAGGCTCCGACTCATCAGGAGAAGATGGACTGGATTGAGGCGATCAGAGAGCAAACACAAAACTCATCATCATAAAGGAGACAGGATATTCATTCGGTGAATGTTCACTGTAGCAACATGCTCTAAAAATGCACTTTAAATGAAAAGGCTGATGGCTGTGTAACCTTTTAGCTTTATTATCCATAGTTAAAGTTTCAGCAGGTTTAAAAGCATGGCTGTTGCCTTCTTGTAACATCGAAGTTTGATTCAAGTATTTTTCCATGTTTTAAGAGATTTTTGGATTAACAAGCGGGTATTTTAACTCTGTTGCACACATAAAGATTTATTGTAATGGACATTTATGTTTCAATTGATCTTTTTTGTGTGTTTTCAAACTGGATTATTTCCCTTTCCTGCCATTTTATATTTATTTCGACTTTTCAGAAAGGAAAACATAACTTTTTTGATTGCTTGTAAAGTTTACACTTTTAGATAAACATGACTGTACAGTTGAAAATAAATCTCATTCATGTATATTGACAAAATATTCAATAATTTGGTCTCTAGTGTTGTCTTTTAAAGGTTTCTAAGGAGTATTTTTTAATGTTGGGGAGATTTAAAGAGCTAAAACTGAATCTGGCTCAACACTCACTTAGGGGAGGAGGAGTAACAGGAAGACAGAGAATGGGAAGGAGCAGTAGCCAAATTTTTATTTATATTTACATTTACATTTGAAATTTACTTTCCTGATACATGTGTGATTTTTTATACTGAGCTTGCTGTGTTGCTGGAATATTAATTACCCTGAGGGAGTCTTCCCAAGGGATTAATAAACTTCTATCTAATCTAATCTAATCTAACACAACGGGACATTTTGCCTAATCTGAATGCCATAAACAGTCAGTCAACCATCCAGACTAAATTGGGGTAAATCAAGTGATATCAGAGAGAATTAACGGCCACATTGTCTTTATAGCTTATCATTCTGGCGTTGTGCTTTTTCCATCACAACCTTTAAAATATGATTGAAACTGTTTTAAATGGGATCTGATGATGTCTTGCATTTTACTTTGTGGAGCCTACAAATTCCCTAAGTGAGATATTTTTGGTTGTTTTCCAGTATTTACATCCCAAGTGAAGGATCCAAGCACAATAAGAGGTACAAGTAGGGACAGGTACAGCTAAAGGAGGTAGTCTTAGTCCAGTGATCACAGACGGCACTCCCGGCTGAGTCGAGGGCTTATCAGAGTGATTCAATCCGAGCTGCTGTTTGTTCAGAGTGGAGCTCCAGTGAAATCATAAATGACACATTTACAGTACGTCAGTGACGTGATGATGTGGACTGATTTCAAGAGCCCATATTTTCCTTAACCAATTTAATATCATTTTTGATGACTGCTAGAGCTTGTTCACAACTCCTGAAGTTCAAATAAAACTAGTTTTCATATAAAGACTAGAAAAGCCCTCAGAGAACGCAGACCTCCACCAAGCAGCTCAGATCCAGCAGTGGCTTTTCCACAACACCTGTAAAGATCACCAGATCCAGAATAGAGCCAGGATCCAGACCAAACTCAGCACATACGTGAAGGTTGTTATCCTGTATGAACACAAGTTTTGGGAACATCACTTAATATTTTGATTTTATATTAATTATTGAATGTTGTCAATGGGATTTCCCATTATAAAGTTCAATGTTTTTTTGTGACGTCAACCTGGATCTGATCCAGATGAAATATACCTTGATGATAGAGACATGGACCCCATATTATCCTGTGAAATTGGAAGTGAATCCATTAAAAAAATGGCAGAGATAAGGTTTTCTTTTTTAGATTTGTTTTTGAAATTTGGGGATTTTTTTGCATCCAGACATATATACGTATCACCACCAAAATTGAAACATTTCTAAGTTGGGCCATTACCAACTCTCCTGAGGCTTTCAGCAAAATCCATCCAGTTTTTTTTTTGTGTAATCATAACCTCCTTGGTGGAAGTTAATATCCCTGGTCCATCTGTCTTCCCAGTCTATCCAATCCTTTTGAATTAGAGTTGGAGCTTCTTCCCCTTTAAGGCCCCCCTTTCCCACGTAGACCCAGTCCACTTTTACTGGTTGACTGATCTGCTCTGGTTGATTGGTCAGTTCAGCCCTGTGAAGTGCCTTATAGACTGTAAAGGATTGGACAAAGCCATGTGACGTCAGTTGTTTGATTATCAAAAGAGCCTTTGGAACAATGTGATGGATGCTCCCTGATTTTTTTTCCACAACACTCAATTTACAATTTTAATCTATTTTTGTTCGCTCTCCAAAAAAACAGAAACTGTGAGACAAAAAAATAGATTAATCAGGTTTTGCCTTTATGTTATCAAATATATTCCCAAAACAAACAGAATTTCCGTCTTAAAGTTAAAGTGCATGTCATTAAATGTTGGATATGTAGTTCAAACGTAGGCAGATTTGTCTACATAAACCCTGAAAGCCGAGCTATTTTCACTTTTTAACATGGAACTCTCTGAACAGTTCTTCATCTCATTTAAAAACAAGCCTAAACATGTGCTTGTGCAAAACCTGACAGGGGCGACACATCACAAACACTGTGAATTTTCAGTATTTATATTTTTAAACACTGCAACAACTTACAATTGAAGTTTGTCAAGGAAAAAAAATCTCAATTTTTAATTTTAAATCTTTTGCAGAAAATAGAATTAATCGATGTATTTTACAGTCCTACTACTTGCAGAGGTCGAGCTCAAATTCAGTTGAGTTGAACTTCATGTTGAGTCAGGATCAAGGCTGTCTGACCAATAGTGACTCCACGCGGACATGTAGCCATGCCAACTATATTGCTTCTCCTAAAACCAGTAATCCTCAATAAAATATAAATATATGTTGAATATAAAAATATAAAATTTCACCTCCTGTACAGTGAGGGCACACACGTAGTATTGTCAGAATTTACAAATGTACTATAATGATCATCACTTAACATCCACTTTTCTAATACGAAAGTGTCATTTATTACAGAAAAAAAAATTCTTTCTTGCTTCACACTTGCTTCTTCCTTCTGTTTCTAATGCAAACAAACTGTCACCATGAAAGGAGAAGTTCAATTTTAGTACAGCTGAAGCTTTGTGCTCCCGACAAAAAATATCTGTTTCTATATCAGTATCAGTGATAATATGTTTGTAAATATCACGGAAACCCGCAAAAATCCAATATCATTAATCCCTAATTTAAACCAAAGCTGTTTTTTGAACCAGGCTGTAAAGATGACTAATTAGGCTGTAAAAAAGATCTGTTTCAATCCCAGGAGGCCAATCATTTTCACCTGTTTTGGGCCTGTCCCAAAGTCAATAGGTTTTGGCGGGATATCCATAAAAAAATAGCGAATATATTTGGGACAGACCTACTTTTAACTGGGCGCAACTCTTTGCTGGAATGTTATCTACAAATAAGAAAACTAAGTACTTGTTTGCAGTATTGAGCATCACTGCCTGGAAGACAATTACAAAAAATGACTTAAGCCAGAAGCTCCAACTGTAGACCACTGGTACAATATAATTTATGAATTATTCATAATGGAACAAATCACCTTTTCATTGCAGCTTCAGAAGAATAAATTTCATGTATTGTGGGAAAAAATGGAAAATCTCTATCCTCCCTAAACGCCCCTTTTTGTTTAAATTCATGTTTATTTTACAGACACCTGTTTGAAAATATGTTTTACTGTTTTATTAGATAAGAGACACCCCATGTTTGAATGTTAAGTAAAATTTTGTGTTGTTAATTTTCCTCCTCTCGCTTTTATTTTTCTTTTTTTGCATTGCTTTGGTTTTATGTATCTCATATCATTAAGGTATGATTGGAAGTTATGTTTAAAAAAATACTTCAGAGGGATCATGTTGGAAGTTTCTTTGCCAGTCATTGTGTCATTGTCTATTATGTGGGATTCCAAATAAAAATAAATAAATAAAATAAATAAATAAATCTGTTTCCCGCACACAAACATAACACCCCCAGGATTCCTTTTGCCAGTCTGTGGGCACTTGAAGAACTACAGCTTTTGTCTTTTCCTCATGGGCCTCCTTTCTCAGCCCTGGAGGTTGGTGCTTGGTACCATATTGTCAACAACTCTTCATTCATTCTAACATCTCTGGGCTTGCCCATCCTAGCAAATGGGCTTAAACTGAAAGCTGAGCAATTTCAGGTAGCTTCTAGCACTATAAAGATGGTGCGAGGGAGATGTCCTGACGCCTCAGACTTATTTTCTTGTTCAGAGAAGTGCTCTATCATGCTGAGGAGATGTTAAACACACTTAAGGGCATATAAAAGTCAAAAAAGCAAAAGGATACTACAAAGCAGAAAACACTGAAAAATAACAACTAAAGTGGTTTATTGCAGTAAGTCAATATGAAACATTCACATAAAAAGTGCTATGATTACAAAAATAAAAGTGCACAAACAAATGGGCTTCTTAAATTGATAAAACAATGTGAGACATAATATATTGTATTTAATCTGAAATAAACTGAGTGGATTACTGGCATGCACTAATGTACACTACAGGGACTGTTTTTTATATTATTATATTCATATGGTGGCCATTTTCTGTTAATGTCTCATTTAATTGAGATGAGAGGCTTGAATTCTTTTATATATATATATATATATATATATATATATATATATATGTATTTTTTTTTTTACTGAGTTTCAGGTTTTTAGTATTATAAATTTAGATAATACTTAGCAACTGAAAAACAACTGATACTAGAAATTTGGTGGGACTTTTAGCCACTTCTTAAGTTAAGACAGAATTTGTTAATGCATTAGCTTACTTTAATGAGCTAATGTTAGCATCCACTTGGTCCCTGGTTAGCCTGCTCATAGTTAAATGCTTATTGAACCCCTTACCTTTGTACGTCTATAAGGGCAGTGGGCTTGAATTAAGATTAATCTTTTTTTTAGCCCAGCTAATGCTATTATTCAACCACTGCTTTGTTAGCAAGGAGTATTTTCTTGTTAGCATTGAGTATTCTTTTTAGCCTAACTCTTAACTTGTAGTTAACTTTGCAGGGTGTTGGAGGTATTTTAAGTGAAGGAAAAAAATGTAGCCCATTATCTAACAGCAGCAAACATTGTTGTTAGCTACTTGAATTTCTTTACATTAAGGTAGAGAAGGCATACTTTCCAAGCAAACAGTATTAGCTTTGAAGTGTTAACTAACACTGATGTCTAATGGTCGTATCAGATACCTTGTAAAATTTTAAAATTTCAGTCTCCCTCTGATTTATTTAGTACTTCATTATATTGATGAAGTCAGCTTCACATAGCTTGTTGACTGCCTTTTCCTAGCCTGAAGTTAACACAAGGATGTTTTGTTAGTGCAAAATACAACACGAGTCATGTTTTTACTTTTTGTAAGAAAACAAAGGAAGACATCTATTGTTTGCAGTGTCAGCTTTATCCTTTATGCAGGCAATACGTTTTTTTCCATTTTTTAATGTGAGCAGTACAATAATTTGGCCTACATACGTTTGTTATAAATTGAAGAAAAAGCAATTCGGCTTATCTATTGTTCATAGTGGCTGTAAACATTTAACACAAGCCAAAACTGCAATTTTCTATTTTTTTTTAGCCACCCTCCAGCAGTTATGAAAGGAATTCAAAATGTTGACAATTTCTCTTCTCTTGAGGTTAATAATAGGAGATGCTTATATTTCATATAACATAGTATTGGCTGGTGATTGAATGTTAGCTGATGTACAGGCAGCTAGCACAAACCACTTATTTAATGGCTTAATATGTTCAAAACGATTGGGTCAATATTCATTTAGTGTTGAGTTATCATGTAAAGAATGATAAGCTATAATGATCAAGACAGTTTTTCTTTTTTTTAAGGTACTAGATTGCAGTCGACTCACTTTCAGAGTTGGTCTCTAGTGGCCACAAAAGGAACTGCAATTCTTGGCTTTTTTGCCTTTTTCCTCAAAGGTTGACTAACTCAGTAGATGTTTGAGAACTAGGCTATTTAGCTAGGGAATAATAAAATGACATTAGTTGTAATCAACAACTACTTTACAAGCAAGAAAGTTGTTCACCTTGTAGTTTTGTGTTGTAGGTGATTTTTTTGCGGACATTGACCTAAGGCCTACATTTGTTGTGTATTGTATTATTGTTCATTTTATGTTGATTTTTGACTTATAAAGTCTTTTTATTTATAATATAAATCATTTGAACTTACTTCAGACTCTTGGTTACTATTTCACATATTCCTTTTGCTCCCAAAGAAAAACCTAAGTTTGCTTAATTGATTTTTTTACTCCTCAATTTAATTTGTTTTTGTTTAATTAAACCTATTTTTTCCGAATTGAATTTTCTTTTACTGAAATTAATTTCTCCTAAACTGAATTTAATCTTCTCTAGCTGGTCCTAACTTAAAATTAATTTTGCATTAATTGTTACTTCCTAAAACATTTTTCCCAAAACTTCCTCAATTTAAAGTGTATGTTTTTTTCAGTTTACTTTTTCACAATTATGAATTTAAATTAAAAGAATAAATAAAATATTTTCAGGTTATTATATAGTTTTACTTGCTGTCTTCTGGTACCTGGTTTTTGTGTTTACTCAGCAGTAGGCTAATGCATTCGGCCTCCCATCCTGTGCATTAAATGAGAAGAAAATGGCCACCATGTGAATATGTTACAGTACTTTGTCGGGCACAAAATGACGATCAGCTGTTTTCAGGAACATTCATCTTCATGCAGGTGCTCGTAAACGTTAAGTGCTTTCAAAAGTTAACTCCAGAGAAATCAGAGACACTCCTCTGAGATTTTAATGCACAAAGAACTGATGTGCAATCACATCCTGTTTGTTCATTAGGTGAAAATCTTATCCCTTAGACCTTATCGACTTTAAACTCTAATCACATTCTTCAGTTTATATAAGACATCAATGACTGTCGGCCGTTTTCTTCAAGTCTCCAAATAAGTAATCTAGTGAAGGCACTTTGTCTTTACACGTGATTACGAGGCAGGTTTAATTTCCATCATGGGTTAACTTATCCTCTTTAAAAACTGGCTCTATGCTAATCTGTGACTGTCCCAGAACTGTCCCTTTGTTTTCTGTCGCTGGTGTTAGGCCACCTTGGTGAGCTGTACGTCTCCAAAGACTCGTAAGGCAGTGAGGGAGGCGAGCGGGGAGATCCGGTGGGTGAAACCACAGAGAGGCTGACCGTCCACTAAGATTCTGAACTGCTGGTGCTCACAGACGATCTCCATCTGAGAGTGAGAGGATGAAGGGGAGGAAAGGTCAGAGTTCGTTCATTTAAAGACAAAAATACGAGGTAAGGCTGTTAAAGGGATATTCCAATATTCTTCTCGTTTTCATGTCTTGCCTCACTCCCAAGTCCATGACAAGCAGATAGACACTATTCTTTTGACTGTGCGCGCAGTAACAAGGAAGAGCTCGCCCACCGCTAGTTAGCTTAGCTCAATCACTGGAAGTCAATGGGTAGTGTTAGCCTGCCTCTGCCTACAGTCATCGGATAAACTCTTCAGCAATTGTAAACGGTCCTGTGTGCTTGTTGTGACTTTTTTGTTTACTGTGTTATGTCACGTTGTCTATTTTTAGATTAAGATTAGCACACAACAGAACATAACATGGTAAAAAAAAAAAAAAAATCTCAGTTTAATATACTTTTGGTTCAGCTCTGTAATTATTTTAATAAAATATTTTATTTTTAGACCCAGTCTATCTGAGGGGTATAAAAAAAATTGAATATTGTCTCCCCCTGACTCCACAATGCAAATGAGATTAAAGGTTGTCTACTATACTACAATAGCATTGTTTAAACTTATCTCAGAGCTCCTAGGTTCACCCTCCTGCTGAGGTGCAAAATCTCTCTCATGTTTTTTTTTTGTTTTGTTATATACATCCTGTTATTAATGTTTCATAAAGAACTTTCTTCTGTTCCTTGCTAAAATACATCTTCTTATTAATGTTTAAAAAAAAAAAATAAATAAATAAACTGACCCAGGACCCCCTAAGTATGGGTATAATGTAAGTGTAATTGAAATATTTTATTTCTGATCTTGTTGGGAGGTCTACGGGGAGGGGGGAAAAAAAAAGGAAAGCGAGGACATTACCTGTAAACTGAAGTTTCAAAAGATGGTACAATGTTAGTAATGATGGACACTATATTATTGCTCTTTGACCTAAAATTGCTGTGGATACTTGAATAATTGTCTTAATGCAACACTCTAAAATTATATATATATATATATATACATACATTCATTTTTCAATCTTTTGGCTGTGTTCTGGCGTGGGGGGGTGTGGCATTGTGAGTGACAGCAGAGCAAAGCATCCTCAGATGATGTTGCTTTCAGGAAACGTGGGAACTTTGAAATTAATCAACACTTTATCTACACTGTATTCTCTTCATACCTGTGAATAAAGTGATGCTAAGGACAAAGAAACCTTTTACAAGCAGTTCTAGAAAACTCTTGCTATTTATTGACATATAAAAACTGGAAAATATGCCAGATTGTTACATTTAACACCAATGCCTAAAGAAAAACATTCTCTTACACTTATTTTTATTTCAATTTAGTGGTTTTATTTTCTTTAAAATTCACGAGCAAACATTTACATTTCAGTTTCAAATTTAATTTTTTTTATACAATCTTTTTTATTTTCAAATTACAACACATTTGGCCTGGACTTAGCTCCATACATTGGCACCCAGGATGTTTATCATCTTGCCTTCACTAAATCTTTTGTGCTATTCAAACACACAAGCAAGTTACATGTACTGTTTTCCTTACACCTCAGCATAAATTGTTCAATTTCACCAAAAATTTAAAGTTAATGCTCATCTTTGATGCCAATAATTTTTGACGCCTTCACAAAAACATGTTTACTTTAATCAGTAGCTAGCAGTGAACAAAAGACATTAGATATTGTTAACTTACAGCAGATGTGCCTGAATACTCAACCTTTAATATATAACACTCAGTGTGACTGCGGACCACGTGGTTTTATCCTCATAAGCACAGTCTATTGTTTAAGAGCCACATCTCATAGTGTTGGTGAACAAACACCAATTAATAGTCTATCAATTAACAATGGTATATTTACCTTGAAGGATTCTCCAGGTGCAAAAGGAAAGAATGAAAGAGTATTTTCAGCTTTTCCCCACTTCCCAGCTTGGCGAGCGTTTCGTTGGACGGCTTTGTCCATGAAGCTGACCTTCAGCTGAAGACCCACGTCGCCCTCCTCCTCTTCCTCCTGAGGAGGGCTGGACAGAGTCACCTCCATGCTGCATGCAGACAGGAAACACAGACTTCAGTTTACTTCACTTAAATACAGTATGTGGAGCCCTTACATGTTTTTTTCCTTAAGCCACTTCATGCTTCTACTTGACATCATCTCAGAGGCAAAGGCAGATTTATTTGTGATATGAATATTGTGTTATTTGATCATATAACTCAAACTAATTTGCAGCTATTTTATTAATTATGTCATTTTTGATGTTTTCATCATCTTGTTCCTGTTAAAGGATGAGAGGTTATAGTGCTTTTCATCTGAATGATGTAAGTCATTATAATTTTAATGTATTTGTGCTGTAAAAGCATTTACTAAGTCCTTTTACTGTAATACATGAGTAAGAAATGAAGCTGTACAACAGTAACAGGTGGTATTTTCTACTTCCATTTGCATTTTCAATTTAATAAGAATTATGTAGGGAGCAATTCAAATGCAAGACCTTCACTTCTGACATTTAAAAATGTGAAATAGTTCCTTTTTTCTGGCACCATGCAGTTTGAGAAGTTTGATGACACAGAGGTAAAATTAAAATGACTCTCACCGGCCACTTTATTAGGTACACCTTGCTAACACCAGGTTGGATCCCCTTTTGCCTTCAGAAGATTCAACAAGATGCTGGAAACATTTTTCAGAAATGCTGGTTGAACTTTAGTGGGTGAACATGTCTACATGCCTGATTAACTATTATCTTGGCGGGCAGTTAAGAGGGTGTACCTAATAAAGTGGCCAGTGAGTGTTAGTCAAACCACAGTAAATTGGGGTGAGTACTTGATAAAAAATGTCAACATTTTGACTGCTAGATTATAATTAATGTATATTTTACAGAGATTGTGTGATAATTTATTGATACTACTCTTACCACAGTATATTCATGTATTAATCTAAATTATTTAATCAACAAGGATCAATAAAGAAACAAATTTACTTAAATCAGTCCATTCTATCCAGTGTGCTTTTTCTTTTACCATCAAAACCAGTGAAGTTTGACACATGCATATATTCAATAACGATCTTTTAAATCACATCTTAAAACTCATTTTTTTAGACCTGCTTTTACATGATGCTTTCTTTTTTGCTTACATTCTTGTTTATCAGCCATGTTAGTTATTTATTTTATCTACCTACTTATTTTACAATTACTTATTAAACTATTTCAAACTCTACTGTACTTAGTCTCCTCACCGGTTTCTCATCGTATTAGTCCTGTTTTTACCATCTTCTCATGTTTTGATATACTCCCTTTTTTATTATTATTATTATTTTTATGTTATTTTATGTATTTATTTACTTTTTCTCTTTTATCCGTCCTCTATCTGCCTTCTTCTTTTCTATCTTCCTGATGTGATGTCGTCAACTATCAACTATCAATTTATCTATGTATCTATAAATATATCATCTATGTATAGTCTTATTGTCTCCTTATCATTACATATAAAATAAAATACCTTCTTTACTAATGTTCTTCATATGTACTTGTTGACATAATAAGCTGTCCTAATTTAGTATATTCCTAAATTTGCTTCAGCTGTTTCCAGCTTACCAGTTTACCGTTTTCTTTCCTTTTGTTGCTTTAATTAGCATGACCCACTGTCTTTTTCTTTGACTCTTTTGGTCTCTGTTTGACCTGATTGTTGATTTTATTGTCTCCAGAATTCTGCTTTTTTCTGCCTTTGTTTTGTCTGTTAAAGCACGTTGTAAACATCTGTTTTTAAAAGTACTATATAAAAAAAGTTATTATTATTATCACTCATGAAATAGTACATTGTATTTTTTTATTTTGTTTGTTAAGACTACAGATGGAATTAGCATTGTGCTAAATCCAACATATTTAGTCTTGTTTGGGCTTCTTTGACAGTGTACGTTCATAAATACGCCCTGTCCCATCCACATAAATGTTGAAATAAATATAAAAATAAATTTCTTCCATTTTTTAAATGGGGAGTGCCATTGTAATTGTTGTATCGTACTTTAACCTAACTGCAGTAAAGCTTCATATTTGTTTTTCTATTTGTTTATTTGTTTATTTAAAAGGATCCCCATTAGTTGATACCAAAGCAGCAACTAGTCTTCCTGGGGTCCATACATCCAACAGTCATCCATAACATACATTAAAAGACAGCAAACATTTTACAATGTTTGTCTGATGTCTCGTGTGACATCTGTATTATGTGACATCTGTGACATCTGTATTATGATTAACTCTTCTTACAAAAGTCAAACATTGTGTAGTTTCTGTGTGTACTTCCTCATTTTAGCTTTGAATGCCCGACTTTAAATGATGGATTCATTCTGTGGTATAGCTTGTCATATATTTAGACCCTTATTCCTCCACTGATAACAATGGAAAAGTCAAAATAAAATGAAATCACTGCAGAAATATCCTTGAAGTAACCACTGGCATGCTGCATTCAGGGCACTCTGGGAGCTCTCCTCTTGGAAACCTAAAAATAAGTTTCTTGACACAGTTAGAAAAGTCCTACATCACAGTTTATTTTTCCACACCGTGCAGCTTTATTATTGTCCTTTATCTGCCCTCACACTGAAGACTGAATAATACCGGCTGATGTTATCGACCGGACGATTGCCAGCGTGACTCTGAGATTTCATGGGATTCTGCAGCTCTCCCACGCACGGTCAGCCCAGCCTATAATTAGGAAACGCTCTGAGTGGCATGACAAAGATGTTTTTTGTTTTCTTTTACCCAAAAAAGGACGAGCTGGGTGGTTGGCATGCTCTAAAACAGAGAACAGCTGCATATCAGTTCTGAAAGTATTTAAATGCTGCATTTGTATTTATATCCTTTACTTTCATCAGCTGCCACTTTGGAGGGGTTTTACCACGAGGGAATTAACTGTGGCTTTCATCACTTTTAGTGGTTTTACTGTGAGGCAAAGGAAGGAAAGTACCGGGCCTCGAGCTTCAAGGGGCCTCGAGATGTGGTCAATTTAAGTGAGAATCAAATATGAGGTATACTCCAAGTTACTTTCAGAGATTAAGATGTGAAACGTAAATGCACTGCACAGCTTCATCCACTTGCCCAATCATTGCCAACTTACTGTGTATTTTAACAGAATAAAAAATTGCTCTGATTTTTATTTTCTTTTTGAATTAACACAGGATTTATGACTGAATAATTGTGGGCTTTTCCCAGGATTATTTTATGGTAGCTAGTTGCTCTTAGCCTATTAGTGCAAGTACACGCACTGTTTCTTGGTAAAACATTGCTGTCAAATTCATGACATATTTTAGCAAGTTTTTACAAATATTGAAAATTAGTTTTAAAAGTCATTCCCCTGTTAAATAGCACCATCACTCCCTGACCGTTTGATCAACTTCTCTTAAAGGAGCCAATTTATTTGTTCATCTTTATTATTTTCTTAATGCATTGAAGTCTTGTTTTATGTGTTTGTATATGCTTGTTTATTTTATTTTATGACTGCATGTGTTTGTCTAAAACTGTTGTCTTGGCCAGGGTACTCTTGAAAAAAGATTTTTACTCTCAGTGAGTTTTCCTGGTTAAATAAAGGTCAATAATAAATACTAATATTCTTAATTGAATATTTTTCTTTATTTTTCAAAAATCTGCATTTTGATTATTTTACTTTATTTATTAAATAACAGCTTATTTGTGCAATTTACACAATGTTCTGTCTCTTACAGATGGAGAAGTTGCAGGATTATTGTTGCTTACTGTCAGAATTGCATGATCTGTGTTTATTCAGTCCACCTTTGCCAACATGTGTGTGCAATTTTACTACCTGTAGAGCAAATAAACTGAGTAATTCTCTTGAAATTGAATGTAAAAATATAAAAATACAATTGCACAAATTCCTTTGCAACCTCCGCTTCTTGCTTTGCTCCACCCACTTTCCAAAAGTTGGCAACATTTTTATGCAATTTTATAACTGTAGAGCAAAATATTTAAGTAAAACTGAAGTTATTCTTTTTTAAATATATTTTCAGGATTTTGACTCTTTTATTTTGTTATTTTGTATCAGAGTAAAGTTGTCAACCCATTTGCTGTGACAGTTTAATTATTTCAGTCTCTCTCTTCATTGGTTACAAATGTTGCAGACAAATTTGTACAGATCTTTTACTGCACAAATAGCTTGACAAACTTCACTTTTGGCCAGATCCACCCAATTTTCTGAATGTCACCAACGTATTTGTGCAATTATATTACTTATTAGAGCAAATTATTTTAGTCACTCTCTCTCTCTTAATTAAATTAAAATTATAAAGAGTATGACATTCACCTGCTTGTTTTTAAAGCAACTAGAGATAACATTTGTTACGATTTTGCACTACACTAATAAAGATTTATTGAGACTGATGATACGTTAAAAGCCTCTGATTATTTATTTTTGCATGCAGGGATTGTTTTTAGTGAGTTAGAGAGGGGCCCCCTATTGGTCCCTGCCCAGAGCCTGCAAAATGACTAAAACTGGCCCTGGCAGCCACGTCACATGAGCAACAGTGTGCATCTATAATGTGTTATATATTTATTTATTATTAATTTAGAATAATATAGACGTTTAAACTGACCTTTTGGGCTTTTTGTTGATAATTCCCATCACGACGAGCTTCATTGAAGGCCTCAGCCCTCCCTTTATCTCTCCTGTGTACTCCCCCTGTGAGACAAAAGAGGTGTTACAGATGAGGATGAGGCCTGCGCCGCATCATCATAACACATCATAACAAAGAGAGAGAAGGTGCTTCCTCATCACGCGTCCTGCGTGAGTCTTCATCCAAGGTGAGCTGCAGCCTTTGTCGATTTGAACAAAAGCTTTATTGTTCCACATTTTTAACGCTCAGTGACTCAGCTGGACTAACTATCTGCATTCTCATACAAGTCAGACATCCAGGAGTTAAATCTTTGGATGAGATGATGCAGAAATGTTGCAGTGCACGCAGAAAATGCAAACAAAGTCTCAGACACTCACATGCTCTTTCTTGTCCTGTTCTTCCATTCCACTCAGGGCGTGATGCGGTGTGGACTGTGCAGCCTTCTGGTGCCAACTGAGCTCAGAGTGAGTCCTCATCCCGCTGGTAAGCCCCGCCCATACCGCGTTGTCATGGAGACAGGCTCCGGTTTGGCCGTGAGGATGATGGGAGGACGAGGATACATTACAAGGAATGAAAATACATTTCCTGGAGTGATTATTGATAATATATTAAATGTGAAAACTGAAATGTCAAAACTCATCTTTGTGTTTTATAGAGCAAAGGATGTCCTTAACAAGCAGTCATTATACACACTTTATTGTTCTTTGTTACTCCATATTAATTATTGCGTGGAGATATGGAGGAATAGCCTACATACCAAGCTAACAGTCTTCTTATTTTTAAGTTGGAGGAAAGAGCTAAAGGAATTATGAATGATCAACCTTCATAGAACTAGCTAAGACTTTTATTAATTTAAACACCTTTAAATTGTATCAATCAAAATTAATTTTTATAGCACAGTTCATACAAATTAAATTGCAGCTCAAAGTGCTTTACATCAAGACAAATATATATATATATATATATATATATATATATATATATATATATATATATATATATATATATATGTATATATACATACATATTCTGAGTAGCATTTTTCATTTTTATCTTACTTTATTAAGGTTTAGTTTAATATTTTATTGTCTGAATTTTTATTTTTATTCCATTTTTAATATTTGCTTATATATCTTGATATAGTTTTTATCTTTTAACACTTATTCATTTTAGATTTAATTTTAATCTTTTATCATGTTTTTATTTATTTGTTTTAAATAAATTTTAGTGTTTTATTATTTTGTCTGATGTTTCTTGGTTTTATTGCTTTACTTTTTCTCGTATCCCTTCTTCTAAATTGTATCATTTATTTTACTTTAGCTTCTGTAGTGTGCATTAGCCTTCAAATCTTCTTGACATCCTGCCAACTATCATTACAACTACACTGGAATACTATTTAGTAGATGGACCTCTGCTGAGTGTTTATTTGCTGAGTGGTTGAAAGAAAGTGATTGTCATGATTTATGTATGTGTATGTATGCATGTGTGTTTATGTGTAGGTGTGCATATATGTATACATATGTATGTGTGTGTATATATATAAATATAGATAGATGTATATATATATATATATATATATATTTGTCTTTTGTCAATCTTTTTTGTCTTGATGTAAAGCACTTTGAGCTGCAATTTAGTTTGTATGAACTGTGCTATATAAGTACATTTTGATTGATTGATTGATATATACATACGTACATGCAACAGGAAGACAGAGGATGGGAAGGAGTAGTAGCCAGCTAGTAGCCATATTTTTATTTTTTATTTATATTTATTTTTATTTATTTATATTTTTATTTAACCCAACAAGTATGTTTTTAACCTGTGTGAGGAAACCTGAGTACCTGGCAAAAACCCACATATGCACAGGAAGAACATGCAAACTACACACAGAAAGACCTCGACCAACGCAGGGAGTCAAACCAGCAACCCTCATGCTGTGTGAGGCACGAGCACAAACCTGCTGCACCACCTGCTGCACCACCCCGTCAAACTAACAGGTATATAAATGGCTACAATAAAGTCAGTTTTTCAATTGGTGTATTTTTGCAGCAATTTAAAGTCATTTTTCACAGAATGTGACAAAGACTGAGATTAAAAAATGTCATTGTTTCATTTTTTTAAATAACATTAATAGACTGATAAATCTGTGCAAATAAACTAATATTTTACAATAAAGACATAAAATCAACCAAAATCAGCAGTTTTTGGTCGTAACATATTGATTTATAATCTATTACTACAACAATATTAATAAATAACGTATACATAAAGAAATTACAACTTAAAAAATGTATCTTCATTTTGAGTATGTGTCCATAAAATATGTGAAGAACATTATTGAATAATATAAACTTTGTTTAGGGGACAAATTAATGTGTAACTTACAAATAAAGTAAGTACTTACTTTCGATGCCAAGAATAAAGTAATATTATGACTTTTGAAGGTAATGAGTAAAACTAATTTATGATGATTTCTGAGAATCTTTCCAATCACTCAATCAGATCCCAAAAGTGTGCCACAAAGAGTCAGAACTAACTATAAAAAAAACTATACTGCAAGTACTGCTAAAAACTTTTTACTTTCTGCATCAAAAAGCAACTTTTTTTAACATGAACTAGTTTAATTATATTTCATCAGCTGCTGTTAATCGGCCTAAATGTCATCTAAGTTTGTTTTACAAAGAACTGCTGCTTGGGTATAAAATCTAAAAATGATTCCTGCTTCATATCTGGAGATTTTTAACAGGAACACAAACATTGTGTTTGTTTAGTTGCCGTGACAACAGAGCCCTGGAGCCTCTCATGTTGACTTAATGTTTTGAGTCAACATGAACAAAAAAATTCAGTTTCGACATCCAGAGATCTGAACAGCAGCAGCTGAACTAACATTCTCTGCAGTTTGGTTAAATTCTTGTTACATGTTAATATTTACGAAAATTCAATTCATAAGTGCAAAACTTTCCATATATCTTACATACATAATGTAATTTATATATTTCACTGCTATTATTATTATTATTTTTATTTTAACTTACTTATATGTCATTGATATTTGATATTTACTCTTGAATTAAGTTCAACTACAAAACCTTTAAATTCATTTTGCTACCTTTTGCAGACAAGAATAAAAAAAAGACATCATAAATCATTTATCCTCTTGTGGCCTTTAACGACAGAGCCCTTTCTACAGTGGCCCCCAGAGGTCAGCTGTAAAAACTTTTATTAAACAAAACAAAATAATTAGTGGCAAAAACATCTAATAAAACAAGAGTGACAAAAAGAATCATAATAGAAACACAAATATTTAAAGATTTACAAAATTATTCATAATTTCATGGAACACAAGATATTGGGTGAAAATTTAAAATCATATATTATATTATATTTTTAATGTTTTGCTGTTGATCTTTAGAGCCACTGAATTGTCCATTCCAAAGCCAATAATTCTGACATTTTTTAAGATAAAAAGGCAACTTAAAATTGAGTTGTTTTTATATATCCTTGCAGCAAAAAATGATAATAACGGTCTTTCTCACAGTGATTTCATTTACTGTAATTTTCATTAAAAATCAGAATTTAAACTGAAATATGTCAAGATTCACAAAAATGATTCAAAAAACAAGAAAAAAATCATGACAAAATATTTAGTGAAAAAATCAACAAATTAAAAATAATATTACATTAATTTATACTATTTTTCAGAATGGCAAAAATAAACCTCTCTCCCTCTCTCTCTCTCTCGACTAATATACACACATAAACGTATATATATATATATATATATATATATATATATATATATATATATATATATATATATATATATATATATATATATATGTCCGTGCTTTTGTAATTTCTTCTAAATTGCACTTTTCCACCTTTTTGTTTTTATTTATTTATTTTTATTATTTCATGTAAATGTTCACGTTTTTTTTTAAACATTTTTTGGTTTCTTTAAATGTTTTTCTGTTGATCTTGAGGGCCACTGTATTTTCTCCAAAGAAGCCAGTAATTTGGACATTTTTTAGAATTTCAAAATACTTTTTTACCTTAAGTTATTCAGTTGTTCTCAAAATTTCCTTTGATCAAAAACCGAAGAAAATAAGCGTTTCCTCAGTGACTTTGTTTGATGTTATTTCAACGTCTTTTTCATTCTTACAATAATGTAATTTAGATTTATTTTTTGATTAATATTGCTTTATATAGCCACATTATTTATTTTTCATTTTATTTATAAGTGCATTTCTTCTTATTTTTTCATCTTAATTTTTAAATTTGTCTTTATATTTCCACTTTTATGGGCCTTGTCTTTTCTGGATTTATTTTTTGATTAATATTGCTTTATATAGCCACATTATTTATTTATGTATTTTATTTATAAGCGCATTTCTTCTTATTTTTTAAAATTATTTTATTAACTTGTCTTTATATTTCAACTTTTATTACCCTTTTCTTTTATAGATACATTTTTTGATTAATATTGCTTTATGGGGAAACATTATTAATTTTTTATTTTATATATTCATCTTTATATTTCCACTTTTAATGCTTTTTCTTTTATACATTTATTTTTGTAATTTGGCACTCTCACGACTCCATATATACATACTGCTATATCACTAACAATTCCGATGGTACCTGAATGCAGCGCCAAACCAAAATGGGCTCGCACTTCGGGAACGCCCACTTCTCCTCTTGCCAACCATAGACATTATATACGTCTATGTTGGCACTAGAGGCACTCTAGTTGGCACGAGGAGAAGTGGGCGTTCCCGAAGCGCGAGCCCATTTTGGTTTGGCGCTGCATTCAGGTACCATCGGAATTGTTAGTGATCTAGCAGCTATGGTGCAAACCTTTGACCAACCAGCGTTTGAGGATCAGCTGATTCTGTCACATGACCCTCGTTAACATGCACCTAGACGCCTAGCATAATAGAGAGCAGCAGTGAGGAGTGTAAATAACAGCGGAGTCTGGGAGAAACGGCACAAAGACATGAGTGAGTCCTTTTATCACGTTTATTTTCATTTATTAACCGTTTATTAAACAGGAGTGTTAGCCATCAGAGACGTTATTTACCTGAGTGTTGCAGCAGTCTGTGTGGCTAATGCTAACGCTGGAGTCTGACAGTGGAGTGGTGTAACAGTTGAAAAAGTGACCGTGCTAACCGGCGACTTTGATCCAATGAGTCAGTTGTTGTGGTTACAGCAGATGTCGAGGGGAATGTGACCGCATGCAATGTTTATCTCGTCATAATAATGACAATACTCTAACTTATGTCTACTTACAAATACAGACCTAAAAGTAGACATTCATGGGTACTTTCTGTCTCTAACGTCTGTTTTAACGGCGGTTATTTCACCAGTTAGCACGGTAACTCCATAATCATAACAGTAGCAGTCAGAATATGGAATAGACGATTATTAAAGACATGATCACATGAGTTTTAATTGAGTATATAAATATGTTAAATGGTATTGACTGAAATCAGCACTTCCCTCTTGATGCTTGTGGTTTTCTGTTTGCTCACAAAGTTTAAGGAACAAAACATGTTATAACACCATCACTTTTGGCTCCGTGCCTGTCAAAATACCAGACTTAAACCTTGGAACAGTGCATTAAGATAACAAACAATGCTGCTTCAGTACTACCACTGTAATAAAAATAAAAATGTAGGCCATCCACTCTGTGATTTCATATTTTTAATTATTTTCATTTTAGACGATCTCTTACACCCTGGAACATTGTGGTTTTGTTTGTATTGGGGTTTTGTATGTGCAAATAATTCAGTGTGTGGGAGTGTGCATGCAATATTTTAAAACAAGAATGAGAGAATAAATAAAAAGACTGGAAACATTAGATAGGCATTGCTGTTTTTTTTTAAGTTTGAGATGAATAAGGAAAGAAATAAAGATATAAAATACGTTAATATAGCAAATTAGTTTAAAGAAATATGTCCATGCTTTATCTTTGCTGCTGTTCCTTTTGCGGTCTGGAGCCTATCACTGCTACTAGGCAAGAGGCAGGTACCCCATGGACTGGTAGCCATCCAATCACAGGGCCAACATCTAGAAATAGACTATTGTTAACACACATACTTAAACCTAAAGGCGTTAAGAGTCACCAGTGAAGCTAACAAGCATTTTTATTGGTCTGTAGGAAAACCAGAGAGGGCCTAACTGATTCAGGGAGTCGAACCAGCAACCTTGTTGCTGTTAGGTACAAGCACCACCTGCTGCACCATGTTGCAGCCCGCCCCTCAAAAAGCTAGAAAACATAAAATAATTGATTTTGATGAGGCCACATTTCAAAAATAAGTTGGGGGATCAGACTGTGAAGAACAATACTCATGTGCAATTTACTATCTATTTTCAAGTTGCACTAAAGGGCTGAGCATATTAAGTTAAAGATAAATAATAAATATATTATAGCAAAATAGTTAAGACACATATTACATTGGTATCATAAATTACTAGTTTGAGCTGCTTTCATGAATATTATATATGAATAAACATAGTCAGTGAGATCATTTTAAAAGTTTTTGTTGTGTGGAAATAATGTGGGCAAAAAAGAAAGCCAAAAACACTGCCATCTGTCTTTGAATTCTGCTGAATTGTTAAAATTAGCATTAGCCATGACTGTAGTATCTGTGGATCCCTATTGAATACATTTGGAACATGTTTATACTGTCTTGGTTTGTTTGCATTTTTAATAATAATAATAATTATAGCAAACTAGAAGTGCAAAGAGAGCAACAACCTTAAGCGTGATGTTAACAACACCAGAAAAAGACAAGGGGAAAGGAAGGAACAGAAAAGTACGGATGAATGAAAGAAAAAAAGAATAAAGCAAGCAAGGAAGTAAGGAAGACATGAAAGGAAGTAGGAAGGAGGAAGACAGAAAAGAAGTGAGGGAAGAGAGTAAAAAAGAAAAGTAAAAGAAAGAAGGAAAGGACTGAAGGCAGGGAAAAAGGAAGTCAGGAAAGAAGAGATGGAAGAAAAGAATAAGACAGGAGGAAAGGAAGGGATGAAAGAATGACTAATATTCTTAGAAATTTCATCAAAACCCACTGAAAACCTTTTGAATTGCTCACAGACAAACAAACATGCAAACACCAGCACAACATAATCTCCTTTGCGGAGGTGAATAACTGATATTTTGTGCCATAGGCCTCTGTTTTTGTTGTGGTGATATTAAAATAGGTCTCAATGTAGTTCAGTTTTTGCTAATACCAAATTTAATTTTGAAATTCTGATTGCATTCTGTTATTTAGTAAAAAAAAAAGAAAGGTTACAAGCTGAAGTCCAGTTTACAGTGTGGAAGTTACCGAGAATGGATGCATCTAAGAATCAATTCTGCACCTCTAAAGAGTTAAATTGATTATCAAGCTGCTGATAAATTGATTTAACAACTGAATATTAAATTAAAGGCTCTAAAAATCAAAGGCCTGGCAGACTTTGCAGAGCAATAATTATGTAATGGATAAATAACCGGTTACACAACAGAAGCTACCAAACAGCTTATCATGTGAGAATATCAATACCGTTTGGAGATCAGTACAAAAAGACTAATGTCATAAAGTTACACTGTGTTTGTGTGAAGGAGGTGATTTTTATGAATCTCCTGTTGTGGGGAGGTGAAAACATCAAGCACATTATGCACATTTTATGATGTAAAACAATCAGCGTGAACTTTTTTGTGTTGAAAATATATGTTTGGCTCTTCCTCCACTGCTGTGGAGTTTTAAGTTGTTGTTCACTGGTTGTTGTGGCTGTTTGTCAAAAAACAAACAATAAAATCAACAAACAAAGAAAAACTTGCTTACTTAAATCAAATGGCTATGAATACACTGTTCTGCTGTGATTTTTCCGTCTTGTTTGTCTCTTCACTTGATTTCTTTTAAAGGCTGCAGACACTGGAAGTAATTTTTTTAACTTATTCACTACATTTAGATAGATAGATAGATAGACTGATAGATAGACGGTAGAAAAACAGATAGATGTACAGATAGATAGAAAAATAGATAGACGGACGGATAGATGGATAGACAGACAGACAGATGGGTAGATAGACAAAATAGATCGATAGACAAATAGAAAGATAGATAGATAAACTTAATCCTGAGTGTAATTATTGTTAACTTTTTTCCCAACAAAGAGAGTCATTAATGTGCAACTGTATATTAACAGTGTCCCATAGTGGGAATTACAGATGAAACCATATGTCAAGAAAAGTGAGATTTTCATTTAAAAGAGAAAAAATATCTCTACTTAAAGCAACATTTATGTGATTTTAGGTCATTTGCATTTTCAAGGGAATGCTTTGCGAAATGACACTAGCACATCAACGAGGAGAGAACCAGAAATTGCCTAAAAGAATCCTAAAAAACAAATTTAAATCTTATTAAAGAGGAAATAATGACAAGGACAGGCTCTGGCATCAGTCTTTATGCATTAAGCAGATATTAAATGTCCGAACTGTTATTTATTATTGCTTAAAACTTAACAAAACACTTCGGTTCTCAAGAGAATGTCAAGAAAAGAATCAACAAGAAATCACAGCAGTCACATCCTATTATGTATTTGATTTCTACAAGCACACCTCTGTTTCTAACCAATCTTTTTGTTTCAGGTAAAGGAAGCTCCCGTTTCCTCCCTTTCCGTGTGGAAGTGAAGGTGTCCCTCCGGTTGTGACCACCGATCAGAGGAGCGTCACAGTGAAGAGTGGCCACCATGCATCCGTTCGGCTGTGAGGCTGAGACGTCCCTTCAGGATCTCTTTGAGTATTTTAAGAAATGTCTGCAGCAGGCGGAGTGGGAGCTGGCCAGCTCCTGTGTGCCTCAGCTGGTCCAGTCCACAGGGGGACTCTCCGAGGAGCTGAGGGAGATAATCAGAGCCATAGTCGGCCATCCATACGATCTGAAGTGAGTGTTTCTATCTGTTTAATCTGTTTTTCATTCTTTTCCAGTATGTGGTTTGTTCTGGATCAGTATTTCGATGAACTATTGCTTCAAAAAATCTGAAAAATATGGAACACTTATTTGTATCGGTTGATTATTTGTGTAATGTCTTCTGTTAATTTTGTAGATGGGAGTCTGTGGGGAGTCCACACAAACTGGCCTGGTTTTGGCTGCAGGTTTTGGAGAAATGGACGGAAGAAAAGGTAAAAATAAAACACCACTGCATGTCTGTCAATGCAGTTTTTCTGAAATTAGATCTTTGGTAAGTCAGTCTTGAGGTAGCAAGCCTAGTGCAGATCATAGACTTAGGAAAGAATGCAGAGCCATTAAAAACATGGCACTGGGGTTGCTGGATTGGCGGAGTGGTGAGCAATGTTAATTTTGACAGCACTTATAAATTTAGTTTTAATTATAGTCTTTTTCCAAAATATGTTTTAGTTTTAGTCATAATTTAGTCATCTAAATTGTTTTAATGTTAGTAAGTTTCAGTTGATGGAATTTCACAACATTTTAGTCGATGAAATCTGCTGTAAATTTAGTCAACTAAAATATGAAGTGTAAAGGGTAAGGCATTTTTTATGTTTCCTTGAATTTCTTAAGTCATGTTTTACACTTGGATAAAACAAAACATTCAATAACCCTTTATTGAAAGTATAAATGAACAGAAACAAATTGAACTTTTGTGTGAAATGCAGTCACCTTTATTTAGGCTACCTGGCAGAGCATCTCAGTTACAATACCAGAACTGACAACAAACGGTGAACCTGCTCTACATGAATATATCAATTCATAAAGAGAGGAGCTCTGATTGGATCGCTCCACAACTTATCCCACCACCACCAAGCTAAGGCAGCTGTGATTGGATGTCCCTCTTAACTCATCCAACCTTTCCACACAACCAAAGTAGCTGTGATTGGATATATTCCTAACTTGTCTCTACTTTCTACATGACCAAATTAGGTCTGATTGGATTAAGTCTCTGTCAAACATTTTAGTCTAGTTTTTATTTGTTGATGAAAATGTCAGTTAATTTAGTTTTAGCTTTTGTCCATGTGCTCTTGTTTTTATTAGTTACTGTCTAGTTTTCGTCACGGAAAAAAGTTGTTGACGAAAACTATGACAAGAATAAGTTGTCAACAAAATTAACACAGGTAGTGAGCAACCAGGCACGACCCACATACATGCTTCTGCCGGTCCAGGTTCAAATCCAGCCTGTGGCCAGTTTGCAGATTGTCCTTCCCTACTCTCTCTCGCCCCCTTTCACAGACCTATCCACTGTCTCTCTCTCCTCACAGTAAAGGCACAAAATGCCCAAAAAATAATCTTTAAAAAAAACATGGCACTGAACTGACCAGTTACCCCAGAGTTGACGAGCCAACAGAGCATCCTTGACAGACTGAGAATAGAGATGGATCAGGGATGTTCTGTAAATGAAACTTGGCAGGTATCTTTGAATATTAGTGATTGTGAACTGTAATATCATCAGAATGTATTAATATCCCAGAATGATTCACCCTGTTATCACAGAATGTCAACATTAAAAAAGCAACATTATCAGTTTTAGAGCATGAAAAGTTGTTTTTCTTGCTTCACATTTGTTTCTAGCTCAAAACAAATAAGAAATCACTGTCACAGGTTAATTCTAGTTAAGGGGAGACTGCTTACTTTCAATCAAAAAAGATTTGTATCGGTATTGGCACTAATAAATTCAGAAATGTTGGCATATCGAATATTGTGCATCCCTAATTTAAATCAAATGTATATACCTGGGTCATGGCAAAATATCTTCTCTTTAAAGCAATAAGTTTTAGAATTCAGTATGTGTGATTTCATATGTTAAGATGTTTTAAAATGAGGTTTAAATGTACCTGAAACTCCGTAAACAGATTAATATCGCATTTTCTCTTTTGTTTTACCTGCACTGAAGGTCCCATCAGACACCAGAAAAGAGCTGGAGTTCCTGCTGCTCCTGGAGGAGTTGGGATCAGAGGGTATAGCTGTGACTGTTATTAAGGTATTTATGATAAGATAAGTCTAAAATTAAAATAAACCTGCAGATTACCATGCAGGGAAGGAATGGGCAACTTTGGTGACACACATTTAAACAAAACCTTTGAAAACGTTTAATAAGATATTTAAATTGTTCATAATTTAACAAAAAAGGGAATCCAAAATCTCTTTGGGACATAATTAATCAGTATTTATAGTTTTAACCATGAACACAAATAGTTGTATGTAATAGTTTGTTTAATTCAACAAGCTAAAAATTGATTTTTTTTTGTGCAAATTACCTGTTACTTTAATTTTTTGAAATGCATATACTGTATGAAGTGTTAATGAAAGTCTTTAAGATGAATATATACAGTTTTGTTAATAAATACACCTATAAAACAGGTATTGTTTGCATAGATTATCATAAAAGAAGAAGGAAATACCAGAAA
The DNA here is from genome assembly GCA_037902135.1 of Cetoscarus ocellatus. Classification (NCBI taxonomy): domain Eukaryota; kingdom Metazoa; phylum Chordata; class Actinopteri; order Labriformes; family Labridae; genus Cetoscarus; species Cetoscarus ocellatus. The sequence goes on from JBAMNC010001206.1 coordinate 1,561,000, forward strand.
TTAAGATAATTTTTAATTTATTATGTTAAATGAATTTGACCTGAGAATATGAAACTCTGTTATAATCCCTCACAGCAGGTTTCTACATTTTTGTCTTCATGTTTACTGTTTTTTTATATATATAATTAAAACTAACTTGGGGGCCACCAGTTGCCCATTGCTGATGTAGAGAGAACTGGATAAGAAGGCCTTGTATCTTTTATTAGAGATTAGGACCAGTTTCCTGATAAAAAATGCTGATTTACCATGACATGAAACCCTTAAACATACTTATCTTTTTTGTAGGAGTTGCACCAGGCCTATTTGGACTCACAGTCAGAGCAGAAGACCCCTGATGATTTGAGGACCACAAACGCTGCCGTGGAGTCTTGCCTGCAAACTCTGCTGGAGAAAAAGAAGCCAAGACTCGCTCAATCTTTGGCACATTTTTTACAGGTAGTTAAATTATTTAAAGAAAAAAAAGAGTTATGTGCACATCACTTTCTCTTAGCGCAGGTGCAAGGATTGAAAAACAGCTGCAGAAAGGAAACATTCCTGTACTCTTCCTCTGATGATAGTTAATCTTCACTAAACTATCACCTGATACATTTTTTTGTGGGGCACTGAGTAACTGTGCAGTCAAAACCTTAAAATGAGTTAAACTTAATAAGAATATTAACCAAAAAAAGTTTTTTTCTCGAAGATATTTTTATTGAACTTTTTCAGAAATATATGGTACAGGTGTAAAATGTTGCTCGGAAGTTTATGAAATACACAGTCGATGCAGGTCGAGAAAGGTAATCCTCTCCATGCGCCATAGGGGGAAAATAAAAACACAACACCAAACAGCTGGAAGTCAGGTTTCAGAAGAATTTTGTCCTTTTTTTTGCACAGTATTGCAGTATTTCTGGTCTTCACGTTCCTTGATTTAGTTATTTAAGAGAAACTATGCCAGTTAAAATAGTCTTTCTGTAAATTCTTTTCTGCTGGCACTGAATATAAAAAAAGAAAATTTAATATCAAACAAATAGCTTTATCTTATTTGCAATTTTAAGAGGTGTATTCAAAGTGACACCATTCTTTAGACTGTGCGTGCAGTAACAAGGAAGAGACAGACAAAGCTCGCCCACCGCTAGTTAGCTTTAGGTCAAACACTGTGAGTCAATGGGTAGTGTTAGCCTTCCTCTGCCTACAGTCATCAGATAAACTCTTCAGCAACACTAAACGGTCCTGTTTGCTTGTTGTGACTCGTTTTTTTTTACCGCGGTATGTTACGTTATCTTCTACTATCTTCAGATTATCTTATTCTACTCCTAAACAGAGGCTTTGTTTTGTTGACCTACTTCGGTAGTGGTTTGCGCTAGAGATGTTTGAGCTAAGCTAACTAGCGGTAGGCAAAGTTTGCCCGTCTCTTCCTTGTTCGTGCACGCACAGTTGAAAGAATGGTGTCTAACTGCTTGTCATGGACTCAGGAGTGAGGCAAGACATGAAAACAACAAAAATGTTGGAGTGTTCCTTTAATATTTTATTTCATATCCATATTCTTCATTTTCCTAATCTCCTGAAGGACCAGTCACAGACAGAAGGCCTCAGTCTGCAGCACACATTCATCTCACACTTGATGAAGAAGTTGGCAAAGCCCGAGAAGAAGCCTGAAAACGTGGACGAGTGGGCAGAGGAGATCTACTCCGTGTTGTCCGTAATGCCGTGGAGCTCTGGTCGAGGCGGGGGGCAGCTGGAGGGGCTCTGCGAGGCTCTGTGGGCGGCCAAAGATGGACCACTTAGAGAGGAGCGGATTCTGAGCTCGCTGCTCCGTCCACGCTGCGACGCTCTCGTCTCCGTGTACTGCTCCACGGCTCTGAGGCTGCAGAGGGATCATCTGCTGAGGAGCTCGCCACAAACTCAAGGTAACTTCACCATGTCTTTAGAAACTGCCAACTCTAATGTGAAACAGGTGGGGATGATGTGGCCTCTACTTTCCTCAGACTTTTGGTTGATTTTTAAATATAGACATTTTTTTTATTGAAATATAAATTCTGTTTTTCCATTTCTTGATCATCTGCTTGAGGAAAGGAAACATGCTCACACTGCTGCAAACAAACTGCTTCCAGTGTGAAACCACTCTTAGGATTTTACTCTGTACAGTGAAATCAGAAAATTGTCTTTAAACAATTTGATGCATAGTAAATAAGTTGGTTAAAAGTGTTAAAGAACTGAAAACTGGTTGCAAATTTAATTTTCGGTTCCTTTTTATATATTTTTATTCAACCTTTATTTAACCAAATAATTCCCATTGAGATCAGGATCTCATTCATATTTCCCTTGAGCCAGGTATCCATTTGGCCCACAAGCCTCTGCATTGGGAGCAGCATGTCTAATCATGTCTGTGCAGCCACAGTAAACATTAGAGCTGAAGCCACATCCACTTCTGAGAGTGGCGCAATCAGACACAGCCTGTGCTGAGCAAGACTGAAACAGAGGAGTATATAGGCATGATCAGTTTTAATATCTGAATATTAGGAAAGAAACTTTAAAAATGTGTTTCTGGGGTGTCTGGGATCAGGGTTAACTTGTTAAAAAGGAGGAAGATATGGAAACTTAAGTGCAAAAAGAGTAAAAGAAGCTATCTGTGGCAATAAATCAGTTCAGTTCAGAAAACTTTATTTATCCCACAAGGAGCAATTCATGTGTAGCTTTCCGATCAACATTCATGCATACAGTCAGTCAACAACATAAATTAATAATCAATCTGTCAAAGAAACATATTTAAGCATGGGACAAAGTGGGATGTCCGAACATTATAAGTAGTCTACGTATAAAAATTGTAGAGCAAGATAAAATAAGGTAAGATAAAAGATAAAAGCAAGTCTGGTACAAACAAGACAATGTAAAAACTGTAAAAACAGTAACAAAAAAATACATTAAATATATATAGGTAGGACAGGAAATAAATAATGTCCTATAAATAAAATAAGAACAAGTAAAAGTCATTTAAAATGGCAGTGATCTGTGTGTAGCAGCTTAGTAGCAGAGGGAATGAAGACTTTGAGTAGCGATTAGTTTTCCTTTGGGCAACATTGTACCGTCTGCCTGAAGGCATAAATGCTAATAATAATCATAATAATAACAATAATAATAATAGTACGTTATGTATATAGATAGCTTTTCAGAAACTCAGAGACAATGTAGTACTAAAGAAAAAAAGATCAAAACAATGTAAACTAAATAGCATAAATATAGTAAAAGCTTTTATTATGGCGGTGCTACACTTAACTTTGTGTGCATTGATGGACATTGTTGTGGCAAAATGTTTTGTATATATTATGTGATGACACCGATATCTACAAACGAAGCTTGGTGTAGAAATAGCAGCTTTTATTATTTGATCAAGAGATGTCAGAATAGGCTGTATTTTATCTTACAGGTAGCTTTCAGCATGAATCTGTGATGAGGTCTCTAACACGTCTTGGCGTTTATCAGACGGACAAAGCAGTGTCATGTTCCTGGTGATCACTTCCTCCTCTTGTTTTACTTTCTATTCTTTGTACTTGAGAGATTTGAGGTCTGAGATTCAGCCTTCCTGTTGGTTTGAAGTGAACAAATAATGACAGGTCCTCCTTTTTCCTCTTTTGATCACACTTCTGCTTCTGTGGCTGCAGAGGAGCTGCACATGTACCACCTGCTCTTGTTCACTGCACTTATGGGTACTGTGTTATGGTATGTTGGTAGGAAATATGTGGGAAGGGTTTCAGCCTATTTTTACCTCTACTGTTGGCTACTACCACATTTCCTTTACCACCTCTGAGACTTTTTAAAATTTATTTTAACTTGTTTAGTCTGCAAAACACACAGAAACAGATGTGAATCAACAAAACAGTTAATTTTCCTGTAAAGAATGCTGTTGATTTTTAGATGTAGACAACGATAAAAGGTGAGGCAATGTGGTAAATTGATAGACTCTCCTGGTAATGCAGGTGATATTTGGGGTATTGTGGCCAATATGTGCATGTATGGTAGATAATCAGCTGTAAACATCAGCAGGAATCTGCAAGTACTGATTTTCCGCTTTTCAGGTGTTATCTGCTGATACAAATATTAGATAATATCATCATCCCTAATTTTTTTTAAGAAAAATGATAAAGATAATAGTTTAAAACTCCCTCACAGGCAAGCTGAGACTTGTGATATTTGGCTTAAAGAAAGACAAACAGTTTTGACTTTTATTATTTAACTCAAAGTTAGTTCACTGTCTTTTTTCTCCCAAATATTTTTATTGAAGAAATACAGTATGATACTTCCAATCACAGAAATACAGTTTACCTTTCCTTTTTTTTTGGACACATATATGCAAATGTACACAGTCACATATACACATATAGAGTTAAAAATGATCAAAGTGCAGTGTAATAAACAATGAACAACCCTAACACAAGCCAGCTGTGTTAATTTTGTTGACCAATTGTTCTCGTCAGAGTTTTTGTCAAAAACCTTTTTTCCCTGGACGAAAACTAGACAGTAACTAATAAAAACAAGTGCACATGGACAAAAACTAAAACTGAATTAACTAACATTTTCATCAACAAATAAAAACTAGACTAAAATGTTTGACAGAGACTTAATCCAATCAGACCTAATTTGGTCATGTAGAAAGTAGGGACAAGTTAGGAATATATCCAATCACAGCTACTTTGGTTGTGTGGAAAGGTTGGATGAGTTTAGAGGGACATCCAATCACAGCTGCCTTAGCTTGGTGGTGGTGGGATAAGTTGTGGAGCGATCCAATCAGAGCTCCTCTCTTTATGAATTGATATATTCATGTAGAGCAGGTTCACTGTTTGTTGTCAGTTCTGGTATTGTAACTGAGATGCTCTGCCAGGTAGCCTAAATAAAGGTGACTGCATTTCACACAAAAGTTCAATTTGTTTCTGTTCATTTATACATTCAGACTTTACTAGCATTCAATAAAGGGTTATTAGATGTTTCATTTTATCCAAGTGTGAAACATGACTTCAGAAATTCAAGGAAACATAAAAAATTCCTTACCCTTTACACTTCATAGTTTAGTTGACTAAATTTACAGTAGAGTTAATCGACTAAAATGTTGTGAAATTTCATCAACTTAAACTAGACTGAAACTAAAACAACTTAGATGCAATATTAAAGGCAATAACAAGCAGACATTCAATCGGGTAGTACCTCAAAATTAGTGAAATAGGAATAATTGACAGTACATCCTCTCAACGTGTATTTAATTTTCTCAAGTTTTTAAAAACATATCTTTAAACAACTGGGAGATACAGTGATATTTCCTATTCAGCAATAAGAAACGTCTTGCTAACAAGGATGTGAAAGCTATAATAAACTTTTGTACAGTGCAAGTGAGGAGCCAGGAATCCCAAATATAGCAGTCAAAGGGTAAGCTTGGAGATTTACCCCATGAACAGTCAACAACATAATTTTCAGATCACAAAGAAAAGATGTGGCTAAGGTGACAAGGAGAGCCGTGGCATTTATCACACTTGTCTTCAACTTCCGGATCCAGTTCAGATAGTCTGGACTCAGAGAAATGCGCCCTGTGTAAGACTTTAGATTGAATAAGTCCAAGACAAAGCTAGTTCATTTTCTAACAGTCTTTTGTTACTAATGGTTTTGCTTTTCTGGATTTCCCTCTCCAGTGGACCTCCCTGAAGCAGAGAAGCTGACCCTCAGTCTAAGCAGCCATAAGGATCGTCCATCCATCTGGAAAACCATTTACTTCGAGTGCCTTAGCAGTGGGAAGCACTTCCTGGAGCAGGTCCTGGTAGGTGTAACAGAGCTGACGATGTAAATGTGAAGCTCTGTTTCAGGAGCTTCATGATTGTTTCTAACTGAACGCTGAAGGTCGAGTAAATTGGCAGCCTCACATGGTGAAATTAAATCACGTAATTGTTTCCTTCCTGTAGGTCACTGCGCTCGACCTGATTAAACACGAGGAGTTCCCCCAGCTCAGAGATCTGCTCCAGCTGGAGTTTCAGCCGCTGTCCCGCCTGCTGCTGCTCCTGGGATGGACTCACTGTCGCAGTCTGGGCTCAGCACAAACGCTGCTCTGCATCCTTCACAAAGAGCAGGTCAGAGCACAGAAACATCCAGATGTCTGGACATTAATATTCTCCAACTCTACGCCCTGCAGCTCCATCCTCCAAAACCCCCTGAGTAGATCAGACCCTGTCACTTTACTGCAGCCAGACACATGAGGGACACGGAGATATTATGGCTGCTTGATACTAATGCTGTTCTTTCTTTTCTTTCATTCATTCATTCATTCATTCATTCTTTCTTTCTTTCCTTCTTTCTATTTCTTTCCTTTTCTTTCATTCTCTCTTTCTTTATTTCTGCTTTCCTGCTTTGTTTCGTTATATCTTTCTGTATTCTTTCCTTCTTTCTTTCATTCTGTCTTTCTTTACTTTTCTTTCCTTCTATTTTCTTTATCTCTGTTTCCTTCTTTATTTTGTTATATATTTCTTTATTCTTTCCTTCTTTCTTTTCTTCTGTCTTTTGTTCTATCTCTTTCTTTCCTTCTGTCTTTTCTTCTATGTTTCTTCTTTCCTTCATTCTGTCTCATTAGCTGTGTTCGAAACCATTCACTCATTCACTCACTCACTCACTCCCTATGTAGAGTTAATGAGATTTCAGACACTACACTGAAATTTTCTAAACATCATTGCGTCAGCAGATGAGGCGGATATTCCTGTGACGGAAGTGGATGTGCCAAGAATCACGTAAACAAACCGGGCACTCAGGTGGATAAGTGGCAAATTTTGCAGCCGTTTACAGCCGTTAAAAGATGTACAAACCTAAGCTATGAACATGTTAAAGATGCTTTAACGTTTCTTATATTTATAAACGAAAGCAGCGCCAATTTATGCCATAGCAGCCATCTTTATCCTCTTCTTCTTCTCTGGAAAAACACGACCGCATTGCATTGTGGTATAAGGCGGTACAATATAGGGTAGATCGTATGTACACTCACATTTGCTGTGCATTGTGGGTATTTTATGGTGCACTATATTGTGAATGAAATTAACCGCTGAGAATTGGAACAACACTACAAAATGGCGAACACACTATATTTGTGATAGGGAAAGGTTTCGAACACAGCTATTTTCTTTTGTTCTATCTTTCGTTCATTCTATCTCTCTTACTTCTTTCTTTCGTCTTTTGTTCTCTAGTTCTTTAGTTCTATCTTTCTTTTTTATGTCCTTCTTTCCTTCATTCCATCTCTTTTTCTTGTTTTCTTTCTTTCTTTCTTTCTTTTGTTCTTTCTTGGGCTGGGCAATTTATCGATTAAATCAATTAAGCTGAAATATTTTCTGTAGATTTAAAAAAAAAAAATTGAGATTTTTTTTCTTGACCTACCCCAATTATAAGTTGTTGCAATGTTTGAAAATATAATTATTGAAATGTACAGTTTTCTTGATGGTAGGACTTGTTAGGTTTTGCACAATCACTTTGATAGTCTTATATTTGTTTTTAAATGAGATTAAATATTGATCAGAGAATTTTATTTTAATATTCTGTGAAAATACCTCAGCCTTCAGTGTTTATGTAGACAAACCTGCCTATGTTTGAACTACATAATCAGCATTTTATGACACTTATTTAGCTGTAAGAGGGAAATTCTGTTTGGTTTGGGGATATAGTTTGACAACATAAAGGCAAAATCTGACTGTGTCACTGGATATTTTTTTTATTTTTTTTTTTTGAAAGGAAAAAAAATGATTAAAATCATAAATCGAGTGTTGTGAAAAAAAATAGGTGATTTTACTTTTAGCCTATATGACCCAGTCCTAGTTCTTTCTTTGTTTTGTTTGTTTTTTTCTGTGGGGGACCTGTTTTGGCCCTCAGGCCACCAGTTGATGATCACTCAAAAATTGATTAAGGGGTGATGTTGGACACAGTCGATGCTTCCTCTCTCCTGCTCTCTGTCTGTTTTAAGACACCGAATAACTGGAAAAAGTCAGTAATAGCTGGCTTTTGATTAAGAACAAACCACTTCTGCTCTCATAGTTTCAACCCAAGATTTGGTCTTTCTTAAATAAACTTTGGTATATTTTGGGGCTGTGGTAATTAATCGACTGAGGTTTTATAGTTTTTATAAACAAAGTATAAAAAGTTTTGACAATCTTACCTTTTAGTCGCAGAGAAAACTCATTTAATGGTGAAATTATAGCAACTCTCCTGATCTATAAAGGATTATAGGCTTCTCTTTTTTGACAATTAACACTTTATTTGATATTTAACTAGGGCTGGGCGATACAACCTGAAAATAAAATCCCCAATTTTTTCCACAAAACTCTATTTTACGATATTAATAGATTTTTTCCCTCTCAAAAAAAATAACACCCTTCAAGTGACACAAAAATTACATGACTCAAGTTTTGCCTTTGTGTTGTCAAAATATATCCCAAAACTCAACAGACCTTACCTCTTATAGTTAAAATGCATGCTGTAATTTTATCATAAACTGTTGATTATGTAGTTCAAACGTAGGGAGGCCTGTCTACATAAACACTGAAAGATGAGCTATTTTTCACGGTGTATTAACATGGAAACATCTTATCAATATTTAATCTCATTTAAAAAAACAAATAAAAGCCTGAACATGTGCTTGTGCAAAACCTGACAAGGCCTATCACCATGAAACCTGTACATTTTCAGTACTTATATTTTTAACATTGCAACAACTTATGATTGGAGTAAGTTGAGAAAAAAAATCTGGATTTTTTTATTTTTAATCTTCTGCAGAAAATAATTAGACTTAATCGATTAATTGCTTTATCGCCCAGCCCTATATTTAACAAAAAAAATATGTATCTTAACTTTTGAACTTTTGTTAAAAGATAAGTGTATTAAAAGAAATCCACATTCTCCTGTTGATTTTTTAGGCTCTAGCCAATGACTCCATTCTGCAGGAGTTTGCCAATCTTCTGTCCTCTCAGCTCGGGATACTGGAATGGTGTAAAAACAACAACCTGTGAGTAATAACTCTTATTTAATTGTTTCTAACTTAACGCTATCTACTCAGAGATTCCTTCTTTTTTAAAAATGGGTGCCCTTTTTCTGTTGTTTCCTCAGGGGTATGTCCACGGAGGCATTACTGGCTCAGCTCTACACTCTGGACAATCACTCTGCTCTTTATATCCTCCACTCTCTGACTCCTCTGGCTCAGTGTGAAGAGAGAAAAATACTGGATCTGCTGCAACAACTGCCAAATTCACCAGGACCAGGTCAGCACGCATATCAGCCTCTTATCTCTTATGTTCCTGATACTTCATCATGAATGGGAGAATGATGTGTTTTTTTTCCTGCAGAAGAAGAAGCTGAGAAAGTCAGTCCTGTCAGTCCTAGTGTGCAGAGAAACATCATCCTGTTTCAGGGTTTCTGCGCCATGAAGTACGCCATCTACGCCCTCTGTGTGAACGCTCACAAATACTCAAGCTGCAGTGAGTGTGAGTCCATGCAGCACAATCATCAACCCCCTGAAACAGAGAGTGAAACATCTACTTCCTCAAATGGTATGAAATCTTTCTCGTTTCCTGCTGTGGTTTGCTAGTTTGATAACCGATGATGAATGGTTCCTGTTTGCCTAGTTAAAGGGATACGCCAACTTTTTTTTCTTTTCGTGTCTCACCTCACTCCTGAGTCAATGACAAGCAGATAGACACCATTCTTTCGACTATGCCAGAGCTTGCCCACTGCTAATTAACTTAGCTCAAACACTGGGAGTCAGTGGGAAGTGTTAGCCTGCCTCTGCCTACAGTCATCAGATAAACTCTTCAGCAACTCTAAACAGTCCTGTGATGTTATGTTATGTTACGCTATCTTCTACTATCATCGTATTGTCTTCTTCTACTCATAAATTGAGGCTTAGTTTTGTTGACCTACTTTGGTGGTGGTTTGCGCTAAAGATGCAATGTTAGCAAACGAGTCGAGTCTTTTGAACAGCTCTTTTAAGAAAACAAGAACTGAGTCACTGTTGTGAGTGAGTTGTTTGTTTGCGAGCCATTCTTAAATTTGCAATCGATTCACGGAAGTAGGTCAACAAAACAAAGCCTCTGTTTACGAGTAGAAGAAGATGATATGATGATAGAAGATAACATAACATAACGCACTAAAAAAACGAGTCACAACAAGCACACAGGACCATTTAGAGTTGCTGAAGAGTTTATCTGATGATTTAGGCAGAGGCAGGCTAACACTACCCACTGACTCACAGTGTTTGAGCTAAGCTAACTAGCAGTGGGTGAGCTTTGACCGTCTCTTCCTTGTTTCTGCACGCACAGTGGAAAGAATGGTGTCTATCTGCTTGTCATGGACTTGGGAGTGAGGCAAGACATGAAAAAAGGAAATGTTGGCGTATTCCTTTAAGCAGATAAAGCAGATTGAAGTCATTTACCATTCAAACATCTTGACAATGTCCTCCCCTTGTTCTTGTCTGTTGGGTTTTCCAGGTCACCACTTGATGTTTAAGCACTTTCTGTCTGAGTGTCAGCTCTACCTGGAGGCTGTGCCTGCCTTGTTTCGCCTGGAACTCCTGGAGAACATCTTCTCCCTCCTCTTCCTCTCCACGTCTGACTTTGTCCAAAATGACTCAAACTCCAGTCAGAACAATCAGTCAGACTGTTTGTCAGAGAGCAAACCGAAGGCCGATGAGATCGATAACAGCAGAAACGAGAGCCAAAAGCTGCATTCAAACTGTTTTCACCTGGAGCTGGGGCATTTCGTCCAGGGCTGCAGGGGCTTTCTGGTGGACGTGACGACCATGGAGGGTTTCCTGAAGCTGCTGAAAGAAGGGCTAGAGGGCATGTGTGTGGTGGGTCAGCAGGAGGGACAGGAGGGAGGACGAGCTCTGCCTCGAGAGGCCGAGGCGGCGGAGAGCCTCGGCTGCTCGGTGACGGCTGCCACGTTTGGCACTCGCCTGCAGAGGCTATCCAAACGCACCGCAGAGGCTCAGTGGAGGCTGCAGATCGTCACCAGCAACCAGGGCAGTGGAAATGGTAAGGATGAGAACAGTACAGTGCCACGAAAAGCATTTGCCCCCTTCCTGATTTCTTATCTTTTTGCATTTTTGTCACAGTTAAATGTTTCAGATCATCACACAAATTTTAACATTAGACAAAGATAACCTGAGTAAATACAAAGTGCAGTTTTTAAATGATGATTTTATTTATTAAGGGAAAAAAGCTCTCCAAACCTACATGACCCTGTGTGAAAAAGTAATTACCCCCTGAACCTAATAACTGGTTGTATCACCCTTGGTTAATGGCTCTGGCCGTGGTTCACTGGAGTCCTAAAGCCTTAGAAATGGCTTTGTAACAGACTGATAGATTTCAATCACTTTGTTTCTCATTTGTTCTTGAATTTCTTTGGATCGTGGCATGATGTTTTTCTTTCCGAGATCTTGCAGCCTACTTCACTGTCAGACAGGTTCTGTTTAAGTGATTTCTTAATTCAACAGGTCTGACAGTAATCAGGTCTGTGTGTGGTCAGTGAAATTGAACTCAACTTTCAAAAAAATGTGGTTAATCACAGTTAACTCATGATTTAACAAGGGGGGCAATTACTTTTTCTAAATGCACTTATTTCAATTGAGCTGCTCACAAACAAATATGACCTCTATTTAAAAAGGAGTTAAGGTGCAATAATTGACCAAAAGGTCAACTGTCCATATTAGCTTTTGGTAAATGGGAAATGGTCTTGAGCCTTGAATGCACTTTTTTTGGCTTTCTGATGACACAAATCACATCTGTCCACTCTTTACCGTCCACTAAATGTACCTGAGAGTACATTTAGTGGAATCAACAAGGGGTTAAGTGTTTTCTCTATTTCATATTTTCATTGATGTGCATACAAGAGGAACAAAGGCAGTTACATATACCAGGGCAGCATTAAAAATGTTTGTATACACCAATAGATTTAGATTAGCATATTTTTAAGAACAAATAACAAGTACAAAAAATAAAACCAGATAGACAATACCATGAGAAAAAAAAGAATACTTTTTTCCCTTTTTTTATTTATTTATTTATTCATTTATTTATTTTATTTTTTTTTGGGGGGGGGGGGATTTTTTGTTGCAAAAAACAAAACATTTTTTATGGATTTTTTTGCGTCAATCTAACCCTCCCTTTCCTTTTTTTCTATATTTACTATTATTTATTTGTATTTTTTCTCATGTTTATGTGACCAGTTTGATTATTTTTATACAAACTTTGCCAAAGTATTTCTATATTGTTTATGAATTATATGTATGTATGTAAATAATAAATAAATACTTAAACATAGTTTGTATGAAAATAATTAAACTGGTAGCATTAACAAGAATAAAATAAATAAATAAATAATAATAGTAAATAAATAATAGAAAAAAAGGAAAGGGAGGGGGTTAGAGTGTTACACAAAAATCCCTAAACGGTTAGCATTTATTGTAGATTTTATTCAGCTTTTTGAATGTCTAATTTTCTCTGCTTTTAAAAATGACATAACCTCGTTAATTAATTGAGTGCTTGAAGGAGCTGGATTTTCAGTTAAGAAGGAGGTGGCGTGTAGCAATTACTGAGGTAAAAGCTGTTGCTTCAGATTCTTTAGTAGAGTTTTGGGTATACTTTTCTGGTAGACCGAAAATACCAATGTGTGGTGAAATGTCAATAGTTCTTGAGAAAACTTGGATATGGTGTTGAAATAAATTTGCCAAACATTTGTGAGGGCTGGGCAAGAGAAAAACATATGTATAAGATGAAGCAGTGATTTTTTTAATTACAGTTACATCTATCCATCTGCAGGTCCAGAGAGTCCTCTCCAGATGTCCTCAGTCGGATGTCAGGTCTCGTCTCTGGGACGCAGCAAGAGCTCGAGCCTGAGGAGGAGGAAGAGACCGGGGAGACACTCGCTAGAGAGACAAACCTCCACAGAGAAACACAACGGAGAAGTCAGCACAAGCACATCAGGTGAGGATTAAAACAACCTTTTCATTTTCATATACCTAAAAGCTTTTTGATTTTTAACAGCCAGTGTTCTGTTTCATGTCGTCAAAGCTAACCTGACACATCAGGTGGAGCGTTTATAGTATACAGAAAATATTCTGTACAGTATATATTCTGTAATATGTTCTGACCATCATCAGTCTTAGTTTGTTTCTTACATGAAAGTTTACAACAGAATTGTACATGAGTATGTATGAATCTTTCTTCAATCATTTTCTGTTTCAGTGTAAAGCACCTTGAACTGCAATTGAATTTATAAGAATTATGCTATATAAAGAAAGTTTGATTGATCGATTGATTGATTGATTGATTGATTGATGCAGGACACCAATAACAGTGAGGTAGAGTAACGGTCATCACATTTTTTTTTTTTTTGCAACAATTTGACCCCATTACACCAAATTAACTCTGTAATTCAAAGTACATAGTTTGTAGGAGCTGATATGGAGGATCAGAGGATGTGTATTGCAGTAAAATTAAGTTTTCAGCCAGGTTTGATTGATCTAAGAGAGACAAACAATTCTTTTATTATCTAATTATTTTTTTAGGGAAAAGACTTATTTTTAAAACTGTTGATTTGGATTCCTTGAATATCAATCACTTTAGAATGTTTATTAAACATTACTTTACCTTGGAGGGATATATTGTGAGGACTATGACAAATATTTAGAAAGGTGGAAAAGGTTTATTGAAGTTGAAGGCTGGTAAGCAAATTAATTTTTCTTTTATATTTTAGGTTGTAAAGCCTGATGATGAAGTTCACGATAACATAGTCGTTTTGTTATGATTGTGTTTTTTTTTTTCGAGTGTCAAGTCTGTGTTGTGTGTTTTGTGATTTGTAATGTTCTTATGTTATGAATTTGTTTTTGTCTTTTTTTTTTGTTTGTCTAAATTAAACAAAGATAGGAACTGTAGACTTCACTGGCACATGACAGGCACATAGAGGATCTTTCTTGTCTATTTATTTCATGGGGATAATGCAAGAGTCTGCAAAAATATTAAATAATATAAGAAGTCATTGGGAGCTAATGAAGTACATGAAGCTTAACACAAGGAGGAATATATAAAAAACTTGGCTGAGTTTTCCATGTTAAGTCTTTGTTTGTTTGTCCCTGTTGGATCATTTTTCTCACATGATAAACTAAAGCTCAAAAGTAACTTGTGACTTCTTGATGGTCCGTTCCTCCCTCTTCAGATGGAGGAGGAGGGACGGCAGCAGGATGTGTGGAGTTGGAGGTTTGTCCATGTGGAGGTCCACACAGCTGGCTCGTCCCCGCCATGTTGTCTCCTCCAGAGTCTCTGCTCATGTCCTGCATCCGCAGAGGGAACTTCATGGAGGCTCATCAGGTCTGTTGTGAGCTACACTCAGACAAAACTGTCAGCATATTTCTTTCATTATCAATATTTACATTTTCCTGCAGGTGTCCCGGGTGTTTGATCTGGAGGCGTCTGCCTGTTGTGGTGAGCTGGTGTTCATGGAGCGCTACAAAGAAGTGCTGGTGGAGTTGGCCCGTGTGGAGCAGAAGATGGAGAATCGGTCCATGTCTTCGTCCTCATCATCTTCGGAGGGTTTGGGGACAGCGGCTGTGTCAGGGACAGGAAGAAGTCGACTCGGGAGCAGCGGGAGATCGACGCTGCAGGCCATCGGAAGTGCTGCTGCAGCAGGTAAAGCGTTCAATTCAACTCCTATTTCTCCAAGTTATGTCCTACTTTAATTTTATTGTTTTAAATGTGAGTTATGTTAATTTTTGGTGTAAATGTTTTGTCTCAAGTCGAACACCATGTTTGACAGATACTTGTTTCCCATATCGGCTGCAACAGTGATAGTTTTTGTTTGTAGATGGCCTCATGCTTTTTTTACTCACTTACTTATAGAAGCTGCTCATTCAAAAAAAGCATACATGTAGTTGTAGACAAAGCAGTTAGAAGTTCAAGTGTTATTGAAGTGAGGCTTCTTCTTACCACCACATAGGCATGAGGTCCCTCTTGAAAATGGGATGTCACATCTCAAGAGACCTACCTTTAATATATACTTAACGGAGACAAATATGGTAGGGATGCATTTGTGGTCTGGGCACCCATGAGTGTGTCACTACCATAAATTCTTATTTTCAGTAAGACTATTAATGATTATACTCCTATAAAATTATCACCACAATCATACAGACATGAGGACCCTCCTGAAACCAAGATGTTGCATCTCAAGAGGCTAAAATTTGTTTTCAGCAGAAACAAATTTGACGACGACAGGTCTATGATTGGTCCATGGATCTGTCACTAGCTTTAGTTCTTACTTTAATCCACTTGTCTTCACTTACCTCCCTTCCTTTGCCCACACACCCAACACAGCATCGTGTGGATTTGCTGTTCATCATGAGACTGGGGTCCACATTCAAGATTTCCTGCTGCTTAACAGAAGGTTTTTTCTTGCTGCCATTCATGATTGGCTATATGGATTCATGTTGGGCGTTGGATGTATATATTTGTATATATATATGTATCTGTCTATATATGTGTATCCATAAAATGAAGAGCTTTGTGCTCTATTGTAAAGTGTCTTGAGATAACACTTGTTATGAATTGGCGCTATACAAATAAAGATTGATTGAATGATTGATTGATTCTTTCGTTAATGCATTCGCCATAGCATTGCCTAATATCCTTTGGGGAATCTCTTGTCGGATTCAGTTTGCCATCTTGTATTTATTTTAAAAGTTTGAATTGTGCAAGAGAAACATGTTTTTTTAATAAACCATTACTTGCCAAATTGTCCCTTATCTCTCATGAATTAACAATGTTATTATGTTCTAGATTTTTTACAAGTCTGTCTTATCAAAGACGGCTACGATTATCACAAATCAACAGATCATATTACAAGTGTAACATCTACTAGGAGGTAAATACCGCTTAGTCTGACATCTCTCTGTCTCCCTGCAGGTGTCGCCTTTTACTCAATCTCAGACATCGCAGACCGTCTCCTCAGCACCCCCGCTCACCCGATGCCCTCGCTGGAGGAGGGGTACTGGCTGAGCTGCTGCTCCTCAGACCCCTCTGGGCTCTTTTACACTCTGCTGGAGGAGCTCAGCCCTGCAGCCATGGCCGCCTTCGACCTGGCCTGCTGCCACTGTCAGCTCTGGAAAACATCCCGTCAGCTGATTGACACGGCCGAGCGACGTCTCCACAGCAGCCTGGAGGCTCGAGGTATGCAGCTGCCATTTCTGGGTCTGTTTCTGACTCTTTTCTTGTTATTTTCATTGTATTCAATGCAGATAATTGAATAGGTTTACTCAAGGAGGATGCCTGAATGAGTCAGAAGCTATTTTTTGTTTTTATCGGTTGTTTTGGACGTTTGATTATGTCTTGTGTTTAACCTTGATGTCCATGTGTCCGTCCAGGAGTGAGAGCTGAACACAAAGTTCCTCATTCAGAGGGAATCTGTGGGTTTCCGATGGTGTTACAGCAAATCAACAAGATCCTGAATCACTCTGCCACAAATAAGGGTTCTGTCAAACCAGGTGAGTGCACTTATACCCAAATATTATGATGATGATGTTTTTTAGAGTCTTTGTTACACTTTAAGCAGCTTTATAGGCATGGATATCTTAAATATAAACCCACTGGCTAAATCTTGCACACTGAATGATTAGTTTTACTAAAAGGAGCGACTCATCTTCTCCTCTTTTCAAAAAAATTACAAACTTTGAACTCCTATGAAACCTGTGTATTGTAAAAATTTGTTCACTTAATCCAAGACCTAAGCAGCACATTTCAGACTCTTTTTAAGTCTTCAGATATTCATTCATATCATCGGAGACATTCGAAGGACATTTATCCTCCATTTTGTTTGACTCTCCTCAGTCAAACCACATTAAAATACAGAGGACCATCTCCGTGGAATAAGCTACACCCTTACAGTCATCACCTAATCTAAAAACATTCAAAAAAGATCATTTAATAATTCCTGGATCTTGAATCTTGTGTGATTGTTTTATGATTTGTTTGCTGTACAATTCTATGATTTTGCTTTTCATTCAAGTAAACCCAATCTGCTTCCTATAACATTTGTTATTGTAAGAGGGGAGGGTTTTTTTATGAGCCTTTTGGTGCTTCCACTCTCCCTTGCACAATGGTTTACTTGAATATTTTGCATTCTTCTTAGATATAATTTTTATAATGTGTAATAAACCTGAAACCCTAAGATCATGTGTAGAAGTTTGCTGGCTAGTTTAATGGTTAAGACTATAAAAAGGCACAAATGGGTGCTGTTGTTGTGTCAAAAGAAGTATTAATATTTATTAATTTTGGCTAGTATCATGTCTTGCTCTCAATTTCTTATATTACAGCACTAAAAATGACAATATATGTTTTGGTTTTAGACAGTAAAACGAGAGAAATACAATTAAGATGTGCAACTTAAAGTAGACATCATTGAAAATACAAATTACTTCTCAGATCTAATGGCTGTGGTGAGATGGTTGGGATGGGTGCTGTGAAGAATACTTTAAACTACCACAATGCAACAAAAATCATATGCCTATGTAAATTTGTTTCCTCAATGTATGTGGCGAACAAGCGTGTAATCGTGTTATAAAATGAAAATTAATTTTAAAAAAGTTAAACAAAAAAATAATATTTATGCAAATATTTAGTATTTGCCCTTAAACTAAAGAGATTTGCAGCCTTTATCCCTTTTTGCTAAGACTTTTTATTTTTCTGGGAGCCTGTCAATAATTCTAATGTACCACATTTTCAGCCTCTGTTTGCTTTCCAAGATAAGCATACATTTTTATGTTTTTAAGGCTTAAAATTAGCTTGAAGTTTTTGAATCTCAGCTTATTTGTCAGGTTTGTCAGCACAAAATGATCCTTTTTCTTCCCTAATCTCTCTTATTCTGCTGTAATTATTTTTATTCTTCTTTATTCATTATATTCTTGTGTTGATTTAGGAATTTATTATATACATTTCATTTGTTTATTTATTAGTATTCTATTTTTTTTTTATTTATTTTATTTTTTCAGTCTACTTCCAGAGTTCCCAGTTCAAGGATGTTTACAGCTGTTGTATTGTCTACTGTCTATTCCACCATTGTGTTTTAATAAGATGAGCATATTATAAATATTTTGCTGTACACTTACTGAGTGTAAATGCATAACGCCTCAAACTCAGTTCAGTTCAGTTCAGTTCAGAAAACTTTATTTATCCCACAAGGGGCAATTCATTTGTAGCCTTCCAGTGTACATTCATGCACATGGTCAGTCAACAGCATAAATAAATAATTTATCAATCAATCTGTCAGGGAAACATATTTAAGCAAGCATGGGACAGATAGAGATGTCCGGACATTATAAGTAGCCTACGTATACAAATCGTAGAGTAAGATAAGATAAAGATAAAAGCAAGTGGGGGAAGATCGAGACAATGTAAAAACTGTAAAAGCAGTAGTAAAAAAAATAATTAAAAAAAAATAATAGGTAAGACAAGAAATAAATAATGTCCTCTAAATAAGAGTCATCTAAAATGGGCGTGGTCTGTGTTTAATAGCAGAGGGAATGAAGGACTTTGAGTAGCGATTAGTTTTCCTTTGGAGCACATCGTAACGTCTGCCTGAAGGCATAAGAGAAAATTCATTTGACAGAACATGATCATGAAACTGCTCTAATAGAAACATTTGACAGTCATCACAAAATAATTCCCAATAAAGATTTACTAAAAATAAAACAGAATAGAAAATATCTTCCTAACTCTTGTTTGTAGAAGCTGTCGGTGAGGACCAGGTGTTTGCCAGCCCATTTGTTTGCTGCATTCAGGACGTCCTCCTCTGCTGTCACCCGACCCTGAGCGAGGAGTGCATCACGGCTCGGCTCGACTTGGCCCAGCGTCTGAAGACCATCCTGAACGTCCTGAGCACCGCGACAGATGGAGCAGGTCGGCACAGAAGGCCGAGCTTTTCACATGCAGTCACCTTCATCCTTTCAAAACATTTTATTAAACACTTTCATGTCTCGGAGGAAGTGTTTAGCATGGCTTAAAAATTCCAGGAGAAAGCATGGTGAAGGATGAAGTACTCAATCTGATTTCTAAATGTTTTTGTCACCTCGTTCTCACAGATGGCAGGGTGGGCAGCGCTCTCTTTGCTCTGTTGGCTGAACAGGCGAGTCTGAAGCAGGCGGAGCTGGACACTCACCCTGTTCGCTCCAGCATGAAGCAGCTGCTCCGATCTCTGGACCAGCTCTGCCCCTTTGAGCCCGACGGAGAGCTCGCCAGACCAGATTATGTCCGCAGCTTCCTCGACTACATCAACACGCTGGCGTCTGTGCTAGTGCGAAGCCTCGGTCCAGAAGGTAAGAGGATTTGTTTTTAGAGAGAGATGATGGGAGCTTTGTTTTGAGGATTGATACAGTTTGAGCTAAAATATATTTTTCTAGATTTATCTACTTTGTGCATGTTGTATTGAGAACCTGTAAGACCGCATTATTGGTTAAAGCTTTTTTAAGTTTGTGCTGCTTTCAGCCTGCACCAGCTCAACCATAACACTGCATGTTAAAGGGATACACCAACTTTTTGTTCTTTTCCTGTCTTGCCTCACTCCAGAGTCCATGACAAGCAGATAAACACCATTCTTTTGTGTTTGCTGTTCAAAAGACTAGACCTGTCGCTAACATCACATCTCTAGCAAAAACCACCACGGAAATAGATCAACAAAACAAAGCCTCTGTTTATGGTTAGAGGAAGATAATAAGATGATAGTAGAAGATAATGTAACATATCACAGTAAAAAAACAGTCACAACAAGCACACAGGACCATTTAGAGTTGCTGGAGAGTGTATCTGATGACTGTAGGCAGAGGCAGGCTAACGCTGCCCAATGACTCCCAGTGTTCAAGCTAAGCTAATTAGCAGTGGGCGAGCTCTACCCATCTCTTCCTTATTACTGCACGTGCAGTCGAAAGAATGGTGCCTATCTGCTTGTCATGGACTTGAGAATGAGGCAAGACACAAAAAGAAAAAAAAAGTTGGCGTTTCCCTTTAAGGATTATATTTTAACAGTATCAGTTAAATTCTCACCATTTAAACTAATCTAAGAAAGTTTTTATTTGGTTTGAGGACGAAATTCTGCTCTGAACATGTGACTAAAGTCAGAAATACAAAGTTCACCGGACAGAAACAGAGCAGTGGAATGTGATGCAGAAGAAATCAGCACTTATCTAAATGTTAACATTAAGAACAAGGAGTGTGAAGATCTGAAGTCAAAGAAATATCTTAAAACTACAGTGCAGGATTTTTTATTCATTTAACTTCATTCCAGGGAGAAGATACCATCGATGGCTGATAATCAGCATGTTGAATATTTTAAAAGCACGTAGATAAAGATGAAGAAAAGCTGATGCCTGTAGGCAGAGGCTGGCTAACCCTTCCCATTGACTCCCAGTGTTTGAGCTAAGCTAATTAGCAGTGGGTGAGCTCTGCCTGTCTCTTCCTTGTTACTGCACTCACAGTCCAAAGAACGGTGTCTCTCTGCTTGTCATGGACTCTGGAGTGAGGCAAGACAGGAAAACATAAGATGCTGGCGTATCCCTATAAAGCATCAAAGGTCTTGCAACAAACTTTGCACATTAATGTATCAGTTCAATGAGCAAGAGTGTTTCTTTCAAATTAAGATGAAACATTCATATTAGAACAAACTAATTTTTCTCTCCCACATCATTTAATCAGTGTCCAAATTACAAAATGCCCACTTTTACCAAAATACCTCCATGATGAATATCTAAACGGTGGCTAGATCAGAGGTTGTTAGTGACTTTCATCTTCTTCTGCCCTCCGTTGTTCAGATGTTTATCCCTCTTTTTGTTTTTCTCAGATCAAATCTCTGAGGTGAAGCTCGGGAATCCTCTGCTGGTGCTGCTTCAGTCTCCATTTCAGCTCCTCTCCCACCTGCTGTTTGACAGACAGGTGCCCCCCGACAGGTAAACTCAACAGATCAGCATTATTTTTGTGGCTGTTTGGGAGCCAGTGAAGAGAG
>JBAMNC010001207.1:0-184235 GCA_037902135.1 Cetoscarus ocellatus
GGAGCCAGTGAAGAGAGGAATATGTGATAAGGACAGTACGTGTTTTAATTGATTTTTCTGTCACCCACGGGCTGCTCCTTAAATCTTTCTGCATTGTTTAATAATGTATGCATCTCATGTGAGACTTTTTTTCTTTGACAGGGTAGGGCAGTGTTTAGTGCTCTCAGGAGGCATGACAGGACTGAAAGGATATTATGGAAATGGTGGAAAAAGCAGCAGCACTGGCTGTAGCACAGGGTGCAAACTGGTGCTTGAAATGCTTTAAATGCTTACATATTCATGGTGTTTTTAAGGTTTGAAAAGTGCTTGGATTTAAGCTATAGTGCTTGAAAATGCTTGAGATTGTTATGGTTTCTTTTAAAATACAAAACTATCTTAACAGTTGGTCATTTATTCGAGGAATCACATCTAATGTGGTATATTATCTGTATTAAATAATTTTCTTTTACTGTTGCTCGTTTTTCATTTTTATTTGCTTTTTTATCTCCATCAAGAAGGTTATTTTTGCTGGCGCTTGCCTGTTAGCAAGGTAGCTTGAAAAGTTTTGAACACATTTTGATGAATCTTTCAGGGATTGTCGATGCGGTTTTGGTGGTGATCTGACTCTGGATGTGTATTTTTTTTTAAGGATTTGAAACACTGTAAGATTGGGGCACTTCACATTTTGCTAAGAACTCAATAAGTTCATGGTGGATTTTGATGACATTGTCAGGGGATGTTGGTCTTTGCACAAGGGAGAGGTGACTGGATTTTGGTGGTGATAAAAATCCAGATGTGGATCCAGGATTTGTTAACAGTGCAAGATAGGACAATTTTCCACATTTTTGACAGTAACTTGCTCAACATTATTGGAAATGCTTTGACAGAGGTTTGTGCACACAGAGCACTTCTAGTTTGTAATTGTTTTCCACAAAATAGTTTTTTTTTTTATACTTTATTTTTATGTTTTTGTTTAACAAACACATTAAACAATAAACAAATAGGGGTCATCACATAATGTACCGAGTGCTTTTTTTTCAGCTCATAATATTAAGATTAAATGATATACAAAGTAAGATAAAACTTAATCAAAATGTATAATAGGGTTACCATAAGGTGTACAAATGAGTATTTCTTTTTGTCTCCCTTAACAAGTCAAATAATGTCTCTTGAGCTCAAAAGTCTCCTGATTTTCCAGAACAGATTTCACAAAGAGTGACATCACTTCAGGTTACAATATGATTTCCAGTTTTTCCTGTATTTTTCCCCTTTTTTAAGTAGCATACCGCAGGGAGGATGTCAATTATTCCATTTTATAAATGTCCTGAATTATTTCTTTCCACTCGGTGATTGTTGGAGGTTCCTTATTCAACCATTTCCTGGTAATTGCCTTTCTACTACCACCTAGTATTTGTAATAAGTACCTATCATGTTTTTAAGTCCAGTTGGCACATTTCCCAAATAAACAACACTAAAAGAAAAAGTAAGCTCAGGGTTAATTATAAATCTAATTGCAGTCATAATATCCATCCAGTAAGAAGAAATAACAGGACAATCCCAAAATATATGAAAATGACCTGCAGACTTGTTACCACACGTTCTCCAACATTGGCCATATTCTGGATTGTTTTTTTTAATTTGTTTAATTTTAGGGGTGATAAAATTCCACAAAATAGTTTTGTGAAACACTTCTGGCTTTATTTTGCATGAAAAATGCTGTATGAGTTAAGTATTATTATTTTTTATTATCTTAGATGAGATTAGATTAGACTTTAGATTAGACTTCATTACTCTCTTGGGAAGACTCCTTCCAGGAAATGAACATTCCAGTAGTATTGCATAGTAAAAAAAGTACACAGGATATCAAAAAGTAAAAAGAATTTGCATATATATATATATATATATATATATATATATATATATAAATATAAATAGTAAATAAGTTGAAATATAGCTACTGGCTGGCTATTGCTCCTTCACATCCTCTGTCTTCTTGTTACTCCTCCTCTCCCACAATGAGGAGTTGTACAGTACAGTTGTACGTATTTGTATGAGTATGTAGCAACACGTAGAGTGTGTAGAAAAAGCATAAGAAGCACCTTAAATGTGCTCGACAAGAGCTTGAATTTGACCTTCAGATGATGTTTGAACCTTTATTATAATAACGTATGCAATTATAAGTGCTGTATGGGGTGAAGGATACCCTTTTCACTCCTGTATTTGTCTAATATATACACTGAACCAATTACTTTTGATGTACGAAGAAGAAGATTAATCTAGGGGACAACATTTCTGAAGTCATATGGAGGCAACAGTGAAGCTAACAGCCAAACATCTCATCTCCCCCAGAGTGCTGTCTCTGCTGCAGCAGGAAGGTCTGCGTCTGAGCGTCCAGCAGGTGATCGTCCAGAGATGCTGTGAGACTCTTCCTGTGTGGATCTCCTGTCCCGGTGATGAAGGAGACCCCAGTCAGACTAAGAACGAGGACAGCATGTTTGGTGTCTCTAATTTGTCCGTCCTGCTCCAGCAGCACGCTCAGGAGCACATGTCCACTCTGGGACTCGCCGAGTCTCGCTCTGAAGCGAGCTCCGACCCTGAGGCATCAGCCGAGGATCTCTCCGCTCTACTCCCCAGCCTCTCCGCCTCTTCTACCAACCTCTCAGCCTCACCTCCATCTCAGTCCTCCTCCTCTTCATCCTCCTCTTCCTCAAACTCTTTCCTCCTCACACCATCAGCTCTGTCCTTCCTCAAGTCTCGCTCTCCTTTACTGGCCACCCTCGCCTGCCTGAGCGCCTGTAAAGGAGAGGCCGCGCGGGCACAGTCCTCAGGGTGGTCCGGGTACTTCCGAAGCGGGCGTAAGGAGGTGGTGCTGGATGGAGAGCAGATCTCTCGTGAAGCAGATAACCTCCTGAAAGACTTCCCTATTCTCCGCGAGTACCTTCACGCCATGGCTGAACCTGTGCTGGGCTCCGTGTTCAGTGAGGGTGAAGAAGGTTTGGGAGCGGTGGTTTGTGGGAAACCTCTCGTCAGTCTCCTCCTGTCTGGGCCTCAAGGTGAAGTCGCTCAGGCTGCAGCAGCTGAGGCATTTCAGAAAGCTCTGTCCTCCAGAGACCTGTGCAGAGCACTCAGTCTGCTGGAGCTGTATGGGCAGGGCTGCAGCCAGGAGGGGGCGCTAAGAGATAGACTGCTCGCCTTTGCTGCTCTCGAAGGTAAGAAATAGTGAAGTATGCAACAAAAAACACCACATGGATCAGCCCCTGCTCGAGCTGCCAGGCTCAGACTGTCCTTAGAAATGATCAGAATTAACAAGTAGCCTGTTTTTCAATCAATCAATGAATCAAACTTCGTTTATATAGCACAGGTCATACAAATTAAATTGCAGCTCAAAGTGCTTCACATTGACACAAAAAATGATTGACAAAGGATATATATATATAAATAAATGAACAGTCATAATATTAGTAATAATAGAGGTTTGTTGAAGATGATATAAATAGACAGTTAAAGATCATACCAAGATGCAGAAAACCAGATATTAGAATCAGTTTTTTTTTTTTTTAATAAATATTGATTTAAAACTCTATTAATTAAAATATTTATATTTTCTTGCTCCAAAATGAATTTAAACTCACTTTCTGCTGCGTCTTTTTTTTTTTTTAAGTTTAACATGCACACTTTTGTTATACTTTCCAGTTTTGATCTTCTTCTAAACAGGTAATAGTTAAAAGTTTGGGGTCAGGAAATTGGGAGTAATGTTAACAGTCAACATATATTTGCAGTGGACTCGGACAGTGTTAATATTGTTGACAAATTATTTTCGTCATAGTTTAAACTCAAACTAAATTAACTGACATTTTCATCAACAAATAAAAACTAGACTAAAATGTTTGACTTAATCCAATCAGACCTAATTTGGTCATGTAGAAAGTAGGGACAAGTTAGGAATATATCCAATCACAGCTACTTTGGTTGTGTGGAAAGGTTGGATGAGTTCAGAGGGACATCCAATCACAGCTGCCTTAGCTTGGTGGTGGTGGGATAAGTTGTGGAGCAATCCAATCAGAGCTCCTCTCTTTATGAATTGATATATTCATGTAGAGCAGGTTCACTGTTTGTTGTCAGTTCTGGTATTGTAACTGAGATGCTCTGCCAGGTAGCCGAAATAAAGGTGACTGCATTTCACACAAAAGTTCAATTTGTTTCTGTTCATTTATACATTCAGACTTTACTAGCATTCAGGAAAGGGTTATTAGATGTTTGATTTTATCCAAGTGTAAAACATGACTTCAGAAATTCAAGGAAACATAAAAACTGCCTTACCCTTTACACTTCATATTTTAGTCGACTAAATTTACAGTAGATTTCATCGACTAAAATGTTGTGAAATTTCCTCAACTAAAACTAGACTAAAATTAAAAACAATTAGATGACTAAATTATGACTAAAACTGAAAGATATTTTAGGCAGAAGACTAAAACTGAAAAAAAAAAGGCTGTCAAAAAACACTGGTCCTGGATTTTGTTGGGACCTGCATGTTGAATCTCATCTATTTGTCATAGAGGACACCTTAATTTTTTTTTTTTTTTTCTATATTCAGATGGAGATGACAGTATAGGTCAGCTGTTCCGTGTTCAGGACGCCAACCTGCGGGGCCGTGTAGCTCTTCAGGCTCTGGAGCGTTGGCCTCTGTCGGCCTGTCTGGAGCTGCTGGAGTTCTGCCTCAACGACCCAAACACGGAGAGCTCGCTCAGGATGGACTTGGAGCTCAAGAAGAAGGAGCTGGACATCTATCACTGGGTAAAGAAAAAAAAAAAGACCAATGACCTGAAATGTGATGTTGATTTTTAGTGCAGCAGAATGATCATGCAAGCCTTCAGGTCAGGAAGATAAACTCAGAAGAGTTAGATGTAAGTGTCGTTTTTCAGATGAAGCCTGCAGTGAACTTACATTACTCTGTTTTGCTTCCCTGAGAGCTTTTATTTTCAGTTCAGCACAGGACGTGTTTTCTCTCATCTGTTGTTGATTAAAGTTGGCACAAGGTGTCCTGTACATTCTTAGATGACATGACCTGAATTTCTGCTTTAACTCGTCGAGTCTTGTTGCTTTCCCTCTCCTCACACAGATGTTGAACCTGCAGCCTCCTCTGCCCTTGGCAACTTGGCAGGAATTGAGGACTGAGTCCAAGACAAAGTCTGAGTCCATGCTGTCGATGATGGTGGAAGCAAAAGTATGTTGAGATCACATGCAGCTGCTCAGTGAACAAATATAAAATAAGTTGACATGCATAGCAACTTCTTTAATGCTCGTGTGTCAGTTTGTAACATAAAATAATAACTGTTTGTTTTTCCTGCAGGAGTTTGATCTCTGTGCACGCTGGATTGAGCTTTATCCTGTCTCTGACCAGCTGAGGCTGCAGCTCCAAACTGAGCATTTGCTTCATCTGCTGGAGAAGGGGCAGATGGATGAAGCTTTTCAGGTGCAGACAAATTAAATTCTCATTAACACAGTTTGTCAACTCCAGCATCCTGAGACTCTTACTCTAAACAATAACAAAAGGCTCACTCTGTTGGCTCCGCCCACCTCCACTTGATGTTAAGACAGGACTTTATAACATGCTCTCTGCGATCAAACACACTGTCCCTGAAATTATCAGATCCTCTACACTAGGCTGGGCCTAGAGCCTATCCCAGCTGACATTAGGTGAGAGGCAGGGTACATCCTGAACCAGTCACAAGCCAATCACAGGGCCACATAGAGAGGCAGACAACCTTTCATGCTCACGCTCAAACCTAAGGGCGATTTGGAGTCACCAGTCAACCTAATGAGCATGTTTTTGGTCTGTGGGAGGAAGCTGGAGTGCATGCATGTACTGGGAGACCATGCAAACTCCACACAGAAAGGCTCTTGAATAAATTTTTCTGCTTGTACATTAGACTTTGAGATAGTGCAGGCAGAGTAAATTAGCACAATTGTTGCTATTTGCTTACATAATTGCTTCATTTATATTCATCAGGCTTGCAAAACTTTCTGATTATATGTGGGCCAAATTAAATTTTACACTTTTGAAGTTCCTAAGGGCTGATTAACAATAGCTTCTGGGCCACAGTTGGCCCCAGGGCCATAGTTTGGACACCTCTGTTCTACACCTAACCTTCTTACACAGCAAAAACTCAGATCTAAGTGGGTGTTCATATCTAATTTCAAGTCAGAAATATCTAAAACATGAGGATGCTGGTTTGGCGGAGTGGTAAGCACCCGGGCATGACCCATATAGAGGGTTCAGATCCAGCCTGTGGCCAGTTTTAGAGTCCTCCCCTGCTCTCCTCTGCTCCCTTCTCAAGCCTATCCACCGTCTTTCTCTCTCCTAAAAATAAAGGCCTGAAAATGACCCAAAAAAAAAGAAATATCTAAAACATATATTTTAATGATGATAACAATACTAATAATGAGCAACTTCTTTTATTTCTCCTTTAAATCTTTAAATTCCACAGTGTTTTATATTTCTTTGCCCTGTTTTTGTTATTTTCAACAGTATTGTATGATGAATTGAATAGACAGTTAAAAGATACATAGATGCATAAAACCAGGTACAAAAAATCAGGTTAATTTAATAATTATTGATTCAGAAACTCTGTAAATTAAAACAATTGTGTTTTATTGCTTCAAAATGAATTTAAACTCACTTTCTTCAGCATGATTTTGGTCTAAGTTTAAAACAATTTTTTGTTAAAATTTTT
Organism: Cetoscarus ocellatus; assembly: GCA_037902135.1. Classification (NCBI taxonomy): domain Eukaryota; kingdom Metazoa; phylum Chordata; class Actinopteri; order Labriformes; family Labridae; genus Cetoscarus; species Cetoscarus ocellatus. Next base: position 6,717 of record JBAMNC010001207.1, read on the forward strand.
TTGTTATGCTATCCTGTTTTATTAGACCTCTTTATGCAAAAAGTAAAAATTTGGGGTCAGGAAATTAGAAGTAATGTAAACAATAAAACAAATAAAAATCTTTTAGCTTTATACAAATATGTCGTATAAGATAATGTCCTTGACCACCAATTTGACATCTTGTTAACCCGCAACCCCCGATTTTCTTTATTTCTTATTTATTCATTTTAGCTCCTGGAGGGTATTTCAGACTTTGCAGTTGGCCTGGACGTCTGTGAGCGAGCTCTGGACCGCCGCCCCGGATTGGCTGCCTGTCACTTCTTGGCTGATTACCTGACTCTGCATTTCCAGAGACAGGTGTCTCCAGCACGACGACAGCACATCCATGCTCTCCATCTGGGCTCCAAGGTTTGTAATGCAAGAAAGATAAGCATGGTTACTATTTTTATTTATGTATTTAATTTACACAGTATAGCATATGCACGTAAAGCCATATTTAAACTACAAAAGCCCTCGCAGCTCAGTTCCAGCAGCTGCTTTTCCACAACCCCTGTAAAAGATACGGTTCTGGATCACCAGATCCAGAATAGGGCCAGGATCCAGACCAAACTCAGCACATACATGGAGGTTGTTATCCTGTATAGACACAAAAAGTTTTGGGAACTTCACTTAATATTTTGATTTAATATGAATTATTGAAGGCTGTCAATGGGATTTCCCATTATAAAGTTCATTGTTTTTTTGTGACGTCAGTCTGGATCAGATCCTGATGAAATTTATCTTGATTATAGAGACATAGGCCCCATATTATCCTGTGAAATTGGAAGCAAATCCGTTAAAAAATGGCAGAGATATGATTTTTTTTAAAATTCTGCTCAATGGTAAGTTATGGGATTTTATGAAATTTTTGTTTTTTTTTGCATTTAGACAAATAAACGTGTCACTAACAAAATCTAATCATTTCTAAATTGAACCATTACGAACATCTCCTGAAAATTCCATCAAAATCTGTTCATTACTTTTTGTGTAATCTTGCTAACAAACAAACAGACAAACATTTGTACACAGGCAATGACACATAGGAAGTTTAAAAATAAATATATTTGTTCCACAAGAACACTTCCCAATATTTAATTGAAAATTGGCAGAGAGATGTTTTATATAGGGGAACATAAAGGTTGTTAGCTTGCAACAACTGCAGTTCATTCTCCCACAATTGCAGTTGTGGGAGAATGAAACCAAAAGAGGAAATTAAAAAGCGTCGGTATCTGCATCAGCCCTTATTTTCACAACTGGTGCATCACTATAATTGAGTGATCCAATAACACTCAAAGTATTTACCAACTCCCTATAATTTTCCAAGACAGATTTCAGTACTGACACTTAGTTGTGCTGCTATATTTTTCATGCTTTTTTTTCAAAACAGACTTTGTGACTCTGCAGGCGCTCTCCTGGTGACTCTCTCATAAATCCCTAAAACCAGCCGTCAAGCCATGCAATGAGATATTAAAATGTCCCAAATCAATTCACACCAGTTAAGCCGTGACAGCAAATTTGTCAGTCAGACAGTTTACAGATAATTAAACTTAACATGCAAGTCAAATCTCCTCCTGGCTGTTTAGCCATAGTTCTGGGTCTTGAAAAATTTAATTTAGCATGTTAATATCCCTTAACATGTGATTTAATTCAAGTATAATGTTTTTGGTGTAGTAAGATAACTGGCACGTCCCTCATATGCTGCTGCCAACCTTTGTGGCTCCTTTGTCCCTCGGATCATCAGACTGTACAACTCCTCACTCGTGGGGAGGAGGAGTAACAGGAAGACTGAGGACGGGAAGGAGCAGTAGCCAGTAGCCATATTTATATATTTTTTTAATTTTTTCTTTATATTTATGATTATTTCTATTTTTTATTTATATCTGCAAATTGTTTTTACTTTTTTTTGTTCTTTATATTTTTCATTTTTTACTAAAATATAGAACAAGTGAGGACAGAGGACAGTATGTGTACACCATACATGAAGTTAACAGATACATTCTGATAGATAAGAGTCAAGAGTCTTTGTTAGAATTGAGCAAATCCAATTTTTTCCAGTATTCCTCTCCTTTTGTCTTTTGGAGTCGCAAAGAAGAAGTACTTTTCTCCATGCTGCGTATAGAGTTGATAATATTTATAAGAAGTTTTTTAAAGGCGGGAGGATTCTACTGAAGCCAGCATTTAGTAATTGCTTTTTACTTGCCACCAAGAATCCTGTCAAAAGATATGCGTCTCCTCCATTGAGGCCTTCAGGAATTTCCCAAGATACAGGGATGCAAAAGAGAAATAAATTGTCCTGTCCAAGGTTTCTGAAATAAGCTGCTCCACTCCTCTCTAAAACATTTTCAAGTACAGAGACGACCAAAAAACATGTACATAATCTGCAGAATCCGCTCCACGCTCCCTCAAGCAAACAGATTGGGCGCCACTTAATTTTGACCTCTGATTTGGGGCAACAAAGAATCTTATTTTATTCTTTCAGCAGAAATCTCTCCAGAGGAAGGAATTTGTGGAAGTGGACCGCATTTCCCAGAAGCCAGGCATCTCCTGAGATGCTGATATTGGCGTCTGATTCCCGGCGCTGTCTAATATAATCTGTTGAATTCTTGTTCATCAAAATGAAGCTTTTGTAAAGTTTGCCAACTGTACCTTTGGGAGTTCTTGAATCATAACCATCAGTAAATATTTGTATTATTCTTGGGGGTTCAGCTAAACCAAGAGTCAGTATATACTTTTTACTTTTTGATATCCTGTGTTCTTTTTCACCCTGTGGACAATACAATGCTGCTGGAATCTTAATTTTCCTGAAAGAGTCTCCCCAAGGGATTAATAAAGTTCGATCTAATCTAATCTAATCTAATCTAATCTAATCTAACGTTTGTTTTATCATCCAGGTGTTGCTGACTCTCCCTCCAGCCGCCCGTCAGGATTACTTCAACCTGCTGTCAGAGCCGCTGCTGATGCTCGAGCAGCTGTTGATGAACCTGAAGGTGGACTGGGCCGACATGGCGGTGCGAACCCTGAGGAGCCTCCTGATTGGTCAGGAGGCTGGCTTCGGGGCCGAGGACATCGATAAACTGCTGTCAGATTATGCCTGCAAGGCCCTCGACTTCTCCTGCGCCCCCAGGAGGACGTCTCGATCAGGTCAGTGAAGAGTGCCAACTGTATGCTAAAGACTTATGGTATATTTTTGTTTTTAATGCAAATCTTTATTTAACATTAGGAAAAATACAGACAATCAGGATGTGCATAGAATCAGACATCAAGTGAATATGAGTCCATAATAAAATATATATACATTTTTTAATTATAATGAGTTTAAATGAAAATATAAATAAAATAAATAAATAAGGCACATAAGACATAAAGCACTTTGTTTCTATCTTATTCTGGGTTTACTGAAAATGACTCCTTAAAATGTAGCAGTGTACGTTCACTTTTCTTATTTGACAACAGCACCAAGGTGGCCATATAAAAATTAAATTCTACTGTAAAGATACTAAAGTTTGATAGGGAAAAGACTTATAATAGCATTGATTCAAACACAGACGTCTTCCACACCCAGTGTTAGAAACATTCTTGTTTTCAGTTATCAATTATTGCTGGTTAACTCTTGTATGCTGTCTGAATTATTTAAATATCTGCAGCATTTTGGATCAATAATGGAGGTGTGCTGAGGTTTACTTTGGATTTATTCTGACTTTATATGTGAAATATTAGTTTTGTAATGATGGGGTACATTTTGTTGCATTCATTCATTAAAGGGATATGCCAACATTTTTATTCTTTTCGTGTCTTGCCTCACTCCTGAGTCCATGACAAGCAGATAGACTTCATTCTTTTGACTGAGTGTGCAGTAACAAGGAGGAGACGGGCAGAGCTAGCCCACTGTTAATTAGCTTAGCTCAAACACTGGGAGTCAATGGGTAGGGTTAGTCTGCCTCTGCCTGTGTGAATTTGTGTCAAGTTTCCTCTCTGTTCATTTAGCAGATACTCTTATAACAGAGGAAACAGTCATATTGTCTTGTGAGGGAAGCGCTATCTCAGGGAGTCACCCTGCAAATGCATGAATGACACCGCACACTGAAATACACATTTGTTTTAGAGTAGTACGTGCAAATGGATGTTTAAAATCAAGTTTCCTTCTATGATCCTTATTTTCTGAAGTAAAAGCAAAAAGATGTATATTTTCTGGCAATGTTCTGCCTTTTACCTTGAACATAACTAATAAAGTCTGTTTTAGTCTATATGTTTATTAGATTTTTAGCAATTTTTACAGAACATAAACATAAACATTTGGCTCACATATACATCACAATCCAAACTAAAGTTCATACAGGTGTTCGGCTCAGAGTTTAGATCTTATAGGCATCGCAATAAAGGGGTGTATTACAAACTTGTTGAGTCTACAGCACGAAGCCTCTTGTAAGGATAGTGGAAATATTTAGACAAATATATGCCAAGAAGGGCCCCACATTCTACGAAAATCATCATCTCTGGAAAGAAGTTTACATGTTAAGTAGTCCAGTGGGACGTATTCAGGTATGACTGTGCCATTGTACCTTGGAAGGAACTTTACCTGTAGTCCAGTTAAAAAGAATACACTTTCTGACACAGAAAGTTAACATCTCACAAAGTTTCCTTTTTTATTTGTCAGCAATAATAGTATTAGTAATACCAAGAAGTCCATATTAATATGTAGGATCTTGTTCATTTCTTGCTCTATGGTCTGTCAGAACTGTTGGATTTTTCCACATGACCACAGGCAGTGTGTGAGATTACCAGCTTGTTAGTTGACCCTGGTGTTTATACTACTGTGACACTTAGATTTGTCCCTCTGAGGATCAGTTAAAGTGCATCAAATTTTATTTTTCAGACTCTCTGTTGAGCCTTCAGGACACCGCTCTGCAAAGTCCCACTCAAGACAACTGCTCCCTGTCCTACAGCCAAATCGAATCTCCAACAGCATCCACAGGCGAGACATTCGCAGTTTAAAGCTTCCAGAATGACCTCAAATATTCTCCTTATAGTTTTATCAACGGTCTTTCTTGTGGATCTTGTGTTTTTGATAACAGTTTTCTTTGTTGTGTAAATTCACAGGCAACACCCCTTCACACACGTTCTCCTACACCGGCTCAGAAAGAGAGAGGGATCGAGTCTCAGCGGGGAGAAAACGACACTCGGCTGCAAAGTTTCAGCCTCCGGATCAACCGCCGGCTCAGAAAGACTGGGTCCCCGACACCAAGCATCGCGTGTGCATGGTCTGCAGGAGGGAGAGGTTCACCATGGTGAGTGAGCTGAGCCGAGGGAGACTAAATGATGAGTTTGATGGTATAATAAAGAGATATATACCTAAAATAGCAAATGCTCCATCTTTCTGTGTCTAATGAATTAACAATCAACAATTTTACGCTCAGTAGTGATCAGAAACATGTTTGGATTCAGGCTGAGACAAATGTTTTACAAAGAATCAGATCTTTTTATGCCTTCACTTGTAATCTCAGGTAAACTTCTACAGATAGAAAATGTAGCACTAATAGTTTTCTGGATGAATGTTACTGGAATGATGTTACAGAGTATCTTCACTACACCAAGACTAAAACCTTTCGTTAAGGTCGAGCAAGTATTTCTCTGTGATGTTGAAAAAGAAAGCTTGCCAGTAATTGCCAAGTGTAGAACAAATTAATAAGATAGAGGTATGAAAAGGTATGAAATTCAACATTTATGGAGGTGATAATTTTTCTTTTCTTTCCAGTTCAACAGACGACATCACTGTCGCAGGTGTGGTCGTCTGGTTTGTAACGCGTGCTCGGAGCATAAGATGCCCGTTGAAGGCTGCCCAGGAGAAGAAGTTCGAGTCTGTGACCAGTGTTACGCCTACTTTCATCCAGAGTAAGAGCTGCTGGATTTATGGATTTTAAGTGAACCTTGATCGTCAAACAAGTCCTGTTCAGAGAGCTGAGTACTTCACACCTATGACCAAGGGAAACATTTTAGTAAGGGGTGCATGAAATTGGATTTTTGACCATATCAGATATGCAGATTTATCCAAACTCATCATCACTTATAACAATAACAATGTTTTTGTCAAGAGCACAAAGCATCCACTTTAACACAAGTGACCTCTTTCCTTCATGGTATTAGAAACAGACATAAACAAATAAAAACAACTATTTATTCTTTAATAAGTAATCATTTTGAGGACATCCAGTGATGGTGAGGTAAACCATCATATTACATAGTACATTCTGCTGTTATTATTGGACCCATGGGGATATTTATGGACAAAGGGTACGGTGAAAATATCAGCGAAAAATGTTCCTGTCTACCATTACAATTAATCATTATAGGCAATTATCTGCTGATACTGATATTGTTCAGATAATATTGTGCATCCCTAATTGTAGTTATGGTACGTCCTATATAATGATAGATTGGATCTATTTGGATGGAGAGAATTCAAAGGAAGAGATCATTTCATACTTTTTTTTTACATTAAGAGCATTTAAGACAAATATTTCATTGCAGTGTAAAGATACTTACATTAAAATAAATCCAACTTTCTTTCAAGCATATCGTTCAGGACGTAAATGTTTGAGTTTTTTAACTTTTACTTGTGACTTGGACAACAATAGGCTTGATAAATTGAAATTTGTGGGTTAAAAATGCTGGTTTTGACTACTTTAATTTTACAGTCAAATTCATTTTGTTTTCTTTGCTTCCATTTGCAGCTCTGATGATGAACTGGAACCAGCTGAAGGTAAAGGAATTTTCTACACTTTTTAAGGAAAAGACACAAAAAATAAACTGTTAGTCATTGTTTTTCATTGTATTTTAATTGTTATGCATGTTATTTGTATGCGTATGTGTCGCTGTTGTTATTGTAAGTGACTTTGTCAGCTGTGCTGCTGCTTCTCTTGGTAGGGACACGCTTGAAAAAGAGATTTTTAATCTCAAAAAGTTTCTTTTCCTGTTTTTTTTTCTGTGGTACAAACCGTAAAGGGTTGTTTTGAGCCTTGTGGGTTGAGCATTTGCATGAAGGATGAAGAAAATCATATTCAAGCTTAATGCACGAGCTCTTCTAAAGCTCACCTGCTTGATGTGATGAACATCATGCAGCAGTTTCATCTCGTCCGCCCGTCTTTCTCCTGTCGTTGTGCAGTAGCTGGAAGTCCTGTGGTCACGGAGGACGTTCTGGATGGGATGCTTCATCTTCCTGAAGTCGTTCAACAACAATTTCAACTCAGCACGAATTCTGCAGAGAACCAGCTGCTGAGGAGCGAGTTCTACTACGAACAGGTACAGGCTGGAAACATTTTACAACACTTATATTAGATTAAATTAGTTTAGGTAGAACTTTATTAATCCCTTTGAGGAACTCCCTCACGGAAATTGGAATTCCTGTTGCAGTTTGTGTAGTAATAGATACATAAAAGTCAAAGATACATAAAAAGATAGATATAAACAAAAATATAAATAAATATAAATAAAAGTTAAAAAATAAAAATATGGCTACTGGTTGGCTACTTACTAGTGTATTGAAAAATTATTTTATCTCAGAGAATAAAAAGTTAATGACTTTATTCTTCCTCAGTATTTATCCATCCCGTGCAACAAAATCATTCTGTGAATATTTGGTCTGTGTGGTTTAATTATTCTGTGAATATTCAATCATCCTGCACAGTACATTACATTTCTATGTATATTTTTTTGGTTTCTATTTTATGTCTTATATTCTTAATATTTATCCTTTTTGACTATTTTATATTGCACATAGAGTTTTATTTTATCTTGCATTATCTGATTGCACTGAAGGAGAGGCTCTCCAATCTCGTTGTACATTAAGTATAATGACAATAAAGGGCATTCTGTTCTGTTCTATTCTATTCTGTTCTTTCTAAAATAGAGTTTTTATGGCTGCTTCGTGGTTATGAGATGTGATTTATTAATGCAGCGATGTTCTCTACTTATCTCCTAATCCTGGTCCGTCTCCGACACCTCCAGGCTCCGAGTGCGTACCTCTGCGTGGCCATCTTGTCTCTGCACAGCGATCAGACGTCCTGCGGTCACCAGCTCATCGGCCACTGCCGCGCTCTGTCCCGTAAACTGACCAACCCGGAGGTGGATGCCTGCCTCCTCAACGACATCATGAAGCAGCTGCTGTTCAGCGCCAAGCTGATGTTTGTGAAAGTGGGCCGCAGCCAAGACCTCGCTCTGTGTGACAGGTGAGATGTAGGTCATCGGATTCTCAGTGACAGCACGTCCTGAGATCAGTGCCAGGCGTTTCTCACTGCAGAAACACAGATCTAAGTGAGAGGATTTGTCCAATTTCTAGTCCTCAGTAAACTTATTCTAAGGCACAGTTCCCTGACATGTCTGTATTAACATCTTATTTGCAGATATCAGAACTAAGATAAGGCCTGAGCTGCTTGTAATAATTAAAAGTTATCTGCCAATGAGATGAGCCAAATTTACCTTGAAGGGTGCAGTGTTAATTTTATTGACTAATAATTTTCGTCATAGTTTTCCTCAACAACTTTTTTCCCCTGACAGTTACTCATAAAAACACGTGCACATGGACAAAAAAAAAATAAAAATAAAAAGCTCCTCTCTTTATGAATTGATATATTCATGTAGAGCAGGTCACTGGCTACGTTTATATGCAGTCAATATTCAGGTTAAGATCAATATTCCAGTTTCTGAAACATTCGGAATAACCCAGTTTACATGCATAAGCAAACAGGGTTATTCCTCTATGCACAGTATCCCGAACAAAACAGCGACGCACGGAGAACGTCATCACGCAATGCGCGTCATTTCCGCTTCTTCTTCCTGTATCCAATAGCAACGAGAACAACAGCAGCAGCACGGAGGATAATGAACGGCCCAGAGCAGCTAACAGTAGACTTCGTTTGCGCTTTGGTGCTGGTACTGACCCACCACCAGAATGAATTGAAGAATTAGGAAATCGAGCCGGAGTTGTGCCATGTTACAACAAGTACTTCCTGTACTCAAAAGACCAAGATTTCTTGCAAAAAGGACATGCGCAGAACACAACTTAATGTTCTTTTCGATGGGGATATCCCGATCGGCGTATACATGACCAAATATTCCGGTTACAAAAGGAGTAACCCAGGGGTGATTTTCTGTTTTTTTTAAAAACCGGAATATGAGCATATTCGGGTTTTTCAAAAGGTTTTTTGGTGTTTAAATGGCTGCACGCAACTGGGTTATTGCTAATATTCCGGTTATGAAAGGTTTAATGACTGCATGTAGACGTAGCCACTGTTTGTTGTCAGTTCTGGTATTGTAACTGAGATGCTCTGCCAGGTAGCCTAAATAAAGGTGACTGCATTTCACACAAAAGTTCAATTTGTTTCTGTTCATTTATACATTCAGACTTTACTAGCATTCAATAAAGGGTTATTAGATGTTTGATTTTATCCAAGTGTAAAACATGACTTCAGAAATTCAAGGAAACATAAAAACTGCCTTACCCTTTACACTTCATATTTTAGTCGACTAAATTTACAGTAGATTTCATCAACTAAAATTTTGTGAAATTTCCTGAAGTAAAACTAGACTAAAATTAAAACAATTTAGATGACTAAATTATGACTAAAACTGAAAGATATTTGAGGCAGAAGACTATAACTAAAACTAAATTCAAAAGTGCTGTCAAAATTAACACTGGAAGGGTGTCTCAAAATGAAATGTTCCTTCCAGAATGGTAATTAAAGCTGACTATAAGACCCTCACTGAGAAAAACTTTCCTTGTTTCATTGGCAGATAGTTTCTTATCATTACAAACAATTCAATACCTTATTTTTTCCCTTTTATTCCTTGTAGTAAGATGTTTATCTGGAATTGTAAAGTAAATATGAATTAAAATAAGTGCTTTAGACATTTCTGACCTGAAATTAGACAAACACTCACCAAGATCTGAGTTTTTGCAGTACATCTCTCTGCTCTTTTATACTTGACCTTCAGACAGGTTCAGATTGGCTACTGAAAGTCTACAGGTCAAATCAGGCTTAGTTAATTTGTGTAGGATCTTAAAACAGCAGACGTGCACACAGTAGATCTCATTTATCAAACATATGAGAGCAAACTGGACGTTCGGTCATTTCCGTGCAAAGGTTGGCATTTATCAATCTGGATCTGAGCAGAAAATGGACCCAAATCATGGCTCAGAGGCTGTTTTCAGTTTTTATGAACATTGCCTTAAGCACAGTCACGTCACTGCAGCAGATATTACTGGAGATTAAGGCCTAAAAATTCAGAGCTGTGTATTTACAGTTAATTACAGCCAGTTCTGTTTACTCTCATAGACATACTCCTGACTCTTGTTTTTAATTATTTTTAATTTATTCTCTTTTTCCACAGTTACATCAGCAAAGTAGACGTTCTGAAAATTCTTGTCACGGCGAACTACAAGTATATTCCCTCTCTGGACGACATTCTGGAAACTTCTGCCGTCACTCGACTCCGTAACCAACTGCTGGAGGCCGAGCACTACCAGCTGGCAGTGGAGGTGAGGCAGCTGGTGGTTCAGTTATTAATTTATTTATTTGTATTTATTTATTTATTTATTTATTTGCTTTTACCTGCAGGATGTGAATTAAAAATTGTTGAAAATAAGAAAACTGATGTGGCAAATTTTCTGCTGGTAGCTTAGCAGAAAATTATCTAAATGTGATCAAAAATACAGTAAGCTGCTTTTGTACAGTATGTTTCAAAAGTTAAACAGGCTTTTCTTTTTTTAATCTTTCTTTTTTTAAGACAGAACATTTTTTTATATATATTTTTATCTAAAAAAGCAAATCTCAAGTTGTTAAAACAGGACTGCAAGACACTAATCATAGTTTTGTACATTTAGGTATATCTAAAAAGATAAAACTTGAGGTAAGAATTGCAGAGTATCTTCAATTATAATAAATTTTGCTCTTCTTTTTTTCCCATTAACATCTTAACCATTCAATAATAACAAACAAACAAGCAAGGGGGAGCTTTGTCTTAGTTGAAGTACAGGTAAATAAAAGGAGCAAAACATATATCAATGGTATATATGAATATCAGAAAAAATGTCATACTAAATTAGATCCAGCTACAGGATGCAAATATACAGATAACATATTGTTTTCTCGCTTTCTACGTCAATCAAATCATGTAAATCTTGATTAATAGGTTTAACATACTCAGTCCATTTGCTCCAGATGCACTAAAATCTTCCTTTTGTACCTTGAGGGAGAATGACAGCCTTTCCATCACATATATTTCATATATAATGTCAAACCAATCATCAATAGTTAGTGGGAAAGATTTAATTTTAAAGTATTTGTAAAAATTCTTGTAATTTTCTTTAACTTTTTTTCACCCAACGAACAATTTTGATTATGAAAGGTGTTACTGAGAAAATTGAATTACTGACAACAAGATGGGTGAAGAAATGTGTCTTTAAATTGTTAAAAATTATACTTGATTATTTGAGGAATGTTTAAATTGCTTACACGGTGTAATCCTTATTCAGTTCTAGTGTTTTGTCATTTTTACCTCCGCCAAGGAGGTTATGTTTTTCCTGGTGTATGTTTGTTTGTTAGCAAGATTACACAAAAACTACTGGACAGATTTTGCTGAAATTTTCAGGAGATGTTGGCCCAACTTAGAAATTATTAGATTTTGGTGGTGATCCAGATAACTGCCATTAGTGAACGATTGTTTTTGCTCAGTAACTGTCTAACTAATAATGATATCAGCATGATTCTGAGTGCTAGGTGTGGGTTTTCAGGGTCATGAATCATATTATGATGGTAACTTTATCATGGGACTATTGCTTATAGATGTAACAGCAATATGTGAGCTACCTTGGCGGAGGTTTGCTCTTTCCAAGTGCTTTCTAGTTTCGGATTACCATTCTAGGTTTTATAGTTCATCAGATTAAAGAAGAGAAAAATTGAGAAGAATCTCTCAGTTTATATGCAGATAAGCCAACGAGCGTTAGATTATGTTCGATGTGGTTTGACTGTGACACTTTGATTCTTATGATAATGAGGAAGAACATTGTCCAAAAGCTCACACCTGTTATGCTTCATTGGCAGGAACACAAGTCTCTTTCATGCTATTCTAATTAAAAGTGCATCAAAAATCAGAAGTTAAATTAACATTTAAATTCTGCTGTAGGATCAAATATGTGTTAAAGATGTCAGATTTTTAAGTTGAAGAATCCGTATTTGTTTTTAGAAACAGATACCAAACATTTTTAGGCCCAAATTACCGCTTAAGTGCTGCCTATTATAAAACTTGTAGTAAACTTAAAATGTGATTTGATTGTATTTGAAATATATATGGTCTTTATTAGGACCACATTTATCTTTTCTGAGAGCAGCAAGTCTTCCAAAGAGAGGAGAATCTGTTTAAACTTAGAACACTTCCAGGGTTGAGCAGCTTGTTAATGCACCAAACCTGTGAATAATTCATTTGATTAATAAAAACTCAAACATATTGTTGCTGTTCTTGGACTGGCTGCTGCATTAGGTGTCTACAAAGAGCGGTCTGGACCCCGGCGCGGTGTGGCAGGCGTGGGGGATGGCGTCCCTTAAAGCTGGAAACCTCACCGGAGCGAGGGAGAAGTTTGCTCGCTGTCTGAAGGCTCCAGTGGACAGAAACCAGCTGAACCTGGGACCGTTACTGCTGCAGGAGATCATCCAGCATCTGGAGAACAACCTACATCCCACTCTGGCTACAGTAAGGAGATTATCTTTTAACTACCAGCAGCAGCAGCATTCTGCTTTTGGGAACACAAGTTAAAGGGACACGCCAACATTTTTCTGTTTTCGTGTCTTGCCTCACTCCTGAGTCCATGACAAGCAGATAGACGCCATTCTTTCAACTGTGAATGCAGTAACAAGGAAGACGGGCAGAGCTTGCCCAACGGTAATTAGCTTAGCTCAAACACTGGGAGTCAATGGGTAGTGTTAGCCTGCTTCTGCCTACAGTCTTTAGATAAACTCTTCAGCAACTCCAAATGGTGCTTGTGTGCTTGTTGTGACTTGTTTTTTTTCATCATGTTATGTTTTACGTTATCTATTTTTAGACTAAGTTAGCACTTTATGTAATATTCAAAACAAATGCATACAAAGCTAATGTGCATGTGAAAACCACCACAGACATGCTTTGTTTTGTCGACCCATTTACAAGCACGTCCCTAGTGATTTGCGCGGGAGTGAGGCAAGACACACAAAACAAGAAAAATGTTGGCGTTTCCCTTTAAAGCCTGAGCAGGGACAAGATTCATGCATCGGCTGTGTTAACCTGTACCTGTTGTCGTCACTTATTGTTTATTATTTTTACGCTGAAAACAGGGCAGAGAGACCCAAGGTGCATCTTTTTTTGATGGACAAACCATCACACTGACCTCTACACAAACAGATGGTTAAGACTCAAACATCTACTTTAGAGTGTCTTGTAAAAGAAGTGACTTATTTGAATTTATAGGAAAACATAATGATATTTTCTCTTAAGGTGTTTTCCATGAAGTCTTTTTCCTGCGTTAATGACAAAAAAGAGATGCCAAAATGCTCAGTGCAGGCATTGTGTTTTTAAATTTGATTTTTTTGGTCTCCAGTTTGTTTTCTTCTCTAAAACATGTTTAAAAATGAAGTATCCAATATAATCTTTTGTTTTGTTTATTATTTAAAGGATTCAGAGGAGTTTTATTTGTAATTCCAGTCTGCACTCGCATGAGAGAAGAACAAAACTAATAACTGAGGCCATGGATAAATAAAAGCAATAAATGTGGCTGAAAGCAGCACAGTATAGAAAATAAAATAAAATAAAATAAAATACAAAATAAGGATAAAACTAAGGATAATTCTTTGCAGCACTAACATAACAATGAAATCTCAATAAAAAATAAGGATAATATTTACAACATTAACATAATCTAAGGGACATAAACCAGAGTACAAAGCAGCAGAATAAGTAGTGTGCAAAAAAGATCACAAGTAAGTGGCTCAACAGATCAGTTCTCCTTTTTTACTTTCTTTGAAAAACACATTGAAGGAGAAACTTGGACAAAAAAGAAAAGAGCAAATACAAATAATATAGTTGAAAAATGTGGGGTATCAATACAAGTCATTTATAACAGAAACAAGAAAAGCCGTTAATAATGAAAAGAACTGGTGATATAATAAAATGAAAACATCATCACATAATATAAATACTAAAACCAAAACTTCAAACATCAACCTGGAGGTTTGTTGTTGTAGTACCTGTTTTGGCCACAAGAGGCTGAAGTGCACCACAAAGCAAATGTCCGGATTGAACTTGAAGCATTTATTTAGTTTAATTTGTATTTTTATTTCTTTTTGCAGTGTGTGAATATAAAAGATCTGTCCAGTTGTTAACCGACTGTTTAGTATTATAGTCATGTCTTTGCATTAGGGATAAATGCATTTTAGTTCTGATTTAAGGGTTAAATTATCCAAACATAATTGACACCAAATTCTGGCTTTCAAAGTCATGACAGCACAATAAATAACACACGAAAAAGCAGAAAGAGGTCTTGAGTGCAGTAAGAATTTTAAAATCAGGACACACAAAACTTAAATTACACTTTTCCAGATATCTTCTTTAAATCTTCATTATATTTATGAATGTAATGTGAGTACATTTGTCCAAGAACTGGAACCATAATGATAAGAATGCTTATAAACATCAAACAAACACAACAATGAATTACTGCTCTTATTTAATACTTTCTGGAGAAAGTAAATATTTTCTTAAGGCTTAAGCTTCAATATATTGGTTTGGATTTTTTTTTAAACTATTTTTCTACCCCTAATGCATCATATGTGGATTGAGAGAATAAAGGGAATAAATCTGATGGAGAAAGTAACTTACTCTCTGAGACTCCGAAAAGACCTACTTATTAAAGGTGGAGCAGGAATGTATACATTTCAGATATAATTTGTATTATTAATCATTTTATAATGTATTTTTTAATTTTCTTTTTCAATTATAATCTTTTCTCTCTTTATTCTTTTTATTGTATTATTCATTTTTTCTTTTTCTTCTTATTATTAATATTTTTATTTATGTGTTTATTTTTCTGTATTTCTGCTATTATAGTCGTGGGTGCTTTTGTTGAGTCGTTGTCATTAGTATTACCTTGTATTTGAAATTTGTTCTGAGAAAACGGCAGATATAATGAATATGATTCTGTATGGGTGATTATATATTTAACCAAAATAAAATTTAAGTTAAAAAAAAACAAAACTATTTTTCTGCCCCCTAACTTCTGTAGCAGACGTCCTCAGCCCGTCCTCAGCCGTTTGAGCTCTGTGTTTAGGAACAGAATGTCTCACCTTCAGCTCGGGAACACGACACCTTTGGAATCTCTCACGCATTGTTCGTGACGGGGTGTGTGGCGCTCATGTGGTTCCTATTGGTGAGGATTAAAGGGAGTGTGCGGGGGCAGAGCTTTGTTAATTACATGTGGCTCTGTTTTCCTCAGAGGGGGCTGAAAGTGGTTCAGGGAACATTATCCAATCTGTCCTTATCAGAGAGACGCTGGATAAGAGCTACAGGGACGTAAACTTCATGTTTTTATCTTGATGTTACTCAACCGGTCATCTGTGTCAGCCAAATATTATGGAGCCATAGCTTCAACGCAGATATGGGTCAAGGCTTTAAGGAAAACAACAATTCATGATTTTATTATTCTCATATCTTGTACTACTCTCATAATTAAGTTTGTTTATAATCAGAATCAGTATTTGTTGTCAAGTACATTTGCACATACAAGGAATTTAACTTAACTGCAAAACAATCAAAATGAAATTAAACTATACTTTCTTTCTTTCTTTCTTTCTTTTTTAACTTTTAGTGGTTTTAAATGTGAGCCTCCTCTTTTTTAAATGGTTTGAACCTTCATTTTGTAACATTAATGTTGTTAGGAAGCTTGGAAGTTAGAATCAGACAAATTATCTTTGCCGTAGGACAAGCAGTCTGACAAACTATGTATACATTTCATAAAAAACAGACACGGGGTGCTGGTTTGGCAGAGTGGTAAGCAAACAATTGTCCAATCAAACAATATAAAAAAAACAAAATTATAAATAGTGCAGAACTAAAGCAAATTTCGAGCATAATTCTGTTTAAAAAGAGGCCTAGAGAAATGATTTTCCAGAGGTACATTGATGAATAAATACCACAAGGTAAGCACCTTATGATTTCTGATTTCAGTTTGGAAGTACAGTAAAATTTAAGGGGGTAAGATTAGATAAATTTATACGTCTTCCTACTCCTTTTCGCTCATGTAGGCTTACATTTTTTTTTTTTCAAATTGCTGATTCAGCTACTGTCTTGTTTTATTTTCCTTTTTTTGGATTATCACTTATTTGTATGTTCAACTGTTTTTAAGTTTGTCATTTACATGATTGAAGTAAAGATATCAATCAATCAATCAGTCAATCAACCAGGCACGACCCATGTATATGCTTCTGCCGGCCCGGGTTCGAGTCCAGCCTGTGGCCTGTTTGCAGAGTGTCCTTCCCCTGCTCTCCTTTACCTCCTTTCACAAGCCTATTCTCTCTCTCTCTCCTGCCAATAAAGTCATAAAATGCTACAAAAAAGTCTTTAAGAAAAAAATATGAAATAATAATTAAAAACATAAGACGCTATGATGTCAGACAATAAATAATTAAAAAGTTGGTACAAAGCCACTCACTGCCACTGGCGCCATAATTTGTCCTTCTTGAATAATAAAAAATAAAAAATAAAACCTGGCAAATATGACACAGAACTAAAGTAAAGCTCTAGAGTAAATCTGGGGCCCATTTATGGGACCTTTCAGGGGCCCAGCCATGTCTGTGGGCAGCCCTGCTCCTGAATTGTGTGAGGTTGATTTACTGCGACTTTAATGAGAGCAGTTTTTGAGAGGTTTGATCTTAAAATTAATGACTTTATTTTAACGCTCCTGGTCTGTTTTTGTTGATATTAGATAATAGCATTTTAATATACATGTTTCCCAAGCACGTGAAACCTTTGAAACTCTCTTTTTTACATGTCAGTGTGCTTGTAGACAACAGTGCATTAACTCTGTGTCTGTGCCTTTCAGCCTTTCGGTGAGGACATCTTGGCGTCTCTGTGGGAGCTTGAAGACGCTCTGTGCGAGGCCAGTTCTCCAGATCGACCTGAGATTCCTACACAGAGCGTCTACCTCCAGCAGGAGTGTCTGTTTTACCTGAACACGTACGGCACTCACCTGGCTCTGATCAGCTTCTACATGCGCAAAGACTGCATGACAGAAGCCCTGACGTACCTGCTCAACAAGGTGAGGATGAGATTTGATCTACAGATCCTCAGCTGACACTTTGTCTTTAAGAGTATGAAGAAGCATGTGTTCATAAATCATCTGTCAGTTAAACAGTGAAGTCCCTGAAATAATGACAGCCTGTGTGTACCTGAGAAGAGGACGTTCAGTCTTCTTCTCTGCTGAAGTTTACCTGAAGTAAAGATAACTAAATAATCTAACTTAAGATAATAGAGGCAGATGTCAGATTATTCACACTCAGTCATGTAAACATAGTGTTTGTAACTTTATTCCATCTTTTAATTGGGAACTTTGCACTCCTTCAGTTCTTTCAAGAGTCTTTTAAACCATGCATTAACATCAGTTACAGCAATGATACCCCAAACCATAAATACTAAATATAAATACTGCTACCTTATTATATATCAATGTCAAAATGTGCAGGAACCAAAAAAATGTGTCAAAATCCCCTCCTCCCCTGGAGGAAAACCTTCGATTTTCTCAGTGAAGCGAGGGAGAGGAACCTGTCTTCACACAGTCTGTCTTTGGCTTCACCGTCTCATTTATTTGGTCCTAAGTCTGTAGATGGTACCAGGGCTGACACTAGGGCTGAAAGATTTCTCCTTTTTCGGACTGAAATTGAAATTTCAGACAACGCAACCATGTGATCGCCAAAGCCGCTATTTTTTGCAGTGCTCCTGACTGGCCCAGGATCTGTTGTGTCAACTATTTAACAAATTTGCAGGCAATTTGCATTTAGCAAAAGGGATTTTGGCAATTTTTGGGAGGGCCCTATTCACACGTTTAGCCAGTTGGTCATTCCACAAATGCACGATCCTTACAAGTTGCACCCTGTTGTAAAGGTGACTAATCAGGCTTTCTAACAATACAATACATATATATAATATTTTATATTCTAAATATTTATCCTTTTTTCTTATCTTGTATTTGTATAAAGAGATTTTCAACTGCACTGTCCTGTAGGCTTGTATCTTGTATATATTTTGTATCTATATGTTCTTTTTTTTATACTTAAAATTTTTTATTTATTTTTTTACATCAAGATATAAAACATATTTAACAGTCACAGTACAGAACAGTTGTTGCCATGTCTTCTTCAAACCAGCTTTATAGGTTACATCAAAATTTACATCGCTGTCTTATGATAGTTTTCTTGGATGGAAGGGAACACATGAAAAGCCACATCTTATTATAGGCAGAAGAGAGAAAACAGACCATCATTTATGTCCTCACTAAGACAAAAAGCTGTCCATTTTGACCATCTTGCAGCATAAAAATCACTTTTCAACCGCAGCAGAAAAGTCAATCTTATCTATATGTTCTTATAACTATTTTATACTTATAACTGTTTAATACTTTACTTCTGCTTTTTAATTATAACAATCAGTTTGCACTGAAAAAGAGAAGCTCTCCAATCTCGTCGTACATTTTGTATAATGACAATAAAGGGCATTCTATTCTATTTTATTCTATTCTGTTCCATCCTGAAATATCATACTAATTAGTGTTATTCGAGGGGACAGATGATCAACCAAAATGTTGTTTCCAAACTTTTTTGAGAAGTATACTTTCAGAGTTGGGCTTAGTTTGGACTTAACAACAAAACTTATGATAGAACTGACAGATACAATCTGCCAGGCTTTAATCATTGTGATCCAAACCTGGGGAGATCATGCCTTTTTTGTTACATGTCAGTTCATGTAAATTCTACATATCTAAATCATACATGATGAAAGCGTCCCAGACCACTTCAGTATCATCCCTGAAAATCACAGTTCAGATGTTAACAGAGTAGCAGGCACTGTTTGTACCAAAGAAACAAACTGCATGTTAATCAGAAGTGTTTCTAAAGTGTAATAACTGTCCACCTCCATCGGTTCATTCTCCTGCTCGGCCTTTGAAGATGATAAATGTTGGTAAAATGTTTCTGATGGTAAAAGGAGCAGCTCTCACAGGTAGTTGTCTTTTGTTTCTGAGGTGTTACAAACGTTCTCTCTTGTTATTGTCTCAGGACTGTCCAGAGGAGGTGTTCCTGGAGGGGATTTTACAGCCCAGCCTGCAGCGGGGGAACCTTGGCATGCTGCAGGGCATCCTGGAAAAACTCGACCCCGGGCTGGAAACATGCAGCCGCTACCTCATCGCCTCCTGCCAGTTCCTGCAGAGACGAGGATACTTCAACACTCTCTACCAGATCCAGCAGTTCATGATGGTCAGAGTCGATTATTCTTTGAACATGAAAGAAAAAAATTATGCCTCGCGTGAAATAACTGATGTTAAAGGGGCACTCCAACAATTTTTTTCTTTTCGTGTCTAGCCTCACTCCAGAGTCCATGACGAGCAGATAGACACCGTTCTTTGGACTGCGCGTGCAGTAACAAGGAAGAGACGGACAGAGTTCGCACACCGCTAATTAGCTTAGCTCAAACACTGGGAGTCAATGGATGGTGTTAGCCCTGCCTCTGCCTACAGTCATCAGATACTCTTCAGCAACTCCACACGGTCATGCGTGCTTGTTGTGACTCTTTTCACCACATTATGTCACATTATCTTCTACCCATTGACTCCCAGTGTTTGAAGTAAGCTAATTAGTGGTGGGTGAGCTTTGGCTGTCTCTTCCTTGTTACTGCACGCACGGTCAAAAGAATGGAGTCTGTCGGCTTGTCATGGACTCAGGAGTGAGGCAAGACATTAAAACATAAAAAAGTTGCCGTATCCCTTTAAAGCTGCCTTATCCTGGGCTTTAATTATACACTCAGGATGATGAGTATGTCAGCATTCCCATCAAGCTTCTCCATAAAGATTTAAACATCCATTGAGGAATTTTAAGATAAAGATACAAACTTCATGGGACAGGTGCTTAGACATTTACACCGTACCGTACCATACCGTACCGTCTTCTTCTGCTTATCCATGGGAAGGTCACAGGGGGGCAGCAGCCTAAGCAGAGAACCCCAGACACTCCCAGACCACTTTGTCCTTCTCTTCCGGGGGACCACTTGTACCCGTGATCTTGTTCTTTCTTGGTCACTACCCACAGCTCGTGACCATAGGAGAGGGTAGGAATGAAGATCGACTGGTAAATCAGCACGACGGACCTGTGCAGAGTCCACATCACTGCCGATGTCACACTGATCTGCCTGTCGTTCCCCTGCTCCATCCTTCCCTCACTTGTGAACAAGAGCATTTATATAAAGTGTAAATCCAAACGAACAAACACTGGAGTCTTTCTACATCTTTTATATCAAATAAAAGCACAAACAGATCCCAAAATACTGACATTTATACCAGATGTGCCTTTGCCATTGGCTGGTTTTGAAAGTCATGTTAAAGGGTTGATTTTCTTTCTTATTAAATATAAAATATTTGTAGGATTTCTGAAAATGTGACGATTAAATGCCTTCTACTCGGACAGGATCACGTGCGTGCTGCTATGACCTGTATCCGGTTCTTCACTCATGGAGCCAGTTCGTACCTTCAGCTTGGAGAACAGCAGGTTCATGTCTTTATTTTCCGTGATTTCATTGTTGTCCAATCCTTTTAAAAACTGTCCTTGCTCTGAAAAGCTCACTCATCCTTTGTCCTCATGCAGCGTTGGTTGGTCCGAGCCAAAGAACACCTGAGGACGTACCTTCAGGAGCAGCAGGGTCGAGGAGGTGGGAGGAGGAGATCTCAGGTCAACTCCTTCAGGAAGATGATGTCCTCCAGCGATGTGTCCAGGTCTATAAATATCCCTGAATACATTTATTTTTCCTTGTGTGCATCATGCTCTGCTCAAGTTTTGATCTCTCCCGCTGTGTTTCTCTCAGGCACATGAACACAATCGAGCTCCAGCTGGAGGTGACTCGTTTCCTTCATCGCTGTGAGACTGCCGGCTCCTCCAAGTCTCCTCACACCAGCACGACTTCCTCCAAGTCTCCTGGATCCAGCTCCCCTCCTACACTGTTTGGAGGAAGCCCTGTTAAAGTGGAGGTAGCATGCAAGGTGAGAGATTTTGTTGCGATTGTCTCAAAACTAAAATCCAGTTATTGAAATTCTCAACATTCTCAGATTTCCCCATAAATCCATAATTTATCTTTAATTTGTTTTATTGCAGGTGATGCTCGGAGGGAAAAACATAGAAGAGGGTTTTGGCATAGCGTACAGAGTGATACAGGTATGTTTCACAGGATGTGGTGAGATGTTTGCCAGATTAATCCTGAAGTTTTTTTTTTTTTTTATAAATCCTGTTAACCAAGCATAAAATACAGACACAGTAAAACATTTGATGGCCCATAATCACAGTTCCTCCTTTAAAAATAAAACTGCATTTGTTGTTTAGAATATTGCACCGCTTACAAATCACCCCCCAGCTAAAACATAAAGTTAATCCAAACTAACAGAACTGTGTTCTAAATGTGATATAAAAGCTGGAAACTATAAGAACTCTGCGGTCATGTATCCATATTGAAGATTATTGGGATAAAATTGTTGAAAAACTCAAACTAATTTTTAATGTTCACCTTGACATTGAGCCTCAGACTCTGCTGCTTGGTTTACCAAGTCCTCAAATTAAGGGTTTTTACCAGAAGGCTGTTTAGTATTCTCTTACTTTAATGGACTGATAATATGCCACCCACGATCACAGGATGGCACAGACTAATCTTTAATATTAATACAACGGAAAATCTTACGTACAGGATCAAATGGAAGATTTTGGCATTTGGACTCCCTTTTCTAGATATGTTGGTAAAAGATTTACAAATGTCATCTTAAAGGGAAAGATTGATTATAACCCCCAAAGCAGCAAAATGTCAGTCCTGGGTCAAAGGTCTGTAGGGAGTTTAGAACTTGAAGCTTCCCTTTTTCTTCTTTTACTTATTTATTTATTTTTTTTAATTGATTTTTGTAAATCTGACTTATCTTGTTTTTAATTTTTTTGTTATTTTTATGAATGCTTGGTTTTTATTTTGCCCCAATGCTGATGTCCTTTTATCACAGTGTCATTGATGTATTGAACTCAGTGCAGCCTGTACATGCACATATTTATGATATATAATCATTTGTTATGGACATTCAGGACTATATTTTGGACAGTGTGATGTATTCTGTGTGTCATGTATGAGGGATCTAGGTGAGAATGTACAGTATTTGATGCGGCCAAAGTTTTCTTGTTGTTTGTTGGCGTGTTCAAATTGAAAAGTTAATAAAAAATATTGTATAAAAAAATTAAACTGCATGTGTTACTTTGCTCTGGTTTGTCTTCTCCTTTCGCCCCAGGACTTCCAGCTGGAGGCCCAGGCGGTCTACGTTAAAGCCGGTCAGAGGCTCGTCCGTCAGAGGCAGTACGGAGCGGTACGACAGCTGCTTAAATGTGTCGGCGAATCGGGAACGGCGACAAAAAACGACTGTGACGCCCTCATCCTGAGCTGTGTGTCCGTGGCAGAAAAAGGACCTGCTGATGTGAGTGAAGGGCAATGTTTAAGAGAAATTAGAAAGATTTTCTTTTATGGATTTTAAGTGCAAAGTGGGAATAAATGATGAATCTGTCTTTCCTCCATGTTGTAATGCTGTTGAATGTCTGTGATTTATGTCTGATTTAGGCGAAGGAGTTGGAGAGTCTGATTCTGGAGACCAAGAGCACGGAAACAAAGGTACTGAGATAATAAGACACTTAGCTGCTCTTTTACTGTTATATCTCATTACTCTAAAAATAACATGAATTACCTTACATATGTACAGAAAGCATCTTAATTCAGTCATTCAATCAATCAAACTTCGTTTGTATAGCACTTTTCATACAAAATCTTGGAGCATAAAGTGCTTTACATAAGAAAAAAAGAAATAAAATAAAATAAAAATCAGTAAATAAAAAGTGGAAAATTTAATACAATGAAAATATAAGATCCCACCCACCCTTGGGATCCACATACAGCACAGACACTCACTTACGCACACACACAAAGACATTAAGAGGAGATTATAACAGAAAACTGAATTAGAGGATTGAGGAAACGCGGTCTTGTGTTAAAAATAAGGAAACACAGGAGCTAAGACCAAAATGACATAATGATAAAAAAAAAAAAATCATGATTAGAAATGAGATAAAAATACAATATGGAAAAATAAATGATAAAAAAGAAAATAAAATTTAAAATAAGGATATGGTAAAATGAGATAGCCAAACAAATGCGTTATAAAAGCGGCTAAAGTAGGATAATGAAAAGAAAATCGATTAACAGAAAATAAAATTCTGAACAATAAATCTGAACTGAAATGGAGAAGTAAAACAGATTAATAGGATTAAAATAACTAAATAAAATGAAATAATAATGATAAATATAAACAGCTTAAAGCCAGGCTAAAAATGTAGTTTCTTGAGTTTGCTTTTAAAAATATGAGCAGTATGTGCTGCTCTCAGGTCTTCAGGTAGACTGCTCCACAGACGAGGGTCTGTGTTAATATTGTTAATATTGATCCTTTTTTTAAAGAAAAATGAACAAACTCAGGAGACGAGCACTGACTTGCATGGCGATTACATTAAAGAATAAAGAAAAATAGCATAAATTCAGTGATGATGAAGGAGGTGGACAGGTGAGATAAATCATGAACACACGCCCATCACCCTGTGACACGTCATCTCCAACTCCCAAAAATAATCAATAATAATAACCCCCAAAAATATAAACACATACCATAATCCTTAGGTTGAATCCTTAAATGTAAATAGTATTCTCAATAAATTAATTCATGGCTCCTACAGAAGCTGAACAGAAGGTCCTGTATTCTGTGTTCTGTGTAAGAAGTGAAATTATCTACAGCTGCTGCTGGTAAAACTTATTTATATTTCTTTAAATAAGATCAGTGTCTTTTTTAAGATCAGTGCTCTTAAGAGTAAAGAAGATTGAGGGATGTATTATTGGACCATGTCACTTTTTATAGAGCAGCACAACAACAGCAAGGGCTGCGCTGAAAATACAATAAAGGACGTGACAAAATGAAACTGCTGGAGGAGGTCCTTGAGGAGGCAGAAAGGCTGATATCATCAGATTTTTGCCCACAGTTATTTTTATTAAACTAAAAAAAAGTGAGGTCTTTTCAAAGGACGAAGTAAGAGTGCTGCTGTTCTCACCTCCGTCTGTCCACAGATCAAGGCCTACCTGCTGTGCAGCAAACTTCGACCTGCGTACCTGCTGGCCGTGAAGCTGGAGTCCAGCAGGGCGGGTCCGCTGGTCCAGGATGTCCTGCAGGCTGCAGAAGGAGCTCAGGACTCGGTGATGCAGAATATTTGTCACCAGTGGCTCTCTGAACACCAAAACAAGACGACTCAGCAGAAACAGGGCCGATCTAACCCCAGGTAGCAGGTACACTGCAAAAACTCAAATCTAAGCCTTAAACTTGTCTAATTTATACAAAATCTCACATTTATTATAAACCTAGTTCACCTGACAAGTCCTGGAAATCATGTTTTTCACAACACTAGGAGCAGAACATGAGGCCAACATGAAGGATTTTTTTTTTTACTTTTGATGCTTTTAATACCAAATTCTTGAATAGTCTGGTTTAAGTTTATTTACGTTGCAGATACTTGTTTCCATATAAGCTGTTTTTTCCATTCAAAATATTTGCATTACTTTGTACTATCAAACATAAATTAAGTTTTTTATTGTTTGGGCATTTTGTCCACATGGATACAGTATTTCGGGAGCCTGAAAACTCAGAGTCCCACAGTGAAAAGATCTCACAACGTCGCCACTGAATTTCCATTTTTACAAGAAATATGCACATTTTCAGAGAAGATGATCTCAGCCCTGCCTCTCCCTTAAACCCCAGGACCAACCTTTGGGGCTGTGAATGGAGGCCCATGCAGTAGTGCCAAAACCTGTAGTACCCGGAGAGTCCACTTGGGGCACTGGTGGGTGGAAACACCAGAAACTTGACAAAGTATACATCTATGCAGCATGGTATTAATAATCAGGAGTTTGACATTGTTGCCACTGAAAGGTCAGTTTTTGTCCACACAGAAAATCCACGGAAATCGTCAAGGGAATTGGATGAATAAAATCGTATAAATTCCCTTCCCTATATCCCGTAGACTATCGGCCTGGGGAACTGGAGGGGCTAAAATGATTTCACATTGTTGGACTCAGGCTGCAACTACAGCCCCAACTAGTGGTGGGAGGCTAGATCACACAGCATTTGACAATTTCTGGTCCACCTGACAATAATATGTTTTGCCCTTTGTGCAGATCTTTTTACTTATTTCAACCAAGTCAGGCCTTTTTCTTTGCCTTTTATATCCTTAGATGTATGCCTACCTGGATATGTCATGTGACTGAGGTTTATATTAAGTGCAGTAAGAAACTTTGAGCCAAAATGAGACAAATTCATGCCCTTGGGTTTGAGTTTTTGCTGTGTAAAGTCAGTCGGTTTAACAAGGGATAAGACAAGTGCTGCACTTCTAAACACACAAGCTGCAAATGAGGACCCAGCAGAATCATGTTGTCATACTAACAGGTACAGATAAACTTCTCTATCAGTGTGTTTGTGCAGCCTGCCTCGCTGTAAAAATCACCGTCGTGCTTTATTCCACTCTGCTGTTATCTCTCGTCTGTGCGTAATGAGAAGGAGCAGTGATACTGACCGCAGTGAAAACAAATAATACACAACAGAACTCGTCTCGATCGTATCTATCACTTAGTGTTTTTATCTTCTACCTCAGCCAAAAGGGAAATATCTCCAGTGACTGAAAACTTCTCTGACAGATGTTCCTCCTCTGATTTTAATTTTGTGTCTTTATCGTCTCCTCTTGTGTCTGATTATGTTTTTGCCTTCGCTGACAGCAGCACACGGAAGAGACTGTGTAACGTATAATCGAGATTTTGCAATCCTGGTGAAGCAGTTGATGTTGTAGAGCACATTTTATCTCAAGCCTTATGGAGCTAAATCCAGGCCAAAAATCTGTTAATTTTAAAATAAAAGAAGATTGGAAAATAAAAGTTTAAATTGAAATTTCAATGGTTTTTCTTTAATTAAAAAATAAATTAAAAACACTAAATTTAATGAAAAATAAGTGTTAGGATTTTTTTCAGTTTAAATATACTTTCGATTCAGTTCTGTAATTCTTTTGATAAATATTTCAATTTCATTTTTTACTCTACATATAATAATATTTTCAGATTTGAATCTTAGTATTATTATTATTTTTTTCACCGTTTTTCTTTTCACTTTCAAACTTGTGGGTGGTGTGGCAT
Source organism: Cetoscarus ocellatus (assembly GCA_037902135.1). Lineage (NCBI taxonomy): Eukaryota > Metazoa > Chordata > Actinopteri > Labriformes > Labridae > Cetoscarus > Cetoscarus ocellatus. Next base: position 33,297 of record JBAMNC010001207.1, read on the forward strand.
TGCCTGAGATGGGCGTGGGATTGTGAGTGACAGCAAAATAAAATAGATATGACTCAACACTTTCTCTACATTGTAGAGAAAAAGACCAGAAGGTCAAAAAAGAAATCTTAATCCAAAAAGATGAGATTTGAATCTGAAAATATTAATCCTGCAACTGAAAAAATTACACATCACATCTTTAAATATATTTCACAGTAAAAAATGAATATAAAATATTTTATTAAAATAGTCACAGAGCTGAATCAAAAGTATATTTAAGCTGAAAAAATGTCCTACACTTATTTTTAATTCAATTTTGTGTTTTGTTTACTAGAACAAACATTGAAATTTCAGTTTTAAATTATTAAATATTTTTTCAATCTATTTTTATTTTCAAATTACAACACTTTTGGCCTGGATTTCGCTCCATACAGCTTTCTTACTTTGCTCCTTTCCCGAGGGAAGTAAATGACAATAAGAAAACATGGTTGAGAACATTTGAGGGCATTAATAAGAACGTATGTTTGGATAAAGAAAGGGACTGTGTAATAGTATAATGTTTAAATGCAAGTTCATTCTCTTTTGTAGATAGTTTTGCATTTCCTGCACTCATTTTCTCCCAGTATCTTTACATTTTAAAGTTAATTCTGCTATTTTTAACCTGGACCTTATCATTTGCATTGTTAGACATCTAGACGATAAGTAGATTGGCTAAAAAATTAATAATCTACATTATTTTGCTTAATTATTACGATTAATAAATGTCTCTTTGTGCATGAATTTTAAATAATTAGTTAAATTTGTTGTGTTGCATTGATGCACTGCCACAACAGTGTGAAAAATGCCAAATAATTTTGTGTTGCTCAAATCAAACATCTCAAAACGAAGGTGCTTTGGTTTGAGGTTGTTAAGTGCCAAAATTGTTCCTGAAGTCAAAGCCTGATTTTTCCCCAGCACAATTGGCACTAATGCCAGCGTCAGACACCAAGATTTTTTCATCTGCTACAACAGTCTCTGTCAGATTAGACGACTTTCCTGACGACCATGACAGACTACACTGTTGAAATCAACAAAAGCTAACGACAGACATGGCCATGATTTTGTGTTGAAAAATATGTTAGCTGATGATCAGCAGTCTCATCAAGATGCCGAGGTGCCCCTGTTGGTCCTCTCATATGTTTCTCTTTCTTACAGTCTGGTGGTTGTTCTTCCACAACATAACTTTAATGCACGGATGTTGTTTTCAGAGCTTGACAAACTTCGGTCTTCGGTCTTGTTTGGTCTAAAACCATCGACTTCAGTCCATCTACATCCATGTTCACTGCACATGCAGAGCTCTCATTGGTCAGTGGCAGAGGTGAAGATTAGGGACGCATAATATTATCAGCAGATTATGCCTAAAAGCATTTGACAAGCTCTGATACACCTAACAAAAATATTAAAAAATTTTGCCCTATGTGCAGATCCTTTTACTTATACTGCAACTAGGGAAGCACGATATTATGGTTGTTGTTTGATATCGTGTCAGCCAATATTGTGCACCTTCTCATCACTGCATGGATAAATTTAAAAATCAAGGGTTTAATTTCTGCAAGAGTTAAATGCTGTTTTTCTTGTTTTACATCTGTTCCTTGCAAAAATAAATGGTAACACTGAAAGAAACAAGTCCATTTTTTCAATGTACAGAGCTTGAGCTCTTGACCAGAAATATTGGCATCGATATTGGTATCGGCCATAATGACTTAAAATATATCAGCATATCGGATATCGGCAAAAATCCAATGTTGTCCGTCCCTAATAGTAACCAATTCGGGCCTTATTCTTTGTTTATATATCCTTATATGCAGGGGTGGGCAACTGGTGGCCTGGGGGCCACATGCGGCCCTCCTACTCTTTCCAATGTCCCACCAGTCAATTTGAAATATAAAAAATGCATTTTAGTGAAGGAAACATGACAAAAGCTACAATGAAAGCATTAAAATAATATTTCCAGGAGAATAGAGCCGTAATTATCTCTTTAAAATTCCCCTTTGTGCGTTACGAAATGTTTGTTAAAATAAAAACTAAACTGTTAGTAAGATAAACAGAAACATCTAGTAAGTAATCTGAAAGCCACAAGTTTATTGTTCTAGTATCAACCATACGGCCCCCTGTCACTGAGGATGATACCAGCGTGGCCCTCTTGGTGACCAAAGTAACCCACCCCTGCTTACCTGGATACCTAAAAAGTTGATTATCAGTATTGACAAGTAGGAACATTTTTGCCTGTATTTTGAACATAAAAATTGACCATATATATTCCATATATTAGCTGTGAAATTGGCAAAATCTTTGATTGTACCATACTGCTCATCATCACTGAATGTCCACTTAAATGGATCAAAAGTTTCTTTTGTTAAAGAATTAAATGTTCTTTTTCTTAATTCACATCTGTTTCCAACTCAAATAAATGTTACCATGCAAGGAACAGAATAATTTTATTTCAGAAAAATACTTCCTTACACAAAATCTCAGTATCGGCGATAGTTAGTTTGGAAACATGGGCATATTTGATATCAATAAAAATCAAATATTGTGCAACCCTAGCTAAGATTATCCTAACTGGAGCAATGCCAACACTTTTTGTACACATTGCTCTTTAAGTAACCAAATAAATCCAATAAAGATAATGCCCAGGTTTAAAGTAGCCAGAAAAATCCTTTGAGTCCTGATTTTCACTTTGGTTTCTTGGGAGATTTTCCCCACAGAGCTGAACTTGTATAAAATAAACCAAGATGATCAGTCAGAAAATGTAAAAAAGGGATTTAACTTTTATCTTCTTTAGTTCTTCAGCGCATATGTTGCCATAAAGCATTTTTACTTCATCTTCACATCAATCCCTCATGTTGCTAAAGCTGCCTTTCCAAGTAATCTACAACGTGTACTTCAAAACAGCCCTGATGACATTTTAATTACTGTGGTCTGTAATCAGTGTTGCTCTGTAAAAGTACTTTTTAAAGGAGAGTCTGTGTTGTGATTTCGTTTCCTCTGCTGCTTTCGTCTGCAGTCAGACTGACAAACCCTCCTGACGCTGATCGGCAAAGACGAAAAAAGAGAATTTGAGATGCATGAAAACGACATTGTTGCACTCTAATGCTCCTGAACTTTGACTGTTGTCTCTTCACTGCCGCACTTTATACTCTTGAGTTAAAAAATAGATTTCTTTTGGTATAATAAATGTAAATTATGTAAAACTGTGACTGCTTTGTTTATGCAGACTAATGATTTTAAAATGTAAGTGATTCTGCCATCCCTGTAAAATAAAATGAAATAAAACAAAACACACTTCTTAAAAACAAAGAAATGTTGGCACTGCAGAAGTTTTCTTCCTTTATTTTTTTTTAGTTGAAACAGAGGAAAGGACGCCAGCAGTCCAACTTCTGCTTAGTTTGGAGGTGTTTATAGGGGCATTCAGAGAGGTAGGGAAAGGTTGGGCGCATCCATATTTAAGGTCCAAAATGATCGCACATCAGTTGGATTGAATGATTGGATCAAATTATTTTTTCAGCAAGGTTTTAAATGTGTTTGTGTCCTGGAAAATGACCATGAATGACAAACTCAGCAGCACATTTAGGCGCATGGAGCAGTGAACCACCTGATCCAACAGAGGGCAGTCCAGGCACAACCCAACAGTCCATTCCTCTCATGGCTTTAGCAACAGAAGAAGAGAAAAAAGCACTCGGAGAGCGCAAACCTCCTCCAATATTGCTGTTACATCGATAAGCAATAGTCCATGATAAAGTTAGCGTCATAATATGATTCATGACCCTGAAAGCCCACACCTAGCACTCAGAACCATGTTGATATCATTACTAGTTAGACAGTTATTGAGCAAAAATGACTAATGGTGGTTATCTGCATCACCACCAAAATCTAATCATTTCTAAGTTGGGCCATTACCAACATCTCCTGAAAATTTCAGCAAAATCTGTCCAGTAGTTTTTGTGTAAGCTTGCTAACAAACAAACGTACGCCGGCAAAAACACAACCTCCTTGGTAGAGGTAAAAATGGAGCATAGGTGAAGCCACTCTGAGTTGACAATAACAGCATCTGATGACACCAAGTGGAAGCACTTTGGGCTCCACACTGCTGTTGACAAAATAAAAAGTAAGACCAATCAAGACTAGCTGTGTGTCGATAATGTGCAAAGCAGCTGGTTTACTCCTCATCCAAATCTGCGGGACCTTTTGTTCAGAAGTGCTCACCAGATGTGACCACATCCTCCTCATCAGAGGCATGAAAAAAGCTGTCGAGGTCAGGATTACAAGATTTATATGCAAGGACATGCAGCCCTCCAGTGTGGCCTCAGGGGAGGTAAACAGTAAAATTATCTGATGGAAATGCCTCGTGTCTGTGTTGCAGCTGGTCTGCCGGGGTGTGTGTGTGAATATTTACGTTTATTAGGGTACAAGCTGTTGTTGTATAGGTCTATTTTGAGGAAAAGTGACAGCACTAGTGCCTTGAACCAAAGTTGAATAGAGTCAAGTGAAGTTTAGACAGCACCACAAACAGAAAAATACACAGATTCAGGATTAAATAATCAGCCATGAGTTTTTGCTTTAACCAAGCTGTCAAAGTTTATCCTGCAAAAGTTCCCAAACCGAGTAGAGTCGTTTCATGAGGTCACTCGTGTTCATAACCAAAATTACTTTCCCGGGACATTGTGATCACCTCAGATTTCTTCATGAGCAATGAATGTTTCTCTTTCTTTCCTGATCTGAAAAACAGAACTTGAAATAACCAATGTGAGCCTTTTTATAGTAACCCTTCAGTTTATTTACATCAATTGTAAACATTCAACTCTTAACATGAATGTACGTGTAGTAAAAGGCATGTTTAACTTGTATAAAACACGGACTGTAAACTCTTGGCAACCTTCATGTAAATGCTGAGAGGCAAACATGAGAGTGAGATCCTTCAACATGTAAAACTGTCCCTGCTGGAATCTGCAGGGTTTGGCAATGAGGATGGAAAAACTCTTTCAATATTGCAGCGAGTTGAATCTTACTGATATGATTTATATATAAAATCTTATAATCTACATTGACTATAATTATCACAAAATACATTTATGTAGTTTAAGCACTAATTATGGCTCAGACGGTCGCTGATCTTGGATAATTTACTAATTTTGTTTTCAACCTGGAAACACGGTAAAGAACCCCTGCAGTTCTGTAGAAACGCTGGCACAAAATTCAAGCTGCAAATTCAGGAAAAAAATAAAAACACAACATTTGGTAACACTTTATAATAAGAACACACTTTTAGGCTTCAAAGGGATACGCCAACTTTTTTTGTTTGTGTGTCTTGCCTCAGTCCGGAGTTCATGACAAGCAGATAGACACCATTCTTACGACTGTGCGTGCAGTAACAAGGGCAGAGCTCGAGCATTGCTAAGTAGCTTAGCTCAAACACTGGAAGTCAATGGGTAGTGTTAGTCATTTGCAAGCCATTCGTAGATGCAAATTACCTGCAAATTTAAGAATGGCCACAAACGAACAACTCGTTCACAACTGTGAATCGGTTCTCATCGTTTACTTAAAAGAGCTGTTCAAAAGACTCGACTCGTTCGCAAACTTCACATCTGTAGCGCAAACCACCGCGGAAGTAGGTCAAAAAAAACAAAACCTCTGTTTACGAGTAGAAGAAGATCATATGATAGCAGAAGGTAATTTAACATAACACGGTAAAGAAAATGAGTCACAACAAGCCCACAGGACCAGTCAGAGTTGTTGAAGAGTTTATCTGATGACTGTAGGCAGAGGCAGGCTAATACTTCCCATTGACTAGTAGTGTTTGAGCTAAGCTAATTAGCAGTGGGCGAGCTCTGCCCGTCTTCCTTGTTACTGCATGCACAGTCAAAAGAATGGAGTCTATCTACTAGTCATGGACTTAGGAGTGAGGCAAGACATGAATAGCAAAAAAAGTTGGCGTATCCCTTTAAACATGAGTAAATACTTCAAGCCTCTGTTATATATCATTAATAAACAGTTATGAACTTACTTGATGCACAAGTAAAGTGTAAGTTAATACTTTTGTCAAACACTGAACTCTTGACCTAAAAGAATCAGTATTGGCATTTATGAGTGTAGAAATATTGACATATCAGACAAATATTGTGCATCCCGAATTTTAACAACAATAATTCAAAGACTCAATCTTAAAAACTTGTTGACTTTTAACAAGGGAATCTTTGATATGCTAACGTCTGCATTTATAACGTCATCGCTGCACCATTCTCCAGTGTTCAGTTATCATGAAGTGTTACCAGGGTTTAATAAAGATGCTGGTCATTTACCCTGACTCGACCCTTCACAGTTTCCTACAGCATTACAACACAGCAAGTTGCTTTTTTGCCTACACTGTATTCACATTGTGTCACAAAAATATAAAGTCAAAGGTTATCTGTGTTTACACCATAATACCGTCGAGCAGTTTTGGTTTGTCGAGTCCAAAACCCTCAAACGTTCTGATGTAATTACTGCATTATTACACAAAAAAGCAACTTCACATTAGAGTACCTCTGACAGAATAACCTGACTGCTTATTTAGGTAGGAAACGTCCAGATTACAGAACATCAAACCAAAATGAAATGAATGATAAAAGAGAGAGTAAGGACTCCTCGGAGGGGTCAAAAGTTGAATCAGTCCCACTCGATCCCCAGCAGCTCGCAGCTGACGTCCCACAGTCTCCTCGCCGTCTCCTCGCTTCTTCCCTGGGGGGCCACAAAGGCAGGGGCACAGTCGCTGTAATGAGAGGAGGGGGTGGTTATTATCGTTATATAATGATGGTGTGAGTGAGTCAGCGCTCTCTGTGCTCTGCCTCCTGTTTAGTATGACCTTGTGCTCGGGTGATCGTATCGCAGCAGTCGTTAAATTTATCTGTCGACACTTTGAGGAGCGCAGAGACGAGGAGCAGACCTCACACGGGACAAAAGGAGGTTTTAATGAAGTCTATTTTTAATATCTGGGGGGTAAACCAGGAGGTAGGCCCAGTATATACCAAGGCAACTTCAGCCACCTAGAGGCCACTTCAGTGTTTCCACACAGTTTGAGGGCCACTCTACAAACTACAGCATCCCAATTCTTGAACATTTATGCTTACTCAATTGAACTAAATGAAAAAATCTGCTTTTATATAAATAAACTATACCAATATTCATATAGTTTAACCCAGGACGATAATGGCAGAGTCAGAGAAAATATAGATATATTGTCTTGATTATGTAATGTCTTTTTTCTGTGTGTGCGTAGGGGTGGATTATATGCATAGAAATAAGTATATATATATATAGGTAAAATATTATGTTTGTAATTGTGTATAAGTAGTTTATAACAATTTATAGTCAATATATTATAAGGAACATTGGCTCCTAAATAGGTAGTTGAATCTTATAAGTATTATAAATATGTAGAAATTAAAAACATGACTGTAGGACGTGGTAATAAAAGGGGAAGGATTAAATAAGTTTAGACTTCTTCCGACTCTTTTTCGAGCATGTGGACTTGCTGCACATGCAGGATGTCGTCAGCGGTTTACCTTGATTGATTTGTCTTATTTTTAGTATATGCATGTTTGTTTATGGTGGCTACCAATGTTTGTTTTTGCATGTTTGAAATAAAACATTCATTCATTCATATTTTAAGTCAAAATTACTTTAAAAGAGGGTAAAAAGATTTAATATACAAGCTTAACAGAGTTCAAGACAGTTCAAACTACATATTTTATTACATTTTATATTTTTTCCTATGATACACTTTTTTTTCTGACATGTCTCCTTTATTTTTAGTAATGTATGTTGTTGCTGTTGGGCACAAACCTCCTATCTCCAAATTTGCTTCCTCTCAGAAATTGAAAAAAAGCTACTGGATTAATTGTTTTTTTAAAGAAACAAGACATCAAATATACTGCTAATTTCTTGCCAAGGACTAAATATATTCCAATAAGCAGAGATTATTTTGATTTTTTTCAATAGACATTTTTATTCCTTCATCTTAACAATTTGTCGAACCTTGCAGTGCAGCTGGATCCACCTGATTCAGTGTCTGTGATCAGGCAGATCCTTCTTGCCAAGCTTCGACAACAGCTCCAGAGGCAGTTTTGTCAGATCTGGACTGCATTTCTTTATCAAATAAAAAACAAAACACAGTGAAAGTTGAAATAATATTTGCGCTCAACTTCCAACATGTTTTTGTGAGAGTTTGTTCTACAAAGTGACTCGCGTTCTGTCCTTCACACCGCAGCAGAAGCACCCGCCTACTACATTATCTGATTGGCCCTAAATAATGTGAATGACAGAACAATTGTCCAATGACCTGCCAGATGTGCTTCTGACAGGTTCTGCCCATTCCCAATCACTTTCTATGGGCTCTTTCCCAGATGGACTAGTGGAATATATTGATCTGTTGTGTCTGGTCAACCCTGTCTCGCAGTGTTGACCTTCTGGATTTGCATTTGGGATGAGTTCCCCACCTTCGTCCTTTTGCCATGACCAATATTCCCTAAAAATTTCATCAAAATCTGTTGAGAACTTTGAGTTCTCCTGCTCACAGACATGGCTGTTGCTGGGGTTACACAAGCTTCTTATCCTCAAACAAAAGACCTTAATCCCCACAGAGACTCTGCCCATAATGTTTGTAGACACATCTCAAAAATCTGAGCCTGTAGTTACAATAACAAGCTCTTCACATCAGACATTTGTGAGCATTTGGCCTTAAAGTTCAGTTTGCAGCCCATTAATCAGCTAAATGAAGCAGTTTACCAGAACTAATCCACAATTAGTTTGTTCTCATTTATCTAAACCTCAAAACATAAATGATTAAGACCCAATTTAAAGAAGAATAGTCCACAAAAATAGTGACATTAGGACGATGATTCGGCTCAGTTGGTTGAGCAGACGATTCATGTTCACAGGCATGCAATGGTCGTGTCCCATCAGCATCAACTCCAGTCCAGTTGTTTGGTTCATGTCATCGCTTTCTCTCCTCTCCGTGTTTACTGACTCTCTTAAGCCCTTCTATCTTTAAAGGCAAAACACCCCAAACAGCTAAAAAATAGTGTCATGAACTGTCTTTTCTGCTTCTTTTGACTTGATGCTTACTTAATTTCCTGCAAATACAACACACTGACCTAACACTGACTCAAAGGACAGGGTTAGAGAATAAAAGGGGAGGAAACAAGCAGAGCTGGAATAGTACTGCGAGTCTTCAGTGGTTTTAGCTCCAGAGGGAATGTCCCAAAGTCATGTCAAAATATGAAAACTTCGACTGAAACAACAAGCTCAGAGGGTTTAATTTTTCATCTCTGCAGAGGCTCGTCTTCTTTGTGTGAAATGTCAGACTTGGAAGAAATTGGTATCTACACAACAGCCGTGCTGGAGTTCATGTGAACCACACACACATTTTCTGGTCTTGACCAACATTAAAAGGGTAATGGGATGAAATATGGCAAAGTTTACAAAAAATAATAGGTCACAGATAGCCAAAACATTTAAGATATTGTATCTGGGAAATTTATCAAACTATATAATACAAAGAAAAGATGAGTACCTTGTTAAAATACTATTATCGGCAAGTGAAAAAGTAATCACCGGATTTTGGTGTAAAGCAGAACTACCGACTGGGGAGCAGTGGGTGTGCACTGTTGAAGAGAAACTTGCACAAAAATTAAGATCACAGGAAACATAATTTGTAGAAAAGTGTGACTGATTTCAGGAGGACACCCCCACCCTCACTGGACAATACGGACATTGATATAAGGAGGATTGATGAATGAACTGAATCTGTTATGCCCTGACACTGTAACTGTTAAAAAAGAAATGAAATGTCAGACTTGGTCTGAAACTTCACTTCAGACTCGAGACATTGTGACATAGCCACAAAGTGTGGGGGTTGGTTGGCTAATTTATTTTATTTGGGGATTTATATGTAAAATCAAACTCTTGCAAAGTTTTATCCCCTAGATCGTCCGATCTTGGCGCTGCTGTTTATTTTTACCTCTACCGAGGAGGTTGTGTTTTTCCTGGCGTACTTTTTCTTTTTCTGTTTGTTTGTTAGTAAGATCACTCAAAAACTACTGGACAGATTTTACTGAAATTTTCAGGAGATGTTGGTAATGGCCCAACTTAAAAATGATTCGATTATGGTGATCCAGATAACCGCCATAAGCGAACGATCGTTGTTGCTCAATAACTGTTTAACTAATTGGAAAAGCACTCAGGGAGCACAGACCTCTGCCAAGCAGCTCAGTTATGGCAGTGGCTTTTCAACAACCCCCGTAAAAGATACAATCCTGGATCACCACGCGCTCCGATTGGACGGACGAGTCTCTGCTCATGTCTGTCTATGTGGAGGACTCCTCTGCTGGGAAATGAAGTGACATAGGCTTGAAAAATGTTGACATCAGTTTGCAAATAAACTACAATTCTCATAATGACATAAACCCTCACAGCAGCAGAGGAGAGATGAATGGGATTCCCCGTTATAACCTTCAATGTTTTTTGGGAAGTCCATCTGGATGAAATCCACATGAAATTTACCTTGATGATAGAGACATATTATAGATATTAACCCGTAAATTTTTAGCAAATCTGTTGAGTGATGACAGAGATATGATTTTTTCAAAATCGCCCTAATGTTTACTTATTGGATTTTTTGAAATTTGGGGAATTTTTTTGCATCCGTACAAATATGAGGATCACCGCCAAAATTACACGGCTTCTTCCTTGGACCAAACCACACCTCTGGAAAAAAATTCATGTAAATCCATCCAATAGTTTTTACGTAATCTTGCTAACAAACAGACCAACCAACAAACATACACCAGCGGAGGTAATAATGATGTCAACATGATGCTGAGTGCTGAATGTGGGTTTTCAGGGTCATGAATCATATTATGATGGTAACGTTATCATAGAACTAATGCTCATAGATGTAACAGCAACATGTGAGCTACCTTGGCGGTGGTTTGGGCTCTCTGAGTGCTTTCCAGTTTTTATTTGAGGTGATGTCTGTGTAGCTGAGGTCTGCCTGGTCAGGTGACCTGCTGCAGCCAGATTGTCTCAGGTGTGGAGAGGGGGAGGGGGGGAGGTAGAAAGAGAGAGGAGAAGGGGAAATGTTTGGGAAGATTTGGCTGGTGAGCCTGAAAGAAACTCTACAATGCTGCAAGGCCTCTGTTTCCAAGAGAGGAGACCAACTACTCCTCTGGGGCTGTGGGGAACCCTCCTCCTCCATGCAGGAACTTTACTGTGGAAAGGTCGGCTTTTAGTATCAGAGCTGAAAGGATCGGACTCAGAGGAAGTGTTCCCAGTTCCCAGGACCGGTGAGTCTCCCACATTTGGAACATATATATATATATATATATATATATATATATATTTCTTTTTTTGGAAATGTAGAGGATCTTCAACAGAAATGATACTTTTAATGCTAAACAAGAAAAGCACTCAGAGAGCGTAGACCTCAGCAGCTCAGTTCCTGCAGTGGCTTTTCCACAACCCCTGTAAAAGATACAATCCTGGATCACCAGATCCAGAATAGAGCCAGGATCCAGACCAAGCCCAGCACATACATGGAGGTTGTAATCCTGTATAAACACAACAAGTTTTGAGAACATCACTTAATATTTTGATTTTATATGAATTATTGAATGTCGTCAATGGGATTTCCCATTATAAAGTTTGATGTTTTTTCGTGACATCAATCTGGTTCAGATCCAGATGAAATTTACCTTGATGACAGAGACATAGACCCCATATTATCCTGTAAAATTGGAAGTGAATCTGTTACAAATTGGCAGAGATATGATTTTTTAAAATTCCGCCCATGTGAGCCCCATCCAAACAAACATCTGTATCACTACTAAAAAGTACCAGCTTCTTTCTCGGACCAAACCACAGCTCTGGTAAAGTTTTTGTTTTAATCCGTCCAGTAGTTTCCCATAATCTTGCTAACAGACAACCAAACATACGCTGGCAAAAACACAACCTCCTTGGTGGAGGTAAATATATTTATTTTTTATCCATGAATTTTCAAATGTAATGTTTTATTTTTTCAGTATTCAAAGATACTGAAAAATAGTGAAGCACATTATTATCCAAATCTCCTTTTATATTTATGCCCCTGTTTTATTCTCCTCTTGATTTGACTCAAAGTTTGTGAATGTGTCACATGAACAAGTAAACCCATGAAAAAAATAAAATTACGTCACACTCCCTAAACCGTGAAGATTTGATGAGGTGGTCTCAGTCAAAGTGCCTCCTAAAATCTAACACTTCTTCACTCTTCAGGACATTTAAAGGCCTTAAATGTTTAACATCTAAATAGTTTCTTTTAAGGAACTGCAGAAATGTGCCTGTGCTGTTCTGACTTTTCTCGCCTGTCAGACTCATTCTTTATTCTCTGACCTTTTCTGCATCATTGCATCATAAATAATATTAAAAACTACAAACTGTCTGATGGTAAAACCATGTTGGAGCCCCTGATGGAGATGTGAGGAGACAACTGTGACTCCTCCGGGCTTTTAGCAAACTTTTAAAGCATGCAGTGTCTCCATGGTAACGCTGAAGTTTGTGGCATGTGTGGTTTTTCACAGGAACGCCGAGGACTGGGGCATTATTCTTTAATGAAGAGCAGAGCAGGTCAGCAGATAGCTTTTACCAGGAAATACGCTGGCTGATGCCTCACTGCACATTTCTGGGTGTTTCCAAACTCATTTAAAGCTTTTGAACAGGAACCAAACCTTTGTCTTCACCTACCTGAAGTGTTTCCCAGAGATTGAGTGCAGCTCTTCTGCCACGGCGCAGTAAATACTCGTCTGTGCTCCTTCTCGAGGAGTTTTTAGAAACATGGAGAAAATGGTGAAGAATATCGTCATGAGGGTCGAATGTCTGGTCAGGTCTGAGTTTACTGTCCCCGGATGGACCGAGTTCACCGTCACGTTGGTGCCTGAAGGACAAAAGATCTGCATTAATATGGACAGATTTACATTTTAATCTGCGAGTCAAGCTGCTTTTTAAGAAGCTGGAGGTGTGTTTGAGCTCTTTTTTGATTCTTATAACTGACATTTGATGTAAAAATATTACGACACTGGAATATAACCAGCTATTTAATCAATCAATCAATCAAACTTTATTTGTATAGCACTTTTCAATCAAAGTCTTGTATCACACAGTGCTTTACATGAAAAGAATAGAAATAAAATAAATAAATAAAGAGTAAGAAAATTGAAAACAATGAAAATACAAAACACCACCCACCCTCGAGATCCACAAACAGCACACACACTCACCTACACACACACCCCCCCCCCCCCCCCCCCCCACCCACCCCCCACACACACACACACATACACACACAAAGACAATAAAAGGAGATACTACCAGGAAACAGAATTAGAGGACTGAGGAAATGCTATCTTGAATTAAAAATAAAGAAACACAGGAAAAATGACCACAAAAAAATAACGATAAGAAATTAGATTAAAAAAAATACTATAGGAAAAATAAATAAATAAATCAGTAAATAAAATAAAAATTTAAATAATAATATGATAAAATGAGAGCCAAATGCCAAATGTGTAATAAAATCTACTAAAGTAGGATGATGGAGAGAAAACTGATTAACAGAGAATAAAATTCTGAACCATAAATCTGAACTGAAATTGATAAAAAAAAAATCTTAAGAGAGTTAAAATAAATGAGATGAAATAACAGTAGTAAATATAATATTTAAGTACAAATAGAGCTGAACATGTTTATTAGAACTCCTGTCATAAAATGAGAAAACACAAATATTTCAGGGATCTGTCAAAAACTTGTTTAAAGCTAAAAATGTTGTCATTACTTATCGGGCAAATAACAAACAGAAATAAGGAACTAAACTGAATTCACCTTTTAATACAAAAATCTGAGCCGCTAGCTGGGCAACTGATTTTTATTTTTATAAATGCAAGTAAAATGCGATATGATGACTTAATCAGGAGAGAATAATGAGCTTTACTCTTTTTCAAGTTTTTTTTTTTTTTTGTAAAACAGGACATTTGAAAGTTCATGGACAACAATAATAATTAGATTTTAGCATTAAAAATATAATTTCAGTTAAGATTCTTCTGCATACTGGTGTATTAACCATGACAAAAACATTAAAAAATTATTTTGGTGATAACAAATGATGTTATTTTAGGGCAGCTGTAGAATAACCCGAACATCTTCTAGTGGTCTAATAAATTTGTTAAGCATGGCATATAAATATTTGGGCTGGGAAATTTAACCATTAAATTGATTACTTCAAATTTATTTTTTGCAGATTTTAAAATTAAAAATCTATATTTTATCCTTGACTTTTTCTTACACCATTTGTAAGTTGTTGCAGTGTTTGAAAATATAATTCTGGGAAACTTCCACTGTTTTCATGATTTTGCACAGGCTTGTTTTTTGTTTCTTAAATGACATTAAATCTTTACGAGGGAGCTCCTTGTTGATCTGCTGTGGAAATGGTGCAGCTTTCAGTGTTTTTATAGACAAGCCAACCTACAACCAAACTACATCACGAACATTTGATGACAAAATTACAGCACGTGATTTAACTAGTGCATGGAAATTCAGTTTATTTTTGGAATATATTTATAACATACATAAAATATATCAAGAAAACGTAAAGTTGTACTCGTTTAATGTACTATCTGTGTCATTTTCTCTGAGAGGGTTCAGAATAGATCACAACTGTAAACTGACTTTTGTGAGAAAAAAAACCAAACATTTTTTATATCGAGGCCATATTGCCTACGTATGTGTATCATCTTTGGCGTGTGTGTTTTTCCACAGTGGGTCCAAACCATCAGATGTAACATGTAAGTTTCCTCCTGCCATGTCAGGGTGCCTGCCCTCACAGAGAGGGCACCACCCTGACATGTTCAGCTTCTTTTCTCTTGTCTTTAAAACACAGAAACATAAATCCCTCCGATGTTCACAGTCACACCATCTCTCCAGCTCACACTCTCATGTTTGTGTACCTTGAAGTCTCCGTGCCAGCTCTCTGGCGAACAGCACGTTGGCCAGCTTGCTCTGGCAGTACGCCAATCCGCTGTTGTAGCTCCCCTGGCTGTGGAGGTCGTGGAATCGGATCCAGCCGAAGTTGTGTGCCAAAGAGGAGACCACGACGATCCGGGCCGGCGCACTGCGCTTCAAGAGCCCGATGAGGAGGGAGGTCAACAGGAAGTGACCTGATGGAGGTAAGAAACACGTCCAGTCAGTCCTGATTGACAGGGTTCATGCTGACAGCACCTTTTAATTCAGTTTTAGTCGTTTGACTAAAATGTCTTTTAGTTTTGGTCATAATTTAGTCATCTAAAGTGTTTTAATTTTAGTCTAGTTTTAGTCGATGAAATCTACTATAAATTTAGTCGACTAAAATATGAAGTGTAAAGGGTAAGGCATTTTTATGTTTCCTTGAATTTCTGAAGTCATGTTTTACACTTGGATAAAATCAAACATCTAATAACCCTTTACTGAATACTAGTAAAGTCTGAATGAATAAATGAAAAGAAACAAATTGAACTTTTGTGTGAAATGCAGTCACCTTTATTTAGGCTACCTGGCAGAGCATCTCAGTTACAATACCAGAACTGACAACAAACAGTGAACCTGCTCTACATGAATATATCAATTCATAAAGAGAGGAGCTCTGATTGGATCGCTCCACAACTTATCCCACCACCACCAAGCTAAGGCAGCTGTGATTGGATGTCCCTCTGAACTCATCCAACCTTTCCACACAACCAAAGTAGCTGTGATTGGATATATTCCTAACTTGTCCCTACTTTCTACATGACCAAATTAGGTCTGATTGGATTAAGTCTCTGTCAAACATTTTAGTCTAGTTTTTATTTGTTGATGAAAATGTCAGTTAGTTTAGTTTGAGTTTTTGTCCATGTGCACTTGTTTTTATTAGTTACTGTCTAGTTTTCGTCAGGGGAAAAAAGGTTGTTGATGAAAACTATGATGAAATTAATTAGTCAAAATCAACACTGCTGGAGCTCTTCTGTTGTTTTTGGTTTTGCTGCGTTTCTGCTCTTGCAGGTGTTTTCCTCTAATTGAACTGCATCGAGCCGTTGCAGGCTGTTTGACCTCGTTGGCCACTGTACATTAGTATTGTTTGGGATTTTGATAATTGTTATAATGGTGAACATCTTTGTTTTAAATACCCTGCCAACTAAACTGATGTGAAACCTGGAAAGTAGTTATTTTTCTTTATATTCACAATTAAAATGCAGGGTCAGTATTAGTGATATACAGCATCATTGGTATAATACTGGTTTGGGGAAAAAGGCTTTAAAGTTTTAAACTTGTACATAAAACAGATTTATTGGACATATATTTCTTTAAAAAATGTTTAATCCATCAGGCATTCAATCCCATTGTTGTTTTCACTGACTGGCTTATTTTGGTATATTCCAGCTGCGTCTTACCTAAGTGATTGACCCCGATGTGCATCTCGAAGCCGTCTGCAGTTTTTGTGTAGGGGCACATCATCACCCCGGCGTTATTTATGAGGATATGAAGCTGATTGACCTCTGAGGAAGAAAACACAACATGTCAGATTTGGTGCACTTTTGAATTAGAACGAAAGGTTGCAGCAGCGTTGTATCACCTCTGAGGAATTTCTGTGCGAAGGCTCGTATCGAGCATGTGTCGGCCAGGTCGAGCTCTCGAACCTCCACATCCGCTCTGGGACACACCGCTCGTATACTCGCTGCAGCTTCCTCTCCTTTTTCCACATCTCGACAGGCCATGATGACCCGAGCTCCTGTCATGTGGGGAAAAAATGGAGATTAAACTATGACCAAAAATAAGGCGCAGTAATTGACCAGAAAAGTCAGAGAGATTGGTTCTGTTGCCTGAAGCCGTTATTGATTCTCTCTGGTTGTTTAGTCGAATAGATATTTGCCAGTCAAGAATCCTGCTGCCAACATCTTGTGTTCCTCCTGAGGCAAAATGCAGATGATTTTACAAGCCAAGGTCAAACAAGGACCCTAAACTCTGACAGTCTTGCTTATTTAAATGAAAAATTCTCTGGAAGATGTGAAAGAGGGTTTTTAATCCATGCTGCTTTTTTTATAGGAGAGGCACATTTTCCAAAACCTACACTGCAAAAACTCAGTCCTACAGAGTATTTGTCTAATTTCAAGTCAAAAATACCTCACAAGACTCGTTCTACAGCACAGTTTCCCGATATGTCTAGATTAAAATCTTATTTAAAGATATAAAAACTTCATATAAAGCCTGAGTTGCTTGTGATAAGTAAAATAATCTGCCAATGAGATAAGCTGAGATAAGATGAGCTTTGTGCTCTATTGTAAAGTGTCTTGAGATAACACTTGTTATGAATTGGCGCTATACAAATAAAGATTGATTGATTGAGATAAGACAAATTTAACTTAAAGGGTGTCTTTAAATGTTGTTTTTTATCCACAGCAGATATTAAACCTGAATTTAAGACCCTCACTGAGTAAAACTTGCTTGTTTCATTGGCAGATATTTTCTTATCATTACAAGAAGTTCAGTGCCTTATTTTTCCTTTTATTTCACGTAGTAAGATATTTATCTAGATCTGCTAAGTGAATAAGTGTTTTAGATTTTTCTGACTTGAAAATAGACAAACAAACTCACTGAAATCTGAGTTTCCACAGTGTGCATCATATTTAAAACAGCAGTTTTCTCATCAGGCTTCACAGAATTATCTCCTGAAAGACATGGGACAAACTTTGGGTTAAAGTTAAAGCCAAAGCTTCAGGTTTCTTTTTTATACTGACTGAGTAAGAGTTAGCCAGCAATTGAGTTGAACCTCCAGCAATGTGAGTGAAAATCTGGAGCAAGTAAGGAAGTGAGACAATTAAGCATCAACACCTACCAGAGCAGCTGGGCCTGGTGTGTGTTCAAAATATTGCTTTGTGTATGCGTGATACTCTCAGCTTGCCTCGCCATATTTATCTAATCAAACATCATTTTACTGTTTTAAATGCATTTGGTTGGGTTGCATAAATTGTCAGATCACACTGATCGTAGAACTCAAAGAAATATCCGTATGTAATTTTGAACGAACATCTGCTGCAAAGCTGCAGAAATAACAGAGCAAACATGTCTTCCTCTCTCCAGAAGGAAGAAATAATGAACACTGGAAGACTGCCCAACAAATGTCACACCAACACATACTCAGGATTTTACAGCTTCTTGTAGTGGAATAAAAAATGTGATGCAAGACTGAGCATGACCAAAAACACAGAATCATACTATAGCAAGATAATCTGTGAGAATACTCACATCACGGTTTCTCCATTTGTTAAGATGCTCAAAATGTAAGGGCAACGATGCATGTGCTTTAGCGTAGAGACGCAGAATAAATAGAAATCTCCTCTTTAGCTAAGTGTGGGCAATTGAAGTTAACACGATCATACCACCATTTTTTTATACCGGTGGAAATACAATGCTTTCTCCTTTGGTTTAAACAGTAAAAACTGGGTTTAAATTGGATTAAATATTGTAACAGCTGGGTTTGAACTGGTTTGATAAGTCATAACTGGTATTTCACAGGTTTAACACAGTCATAACTGGGTTTACACTTGTTTAATATCATAACACCTTAGCTTTCACTGGATTCATATCATAACAACTGGATTTAACTGTCTTGGTGTAGTCATACATAGGTTTTCACTGGTTTCATATTATAACCAGTGGATTTAAACTGGATCAAAATAGTAATAACTGGGTTTAGCACTGGTTTAATGTAGTCATATCTTGGTCTACACTGGTTAAATATCATAACAACTGGGGTTACACTAGTTAAATAAAGTCATAACTTGGTTTACACAGGTTTAATTTGGTCATTTCTTGGTATTAGCTGGTTATTATTGTAACCACTGGGCTCATATTGGTTAAATATAGTCAAAACTCGATTAACACTGGATTAACATAGCCATAACTGAGTATACGCTGATTTTATATCATAACAACTGGATTTCGACTTGGCTAAAACCAGCTGGAGTTAGACTGGATTTAAATAGTAGTAACTGGCCTTTCACTGGTTTAGTATAGTCACAACTGGATTCACACTGGATCAAAATAACAACTGGGTTAACACTGGTCAAACATGACATAACTGGATTTACACTGGTTTAACATTGTAACACCCCAAAGTACACTGGATTAAAATAGTCCTAATTTGGTTTATATTGGTTTAATAAATTCAGAAACTGGTTTGATATCATAACAGCTTGATTAACCCTGGATTAAAAAAGTAAAAACTGTGTTTACACTGGTTTAGTATATTCATAGGCAGGTTTACATTTGTTCTGTATCATTGCACCTGGGTTTTCACTGGTTTTTTATTGTTACAACTGGGTTTACACTGGTTCAATATTGCAACAGCTCAATGTTCACTTGATTAAAACAGTCATAACTGGGTTCACACTTGTTTAATATAGATAGAACTGGATTTTCAATTGTTTAATATCATAACTACTGGATTTACTCTGGATTAAAAGAGTGAAAACTAAATTTTTACTGGATAAATATAGTCATACCTGGGTTTACACTGGTTTAATACTGTAACTACTGGATTCACACTTGATTAAAATAGCAACAACATGGTTTTTACAGGTTTAATTTGTAAATAACTTTATCTGGTTTAAAATAAAAATACCTTTTTTTTTTTACTTTTTTTCTTAGACCTGGGCTACATAGGGTTTCTTTGCATTTTATTTTGAAAGTAGAACTAAAAGTCACCTCTCGTTGCCAAATCCAGGGCTGTCTCCTTCCCAATCCCTGTGTTGGCTCCTGTGATGAGGACTGTCTTTCCTTCCAGCAGAACTGTAGACACACAAACTCCTCCTGCTGCATATTTTCTGTTGATGATAACAACAAACAACAATTACTACCATAACACAGTTTTTACTCAGGATAAAGAATCAAATATACTTAATTAATGGCTATTTTTTTTTAGCTAAAATTGCTCTTGCACACAGTATAGCTGTTAAGAATAAGGACAGAGAAATATAGAATAGAATAAGAAAGGTAACTCTTAGAAATGCATGTTTTGTTGACCTACTTATAAGCACGTCTGCGGTGGTTTACACATGCGCCCTGCATTTTACATAAAGTGCTAATCTTAGTCTAAAAATAGATAACGTAACATAACGCGGTAAAAAAATGAGTCACAACAAGCACACAGGACCGTTTAGAGTTGCTGAAGAGTTTATCTGATGACTGTAGGCAGAGGCAGGCTAACACTACCCATTAACTCCCAGTGTTTGAGCTTAGCTAATTAGTGGTGGGCAAGCTCTGCCCATCTCCTCCTTGTTAATGCACGCACAGTCGAAAGAATGGAGTCTATCTGCTTGTAATAGACTCTGGAGTGAGGCAAAACACGAAAACAACAATGTTGGCTTATCCCTTTATGGTTAAATCTGTTTTCCCCAAACAAACAAATATAAAGAAAAATAACTACTTTCCAGGTTTAACATCAGCTTAGTTTGCATATTATTTATAATCTAGACGTCCTTCACAATTATAACACTTAGTAAACATCTCGAACAACATTAGTCTTAGGTAAAGAGGCGTCTTAAATATCACTTTAAAATTATCCATTGTGAGACTTATACACTCATAACCATATACAAAGAATTATATCAACACTTCCTTTCACAAAATGTGTCCATTCAGAGGAAAAAAACAAGCAAGGACGCTGTTCCATGAGAGCTAATTAGCAGTGGGTGAGCTCTCGAAAGAATGGTGTCTATCGGCTTGTTATGGGCTGGGGAATGAGGCGAGACATTAAAAGAAAAAAAGTGTTGGTGTATCCCTTTAATGTAAATAATATAAAACAAAGAATATTCTATCCTGTTTTGGGGTGGCACCTGCTGATCAGATTCTCAGGGGGGTCCATGCCACCCCGGCCACCCTTTATACACACACCTGTGACATGTATGCAAAGCAAGGACAACCGTGAAGGCAGAAATCCTGCACACAAAGTATTGATCATTGCCTCGTAGCCCCTTCCTCTGGCAGCAGAAGTCTGTCCTCGTTATTTTGGACACATGCTCCTCGAGGCTTAATTATTCATAGTCAAACTTGGATAATGTTCACCACGGAGCGTAGAGTCGTACGACCCACGCCACCGTGCACCTCGTCCCTGTAGCCAATGGCTGTGCCGGAGTAAAGCGCACCGATATAACTCCTCCCACGCGCCGCCTCCCGATTGGCCCGTGCAGCTCAGATGGACTCCCCGGTTCATCTGTGTGCAAAACTCCCACAGCTCCATCATTTCTGAACCATTGATTTTCTGCTTTCTCTCAGCGTCGAGTGAAACAAAGGGCGACCATTAGAGAGCAATAAAAATAACATCAGCTGGTTTAAGTCATGCAGCTTTGTTTGCAATAACGAGCATCAGCCTCCATAACAGCATCAGTGTAATGAAATGTCCTGTCAACCAAGTAACAGCCCACCCGTGATGTGTCAAACCCTGAGACTAAAACAGAATAATCGGTTGATTTTAACGTTTCTTACCGAATCTGTGCGGAGAATAAAACCACCAGGACCGACACCACTCCGAGGCTGACGACGACCGCCAGCAGCAGCATCCTGACTCGGATCGAGAGCCTTTCTGTGTCTCAGCTGGATGCTACAGCTCTGGAAGAACAGCTGATGTCAAAGCAGAAAGGGCTGCAGAGCGTAGTGAGGGTGACGCGGCGCGAAGTGCATCATGGGATTGTAGTTTCTCCACCAGGCGAGAGGCTACAGGACATTAGCGTTCATTTACATTGATTATCGTTTTTACTTATTCTGTTAAAAATATACAATAAAATCATCCACAAAAGCGCAACTAGTGAGACAAGGGCTTAACGGTTTCAGAAAATATTTGAATTGCAATTATTTTGCCTAGAATGATTTTGATAACATAAATAATGGCAAAGAAAACGGCAATTTTAAGATTACAACTCACCTTTTAACCAAACATGATATGAAATGTTGTATCATATAACTGTTATGTATAATATTTCGTGGAAAATTGTTGAAAGTATGATTTATTTCTATTCTTTTTTGCACCAAAAGACTAACTGTTATTTCCTTTGAAACAGTGTATATCACAATATTTAAATGAAAATATCTGACCTTAAATAAATATTGTACCACCTGTGATTTGAAAGTTACATTGAGACATTTCAACTTTTTTTAAAAAGATAATATATATACAAGTATCACTGTACATAATAAAGTTAGTGAAAAAATAGTAAAGGAAATCTAAAATAGTTTTATAACAACATGTTATTTAGATAGATTGATAAACTTTATTTCAGACTCAAATAGGTCCGTAAAAAAGACATACAAAAGAGACATACAAACAAACAACAATACAGAGATAGCCTAGGTATCCAAACAAAGCATATCACAAGGTAAAATCAATTAAAAAACATATAGACATTTCCTCCTCCAGTGTGTCCAAAAGCAGGAGGTATAGCGTGTGTCACTCTGAGTGATACCAGTTAAGGCCATAATCAGCACATTGTCTGACTTCATCAGTCTACACATGAATTTATACATGAAATTACTTAACAAAGCATGAAAGGTGGGCACATTATTTATTACAAACATCTCACTTGCACTAGTCCATCTAGGAAGTTTGAGAAAAATACGAAAAGCATCATTATACGCCACCTGAAGCTTTCTCATTTTTTCCTTACTGCAACGACACCACAGGTGGGATGTGTAGAGGGGTGTGCAGTAAGTTTTAAAGAGAGCAATTTTAACATTGTCAGTGTACATGTGGAATTTACGTGCCAGCATGTAAATTCATGTAGTACTGGAATCTATCTGTCAGTCTATCAGTGTATCTGTCTGTCTGTATATTTATATATGTGTCCTAGTGGCAGCATTGTGGCGCAGCAGGTAGTTCGTGTCCCTCACAGCAAGAAGGTTGCCGGTTTGATCCCCTTGTCAGTCGGGGCCTTTCTGTGTGGAGTTTGCATGTTCTCCTATGCATGCATGGGTTCTCTCCGGGCACTCTGACTTCCCCCCACTGACCAAAAACATGCTCATTAGGTTAATTAGTGACTCCAAATTGCTTTTACATTTGAGTATGACCGTGAATGGCTGTGGGCAACAAGGCAGTATGCAGCCATTTATCTGCATACTGAAAATACTTAAAAACTTAAAATATCAAAAATATGCATGTTCACCAGGAAAATCAAAATCTGTCAGGAGAACATATTAAAAACGCAAAGCTCTCCGGAGAAAACTGAGATATTATTGGCTGTAATCATTTCTAAAATGTTGGAGATAAAAGTCTGAAATTGACTGAGGTTCATAAATTGGTGCTATAAAACATCCAGCCGAATAATGCCCTCAAAGGCCCTGGTAACCTACACAAATGTTAGTGAAGAAAGCCCTTGGTTGGACCCAGGATTGTGTGTTTGAGTTGGTTTGACTGACTGCTCCAATTCCCCGTGAAATTTATTGAACCTGTAGTTGTAGGAGGATTGTTGTCTTGGTAGCTTTTCTACTGGTCGTCATAAATTGCAACATCAAAGTCTCTGACCATAGTCCTAACTGTTTTCAACATCTCTTGGTCTAATCAACCACAGGGATTAAAAACACCAGAGCCTTGTGGTGCTCCAGTCAGTTAAATATACAAAAAATATGCATATTTCTGGGAAAAATCTGACAAAATCTGCTATGACAACTCAAAAAAGAATTACTTTCCAGGAATAGAGCTGTAATTGTTTGTTTGACTCAGTTTTATGCTTTTGGAAAAACTGAAATAATAAATATGTGAGTGAAATATGCTTTGATAGCCTTTAAATGTTCAGTAACCAGGTTTTTTAGATGAAGTATCACAAATTTCTTTTCAGTTTGTTACATAAAAATGTTTAAAGGTAACTTTCTATTACAGTTATGTACATACATTGCTTTTAATTCTCTTCTAACGCAAAATTGGCCGTCTGGCAATAAGAATAGTTGCAAGGTGGCCCTCCTGGTGACAAATGTCGCCCATTCCTGATATAAAATAACGTAATATGATAAATAGCAGCAATTCATGTGAGCAGCAGTATTCTGGCACTTTTTATGAAGCATAAGGTTTAATAAAATGAGGTTTAACAGGAGAGAGAAAGAGTAAAGTTGACCTAAAATAGTATGCGGCTTGGTATTGTATTAATATTGCACAAATTTATAAAATGTACTGGTGAGTTTAATTTCTTGTTAAAAAGAACTGGGAACTAGAGAATTGCAAAATATAAATAAATAAAGGGTAAAAAAATGTAATGTGGTCGATTTTTGGTGTCATCAAACAATGACCATTTACAAATACTGTACATACAGACGGAAACGGCAGCGCAGGGCACATATTGTTGTTATACTACATTACCCAGAATGCCACTGTCAGCTTGTCTGCGTAGCGCCTGCTCATAAATATCATCTCATGGATTTAATATAATTTTCGACTGACTTTAAATGCTTTTACACGTTACACTTCTTCTTGAGTTGATAAAATATGTTCAGGTTCATCGATGGAGGTGAATGAATGACAAATTATGTTTCTTTAGTTTAATTTTGATCCGGAGTTTTAGCCACTTCATCACGAGGACCATCATGCGGAAAAGTCCCGGGGATGTGATTAACGCGAAAACGGCCAACTGGGCAAACTTCCAGCGGGGACCCTGATTATCGGTCATTTTACTTAAGAAGGAAACTCGGTTGTAGAAGAAAAGGTAAAGATGTCGTCGGAGGAATTCGAGAAGCTCCATGAGATCTACAGAAGTCTGTATGATGAGCTGAAGCTGATGCCGGATAGAGCTCTGACCTGTCACGGAGGTAAACAGTTTACTCCGTCTGTGTTCACGGGGAATATTCTGACTGAATATGGCAGCTGATTAATTCCTGTGCTGTTAAACTTTCCTTTTTCTGACAGAGGAGAGGAAGAGGCTGGTGAGGAGCTTCGATGAGAGACAGGGGGAGGCCGAGGAAGTGGTGAGATGATAACATCTTCACTTTATAACCTCCTGTTGTCCTCACATCATAAACACTCCCCTGTGCTGATAGGGAACCAAAGATCCGCCCTTCACTGAAGAAATAACAGGGTTCCTGGAAAACCTGGAAAATGATTAACCAATCTTCCAGTCATGGAAAATGAGGGAAAAAGTAAAATGTCCTGGAAAGGCTTGAATTGTCCTGGACAATTATTCACCTTCCTTCTACCTTGTTAGTGAAAAAAAAAAATCAAACATAGAAAATGAAGTAAAATGTACTTGGTAACTAATGCACACGTAGCCATACAATATGAGTGGATAAAATAATGCAAGTTAAGGAATAAAAACTCAAAACAATGTTGACAAAATAATAATGGAAAAAGTCCTGGAAAAGTCCTTGAAAATGATTTCTAGAGAAGATTGGGAACCCTGAATAAAGCAGCTGAACTGAAAGTTATAATTTCCTTTTACTGAAGGAGCAACCTGTCTCATCACAAGCTTTGTAAATATCTGGATTTTACCTCTTCGGAGTAGTTTAAGACTGAATAAAATCACTAAATACATAATCAAACTGTTTTTTTCTCTAAACTAGAAGTGCCCTGAGATCACAAACCTCCACCAAGATATTTCCAACATTGTCAGGCGAGTAATTGTCAAAAAATATGCAGATTTACTGCTCCGCATCAGGCAGGCTTTGTCCTTACCTGTTTTTAAATCCCTCCTGAAAACCCACCTGTTTTCCTTGGCCTTTGACACTGCATGAGATGTTGGCATTGTGTGTATTATTTTATTTTAATTCCTATTTTTTAAATTCATTCTATGTATTTTAATTTATTTGTTTATTTAAAAGGGTCCCCATTAGTTGCTACCAAAGCAGCAACTCGTCTTCCAGGGGTCTGTGCATATAGCAGTCATGCATAACAGGACGTAAAAAGACAGCAAACATTTTACTATTATACAGTCTCTCCCCACGCCCCCTCAAACATCAGAAATTTCAGTGAGTATCAGTCAAAGATGTGAAATACACATGAAGATCTGCACAGGTTTAATGAGAGACAAAGAAGCCTAGCTTCACCCTTAAAATCTGATACACATTGTGTCAAGTGTTTTGGTTGCAGTATTGACAATTGTAATGAAAAAAGATATAAAGTAAACACTGACATAAAAGGGCTTGCATTACTAAAAAAATCTCAAATTCATAAATTTTTTGTCAGCCTAAGTATGCAAACATGTATTTTTTAGTTTCATTTTGAGGTTAATTTTACTGTTTGATTCTCTGAGGAAACGGGGCAGCTTATCCACTGAGTAGCAGGTCTGTATACTACTACATGATCATGGGTCACTTGTCTTGTTGTATGATTGTGTTTATTATTGATGTACAGGATCTTTGAGTGCCAGTATTTTGGCTTTGAGGTTGTGCTTATCTGATAAAAAAAGACAAGGAGATTGGAGGATAATCTATCCCTGACTTTTTGCCATAAGAGAGCCTGATGCATGCAGACAGTTCTTGCTCTTAATGAATGTGCAGCTTTGTTCTGTGGGAGCTGGAGCTTTCAGGTCTTTCCTTGATGCACTTGACCAGATAACAGAACAGTAATCAAGCTGAGACAAAATCAGTGACTGTATGACCTGTCTGATTTATTTTATGTTCTCTTACTTATTTACCTGTACAGCACTTTGGCTCACTGAGGTTGTTTTAAAAGCGTTATATAAGTAAAGCTTTATTGTACTGTAAACTGCCCTGCCTCACCCTGTTAACAAATACTGGATCCACATTTAGGATCAGCACCAAATGTTATCACTTCCGCTTTATGGCGTGTCGGGATGGGAATTGATAAGATTTTTTCGATACCAATGCTATTAACGATCCTGCTAATCCATCCAATTCTTTAACGATTCCCTTATTGATTTCTGCAGATTTTCTGCGTGGTCAAATGTTGGCCTGTAGATTTTCAGTGGCAAAAATGTCAAACACACGTCACAGCATATATAACTGCCTCTGCAAGTTGCTGGTGTTTCCACTCACTTAAGGTTGTGCAGCAGGCGCCTTTTGTAAAAAATTAAGCCACAATTCTGACCGTTTCTGAACCCTGTCAGTGGAAGGAATTGATAAGGGAACTGATGAGCAAAAAGACTCATGATATTGATACTTTGATGGAGCTGTTAACGATTCTCAACTGGAATTGGTTTTCGATTCCCATCCCTAATGCCATGACCAATATTCCCTGAAAATGTCTTATTAAGCTTATTGAGTTATTAGTGAATATCTGGATAACTTCCATATCTCAAGAGATCCTTAAAAAAAATCCTGGATCCACATCCAGGTTCGAATCGAATCACTCCTTCCTTGTGCCGTGACCAACATTCCCTGAAAAATGCATCCAAAATAATATAGAAGGCCAAAATATCAGCTGCAAATATCAGCAGAAATTTTCATATCTGCCGAAACCTATATTCCACTTTTTAAGCTAATATTGCGTCCTCTTCGTTCTCAGGATTTATTTATTAACAAACTCTCTCTCTGCCTTTAGCTCCAAGGAATGGAGGACGAGCTGCGGGACGCGCCCCCCTCCCACAGAAATGCCATGAACATCAAGCTGCGGATGTACCGCAGAGATCTGGGCAAGCTACAGAGAGACATGAAAGTCTCTGTTCCAGGCTCCGGTTCTTCTTCTTTTACGGCAGCAGGAGGAAGTCATCAGGGCATCTACTCCTCACAGAACCAGCAGAGTGTGAGTGTGGAGCTGCAGCTTCTCTCACGGTGTTTTATCTCAGAGTGGGACTAAGTTTCTGTTTGAGTTTGATGCAGTCTTATAAGGTACTGCCCAACCTATTCATGGATCTGTACCCTTCTTTTAATTTCAAATACTGTGTGAATCTGTTCTTTTTTTAAAATGCAGTGATGGGCATATTTTTGCCTCCCTGCAGATAATGATGAACTGTGCAGAGATTTAAAATGTCCTCTAATGTGAGAGGGAAATGATGGCTTTGGTTGTCTGACACAAAATGTTATGTCAGATAGAAAGACACTTTATTCCAGACTCAAAGATCCATATCATCAAAATATTAAGGTAAAAATATTGATAATAAAATAAATTCAGTAACAAGAGAAATAACTACTATCACTTAATGAAGTCGAGTCAGTTACGTCAAAATTTCATTTTCTGAGGCACTTATGGGGACATTATAAGTGACAAACAAGGGGTGCTGGTTCAGCGGAGTGGTAAGCAACCAGGCACAATCCACATACTGTACATGCTTCTGCCGGTGTAGGTACCAGATGTGCTAAATGCTATACGTCACACTATATGATTGGCCGGAAGTTGGCGGGGTGGACGACTTCTATCACGAAATCTATCATTACTTATGTGTTACGGTTGTTATCAATAAGATGGTGTGTTTTTTGACGTACTGAAGTATAATTAATACTTGGTCTAACAAATAATTGTGCTAGATGCACACTATAAACAATAAAATGGAAAAAGATCAATACATCTTCTCATTTAAAAGAGCTTTATTGGTATGGGGAATAGAAGTTTATGTTGCCAAAGGAAATGTGAGATAAAAGCCAAAATATCTATTGATAAATAGAGATCCTGAGTACATCTTTTTTTTTTCTTTTTCATTTAGAGTCAAAATTACAGGACAGTAAGTTGTAATTCTCTGTACTGTATGGAGACAAAGGTTCAAGGTGAACTGAACGAACAAACGGACATAAAGAAAACCATGAGGGGCTTTTAACCGAGCACATCTGACTCCTATTAAATGGGACGCAATGTAGTTTGTCCGAGTGGAGTTGCCATAGTGTGACATCATCGGCAAACGCAAGACTCGGAGCCGATCTGGCAGCCCAAGCACATGTCGTACCTACACCGGCACGGGTTCAATCCAGCCTGTGGCCAGTTTGCAGAGTGTCCTCCCCTACTCTCTCTTGCCCCCGTTCACAACCTTATCCACTGTCTCTCCTGTCAATAAAACAAAAACAAAAGATAAGTGACAAACAACTCACTTACAATTGACCATTTTGTTAATTTGAAAAGTATTCTGAGATCATCATTGTAAGCCACCTGCAACTTCTTCATTCTGTCTCTACTGTATTTAGTCCACGGGTGAGCAGAGTACAGGGGAGCACAATAAGCTTTATAGAGCTCTAGTTTAACATTTGTCTGTGCACATTTAACATTTTTGTGTTGCCGTATTTGTTTGTGCACACAGTTTGCAGCACTGATGCTGTATGTCATCATCAGACATTTAACTCTGCTCACTACATTAAGAGCTCGATCCTTGATGAAGAAAGATGGAAACAGAAGCTTTTGATCCTCTTTGGCTTTCACTGTCATACTAACGCTCTTTTTACTGTTAAACTTAATATCAGACTTCACACTATAGCTAAAACAGACTCTGAAGAAGTTGCTGTAAGCCAGCATTAGAAGGTGACAGGATGACCAAGTCATCAGCAAACATCAGATGGTTAACAAGCCTCTCTGCCACCACACAGCCGGTCCCACATGCCCTCAGCTGGTCAGAGATCATTCATGTAAAGATTAAACAGGAGAGGGGACAATATTCCACCTTGTCTGACCCCATTAGTCACTGGAAGGGGTTTAGATACATATTTCTTCCCGATCGAACACTCATAGATTGATGCAGATACCAGACTTTCAAAATTCTTATCGGGTACCAGGAAACTCCTCCTATGTTTATTTGTCCTGCCTCGTTTATGTGATGTCACATTCTGAGCAAGTGCACTGAGTCGATAACTTAATTAGGGTTGAGTAAAGACAGAGAAGTTTGTGTTCTGAGTTGGAAATTTTGCAACAAAAAAAACCTTAAGTGTGCTTTTGGAATATGAATGCGGAAGCATCTTTGAGTTTAAGTTATTCCTCTTAATTTTTGTACAGAGTGATTTATCCTGGTTTAATCTTTACACGTTCCCTCACCTGTACAGACACACGTGCAGTCCCAGCGTGCCTTGCTGCTCCAGGGCACGGAGGCTCTGAACAACGCCACCCAGAGCATCGAACGAAGTCAGCGCATCGCCCACGAGACGGAGCAGATCGGCACAGACATCATCGAGGAGCTGGGCGAGCAGAGGGAGCAGCTGGACCGAACCAGAAACAGAGTGAGATATGACACATGTTCATGAGGCTGTAGATCCTCAGCTGATGTGACAGAAACATTTGGAGCTGCGCTGCGGACAGAACTGCTGTGATAGGTGAACGGGGGATTGAGAAGGCTGTTGTGTTTTTTTAATTTAGCTTTTGTGGAGAGGAAGAAAGGACAAACATGAGGATAACCCAAAACTGTGGCTCACTTAATGCTATTTTAGCACATCAATAACTATATTAATATAAAAAATACTTTAAAAACTTATATCTTAGCTGAAATTATATTGATGTTCTTCAAAAACACTTCGATTTCTCAGGCCTACATGCGGCTAAATGCAGTTTTTAACTCTTGACTGTCCCGTTTCTTCTTGTAGTTGGTGAATACTGGAGAGAACCTCAGTAAAAGCAGGAAAGTTCTTCGTGCCATGGCCCGCCGGTAAGAGCTGCTTTTTTTTTGGTGAAGGTCTTTTTTTATTGTTTTTTTAACAATATGAAAATCAATGATGTCTCATTTTTGAAGAGTGAGAGCCCCTTTCCCATTGTAACCTACATATTTAGTAAAGGAAGAAGTTAAAATAAATTGTGAGAAGACAAATTAAAATAAATAGAAAGATAAGTGAAACAAAATAAATAATACAATTTAATTAATTAATAAAAAAAATGTTATACATAAGAGGAATTTGACATCTGTTTACTTCACTCTCTAAGTACAGACTAGATACACACTAGAGTGTATATAAGTTTACAAACAGAACAGAAGCAGTAAAAGAAAAGCATGAATTCAACTATTTAAATTAAAATCAAAATTAAGGTAAGGAATAGAGATAGAATATGTACAATATATACAAGATTAAAAAAACAAGAAACAAAGTAGTGGTGCATCTTATGTTCTCAAATGTAAATGATGAATAATATCATTTAGCCAGGATTTAAAGGGTGGAGGGTATTTCTCTTTCCGTTGAACCAGTATCAGTCGATGTGCAAGGAGAGAGCTGAAGGCTATTGTAATTTTTGCCCAATGGCTGAGATGTAGATCAGGTGGTGCAACTCCAGAAACTGCTGTTACAGGAGGTTTTAACAATATCTTCAAGACATCTGCAGAGGTTTTGAATATCAGTTTCCAAAACCTGTCTAGTTTTGGGCCTCTGTGGTGAAGACTGCGAGGTTTCAATTTTCTTTTCCATTCATTCATTTTAAGCCCAAAAATATCCTGAAAGAAATGATTTATTCAACACAAAGAATCATTCCAACACCAGGTGAGTTGCATATATCATTTTTCATCGAAATGGTCTGCTTTATTCCCTCAAAAAAAATCAGCTTTTTGGACAAGCCTTCCTCTGTATGCAGGATTTGCAAAAGTCGTGAACATCAATTTCCAGATCAAGACATATGTGAGAGGGTGCCTGTCTACGTCGGTCACATGTGGGACCAAAAACAGGAAAATTTTACATCGCCTAAGAGCTGCTTTTAAAGACAGTCATGACTCATTTGTTCACTGTGGTGTAGGGCTGAACGATTTATTGTTTTCTGATCGAAATCGCGATTTCAGACAACGTGATCACGTGATCACCAAAGCTGCATTTTTTGCAGCCCTCCTGACTGACCCAGGATCTGTTGGGTCAACTGTTTGCAATTGCTAATGATCTCACGTCGGCGCTCATGTCCAAAACTATCAAAGGTTGACATGCTGGTTTGGCATGGCTGGCTGTTTTCATTTATTGGAATTGTTGGATTTTGTTTTTCTTGTTATTACTTACTTAACATTTTTTGCATTTTATTTAACTTTTAACTTAACACTATTAAGGATTTTTTGCACAACATTTTTTTGAAGTTGAGACAGTCAAAGATGCTCTTTCAGTTCTTCAGTTGTAATAACTGCCATTGGTGAGGGACTTTAAAGAGTGTACATGCATGTTTCTTGTTAATAAATACACTTGGAAGCAATTCTTACCTTTAGTTTTCATCCTCGCCTTAGAGTAAGAGCTTTTAATGTTTGATGGTATGATGTAATTTTCTGTCATGTTTGTAAATGTTACTGTAAACGTAGTGAATGTTGCACTGAAGCTTGATTTGAAGAAAATCGTGAATTGAATTGAAATCGCAATATCTGCCAGAAAAATCACAATTCGATCTTTTCTTAAAATCGTTCAGCCCTACTGTGATGAAGAAATAAACCACTCAAACTTTGTCTCTAAGGTGTTCTTATTCTCCTTTTCACAGGGTGGTGACAAACAAATTGCTGCTGTCTGTCATCATTATAATGGAGTTAGCCATCCTAGGAGCTGTGGTCTACCTGAAGTTCTTTGGAAAGAAGCCAACATGAGCCAACATTCACAGCTCTGGATCTAGAGCTCCTTACAGACTTTGTCTCCTCCGACCTTCCATGGGCAATAATTATATTCTGCTCTGCAAATAAGGACAACGACAAACTCCTCTGTCTTAACAATGACTCAGTCCATGTTGACCATGTGAACGGACCAAAGATCCAGCATCTCCATGGATCCTGGATGAGCTGTGAGCTGAGACTTGCACTCTTTTATCAGACTTTTAATGCCAAGGATGCCCTGCAGGATTATCTCTGGCTGCTTCTGAAACCCAGAGATGATTCTTTGTCCGAGTGTTTGCGTCCCAATTTTTTTTTAGATCTTGAGGTTGTCAAAATTTTCAATATTATGTTTTTAATTGGCACAGTCTGAATGAATTGAAGAATCAATATCAGGAGGTACAGATGTTCAGAGGAACGTCATCCATGTCTTGAGATCGGTGACTTTGAGATGAATGAGTCCATTAAAATTGAAAGCAAACTCCTGCATGGCCAGAACCTTATATTTACATTTGTAGGACTTTATAACTTGAGTTTATATATTGATTTTGGATGTCTGTCACAATCGCTGATGTAAAAAAACCACTAGTATTCACATACTAGTATCCCTGATTAGGTATGGGAATCATTAAGATTTTTTTTATTCAGTTCTGCTTATTGATCCGAGGCTTAAACGATTCCCTTATCGATTCCCGTGTATTGTTTTGTGTGAGCAAAATTCAGCTTACTGAGGTTTTAAGTGGCAAACACGTGGCGTGATATTCACTGCTGTGCTGCATAGATATATGCATCTGCAAGCCGCTGGTGTTTCCAGGCCTTTACTCATTTTTTTAATCCGTCATTTTGTCAAAAATTAAGCCTCAATTTTAACCACTTCTCACCTCTCTCTGCGATGAATACATAATTTGCTTCTTTTTAATCACTTCTACAGACTGCCTGCTGTCACCAGGCTTAGCCAATGGGCTTATAATGCTAATGAAACGATGCTAGGACATCAGTCACACTGGTGGATTAATTCAGGGGAATCCACTCTCCTGCCTTGCAGAGGAGAGATGTTAAAAGACTAAAGTGCATATAAATCTAGTGTTTGCTCCCCGCCACTCATGTGCAGGTAGCTGTAGCACCAGGTCTCTGTTTAAGGTGTCCGATAAGTGGAAGTCAGCTCAGACAGAACAACATTAACTGTTTAACTTGTGGCTGAGAGCATTTAGCCCAGCTTATGACTTTCCAAATGTCTGCCCTGATCACTATGCCTCTAAAAGACCAGCATTCAGCTTTGTTAATGAAAGCTACCCTCTCATGATCACGGCACTTGGAAGTAGGGCTGAACGATTTTAGGAAAGGATTTAATTGTGAATTTTCTGGCAGATATTGTGATTTCAATTTGATTCACGATTTTCTTCAAATCAAGCTTCAGTGCAACATTCACTAAGTTTACAGTTTAGACAACAGTAAGGAAATCAATAATCAAGAGCACAAAACACATGATATTGATGATAAATAATCTGTTTTCATTATTTAAAGGATACTCCAACTATTACTCCTAAACAGAGGCTTTGTGTTGTTGACCTGCTTACCAGCACTTCTGCGGTGGAGATGTGACGTTCGTGAACGAATCGACTCTTTTGAACTGCTCTTTTAAGTGAACCATGAGAACCGATTCACAGTAAACTGTTCATTTGCGAGCCACTCTTAAATGCAAATTGCCTGCAAATTTGCAAAATAGTATGCGTAAAATAGTTGACACAACAGATCCTGGGTCAGTCAGAAGCGCTTCAAGAAATTGCAGCTTTGGCCATCACATGATCACGTTGTCTGAGTCTTGCGATTTTGATTAGAAAACGATAAACCTTTCAGCACTACTTGGAACATTATCTGCATTTGAGATAGTGTTTCCTAAATAGTGGGCTCGCTCGGTTAGGTAATGGGCTGAAATTGCTGATGAAATAAGGGTATGACATCACACTGGTAGGTCAGTTCGGGGGCATCTATTCTCTTAAGTCCTGCAGAGGAGGGATGTTAAAAACACTAAAGAACATATAAACTTAAAAAAGGACAATGTGACCTCTGGAAAACTCCTGCCATCTCTCGAAGCACACACACTTGTTTTCTGTCTCCAAAGTGGACTACACTGTAATTGTTTGTTTTTTAGCAAGATTACACAAAAACTACAAAAAACTACTGCATGGATTCTGCTGAAAATTTCAGGAGATCTTGGTAATGGCCCAACTTAGACATGATTAGATTTGGTGGTGATCCAGTTAACTGCCATTAGTGAATAATCGTTTTTGCTCAATAACTGTCTAACAAATAATGATATCAACATGATTCTGAGTGCTAGGTGTGGGTTTTCAGGGTCATGAATCATATTATGATGGTAACTTTACCGTGGAACTATTGCTTATAGATGTAACAGCAATATGTGATCTACCTTGGCAGAGGTTTGGGATCACCCGGCATTTGTAGGCAGTGTGAAGGAGTTTGCTTGCACTTTTGTTGTTGCTCATTATTGAGCACCAAGGACTTTTATTCTTATCACCCTCATATGGACGCAGGTACTGATTATCATTTTCTTTTGAGAGAACTGTTTCAAAGTTTAAAATCCTGGAATCACGACGAGCTTTTAAATATTCAGTTACATAATACTGATTTTAACGTTGATCTTTTCTATCCAAAACTGCACCAGCTGAAGATATCCTGATTTTATATGAAGTGTATGAATGGTTCCCCAACCTGAGACGTGAGGCTTCAGCCGAAGATTTGATAAAGAAAGAGTATTTATCGCAGTGTTCTTAACAGTTATGAATGTTGTCAAATCACTGTATTGTACATAACTGTGTCTGAAGGAGGCTGAAGTATTTCCTTACTCAACAGTCTACATTAAATCTGATATTTAACCTCAGTTTGCATTGTGTTCGCTTTTCTCTTGGAGAGCTGCCAGCAGGCTTTAGAAAAACATCCGCCGCTGACCTGACGTCACCGGAGTCCCACGCCTCCACCTGCTCCAGGTTAGTGCTGGGCAAACAACATCTGTCACTATGGAATGAATTCTCAACTAGGAGACGATAAGGTTATTTTTTACTGCCGAGTTTTGAAATGGCACACATGTTGCAATGTTTTTCCTTCACTTGGATATCACGCCTGTCCGGTGTGACAGCGAGGACAGCTTTGTTGAGCAAAGCTCTCACATCATGTTAGGAAATTTAAAAAAATCTCGTATTTAGTTAGAAAAAACTAAATCTAACAACTTTTCTTCTGTAAGCTCTTATAAATGCATTGATTTTGAAGTGAT
Source organism: Cetoscarus ocellatus (assembly GCA_037902135.1). Lineage (NCBI taxonomy): Eukaryota > Metazoa > Chordata > Actinopteri > Labriformes > Labridae > Cetoscarus > Cetoscarus ocellatus. The sequence continues at coordinate 69,054 of JBAMNC010001207.1, forward strand.
ATTTCTTTTCTAAGATTCAGTATATGGCTAAAAATGTAGTCATCACTCGGAACAATAAATATTGTAATTAATTTATTATAATCATTTGCCTCTGTGGTTAAGAGAAGAGGTTTAAATTTTCTGCTCCATTCATTTAAATTAAGCCCCAAAATATCCTAAAATAAATAATTTATTCAATACAAATAATCATTTCAACACCAGGTGAGTTTTAAATCTAATTTTTCATTGAAATGGTCTGCTTTTATTCCTTCAATTTATTTTTTATTTTTTTGGACAAGGTTTCCTCTGTATGCAGAGCTGCAGCCCTGAAATGTGGCCCCCAATTTACTCTAGTGCATCTCCATCACTGACCTGTGGTTACTCGTCCAAAAGTGAGGCTCTGTGTCATATTTGCCCATTTCTATTTATTTTTGGGGGGGTTTTATCGTTCAAGGAGGCTGGATGTTAAATTTATTTATGTAAATTTATGCATTCAAACTTTACTAGCATTGAACAAAGGGTTATTAGATGTTTGATTTTATCCAAGTGTAAAACATGACTTCAGAAACTCAAGCAAACATAAAAAATGCCTTACCCTTTACACTTCATATTTTAGTCGACTAAATTTACAGGAGATTTCGTCGACTAAAATGTTGTGAAATTTCATCAGCTAAAAGTAGACTAAAATGAAAACAATTTAGATGACTAAATTATGACTAGTTTGTTAGCAAGATTACACAAAATCCACTGGAAGGATTTTGCTGAAATTTTCAGATGTTGATAATGGCCAAACTTAGAAATAATTTGATTTTGGTGGTGATTTGTCTGGATGCGAAAAATCCCCAGAATTTCAAAAAATTCCATAAGTTAACACATAAAATCATATCTCTGCCATTTTCGAACAAATTCACTTCCAGTTTCACAGGATAATATGAGATTCATGTCTCTATCATCAAGGTAAATTTCATCTGGATCAGATCCAGATTGACGTCACAAAAAACATTCTACTTTATGCGTGTGTGTATGTGTATATATGCATATATACATGTGTATATGTATATATACTGTATATATATATGTCTTTTGCTGAAATTTCCTTTGTATGAACTGTGCTATATAAATACATTTTGATTGATTGATTTTTTTATTCATTAATTTTTTTTGATAATAGGAAATCCCATTGGCGACATTCAATAATTCATAGAAAATCAAAATATTAAGTGATGCTCCCAAAACTTGTGTTTGTACAGGATAACAACCTCCATGTATGTGCTGAGTTTGGTCTGGATCCTGGCTCTGTTCTGGATCTGGTGACCCAGATTTGTGTCTTTTTCAGGGGTTGTGGAAAAGCCACTGCAGGAGCTGAGCTGCTTGGTAGAGGTCTGGGCTCTGTGCTTTTCTATTTTTTTTTTAATTTTTAATTATTGACTTACAGAGGCATTTTTTTCTGTAAATTAAACACCTGAATGTGAATTTTCTGAGTTCTAACAGACACAATAAATTAGTGTCTGCTTTTTCCCTAGAGCTGTTCCCTTTTAAACTCTAACCCCCACAGACTCAACTCCACAGCAACTGTCCATCTGAACTCCTCCTGCTGCCCTAACCTTTACACATACACATCCACTATGTGTGTATATACTCTGTATCGTACATCTGTACATTCTGTCTGTTATTCATATTTATCTATACAATATGTGTACATCTGTATATTTAGTCTATATTCAAACTTATCCACATAATATATAAATCTGTACAGTGATTAGTAAAACTCCATATCTATTCACACACTAGTATATCTGGATATTGACAGTATATTTCGAACCATTGTCTTCAGGCTGTTAAAAACATAGCTATAATCTCTTGTTTTATTTTTCTTCCTGTAAATACATATAGATATATAATCACGCACCTTATGTATATAACAGTATATAACATTGCACTTCTGGATTGGATGCCAAAAGACTTATCGTTACTCTGTACCTGTGCATGTGTAATGACGATAAATTTGAATCCTAATCCTAATCCTAAAATGAGAATAAAGGAAAAAAGGCAACAGCACACAAAACTGAAAAATGCAATCACATTTATGGAAGACCAAAATATAATCTCTTGTTACAGAACAAAACCTATTTAGTGGTCACACCAAATCAAAAATAAACCAAGCATTAAATCAGTTCAAACTTAAATATGATCATAATTCTGTGTCAGCATTTAAATTAAAGCTGGATATTAATGTTTTTGAAACCAATCAGGATAGATTATGTTAGTCAATACTTCTACACATAAACCTTACTACATAAAGTCATGAGAATACAAAAACACCAAAGGAAGTACAGTAACTACACCTGGTCCAAAAGTGCAAACACATCATTACTTGTTTTAAGTTACTGGCAAAGCCACAAATGGAGAGTCCACATAAGACTGAGGACCTCAAACCAAGTCAGACTGGGTTTATTGTACCTCTGAGGCAGGTTCTTATGCTTGTAAACCAAATGCTAAATAAATATGCGGAGGCTGTGTCATCTAACACACAACTTCATACATACAAGCAGCAAAAAAAAATGCTAGTTTAATCAATAATACCCTCATACACGAGGGTAGTGGTTTCTAAATGATGCCAGGGGCTTTTCAGTAGTTTTGATATCTATGTTTCTCCTCATATCTGTAAAGTTGTTCATAGTTGTTGAATTCCATCATTTTTCATTAAATAAAAACAGCAAACAGCAAAAAGACAAAAAAAAACTTCAGCTACTTTCAGATGCAGTCTTTGTGAGATTGTGATTAGAGTTGAGGAATGCTCAGGGATGTGTAAGTCCATGTCTTTTCCTCCTGTTTTCACAGGCGGAGCTGCTCTGAGTCCTCCTTCACAGCAGGAATCTCATCCATGGACGAGTGAGCTCCTTCTCTCGTCTGTCCCAGAGACGACGCAATGACGTCCACCGCCAAGGACGCCGTGGACTCTACGGCTTCAGGGTTCGCTCCAAGGATGGGGTTCACTTCCACCAGGTCGATAACTGACAGCAAGCCTGGAAATTAAAGCATGATGAGTAAGATATATACAAAACCACAACTGTTCTTTAAATATGGAAGTCCTAACATCAACAGAAAAGTGCCTGAATGAGTCCTTAAACACCAAAGTGAGTCAGCATTTAGCACCTCCGTTCTCTTGCCTCAAAGTCTGTTATTTTTAAACAGATGCCTGAACAAGATGCAAAGTGAACCAAGCAAACAAGGTTTTAAAGAGCTCATATTTTGCCATCACTCTGATACACTGAGTACACGTCTTTCTGAGCTGCTCTGTCTGACCTCCTGTGTGGAAAACCATTTGGGCATAAAATTGATCTTGGTGATATCAACTGTAGTTCAGCTCTACTAGTACTCAAAGTTGGAGTACATGTGCACAATAATGGTCTATAAGCCAAGACTGTTTTGGGTCTACTAGTACTACTAGTAGACTTAAAAATATTCACTAGTGCTACTAGTAAGCCTTACATGCTAATAAGTGGGTGGGAAAATCAAACTCAGGCTTTCCATTCGCTTTCGAAAATATTACAACCAGTCAGGGTGCTGGATTTGGTTATAATCCCTCCTACTTCATTTGCATTAGGTCTGCTAGTACTACTAGAGAATCTTTTGGCTTTACTAGTACTCCTAGTAGACTAAAAACAGTTTACAAGCACTACTAGTGAGATATTTTGAATTTACTAGTAGTACTAGTAAACAAAAAAATTGTTTTACTTGTAAAGGTTTTTGATGCACTAGTGTACAAGTACACCTTACTGGTAAAGCAAAATCACCAACTAGTAGACAAGTTTGTGTGACTAGTACTACTAGTATGGTCAATGGCTTTCCACACTCCTGCCCCTTTAAGGCCAGGCCCCCTTACCTAAGTGGGCACATTCTGCTCTGATATGTTGACTGTTGTCAATAACACTGCATTCATTGTCTCTGCTCTGCTACCACGAGCCAATGGGCCTAAAACTGATGACAAAGCAATGGTAGATCATTGGTAGGTCTGTTAAGGCGGGCTGGGGGAATGAGATGTTTTAGGCAGCTGCTGATACCATAAACATGAAGAGGAGAAGTCTTTTTTTGTTCAAATATGTGATTTATCAAGAAGATGAAGATTATTTATGGTAGATGTCCTGTTTGTACCTGTGTTGTGTATTTCCTCTGTGATGTAGATTCCCTCTCTGTAGGTCAGACCTCCATTCACCGGCGTTCCTGTAGCCGGAGCCAGAGACGGATCAAACGCATCGATGTCGTAACTCAAGTGGATTGGTCTCTGTTTTCTACACACAAAGGCAAGAAGAAATTTACTTTTTATTTCAACTGAAACATTAAAAAATGCTGTAAACCTCTACCATACTTTTCCACTCATGCCAAACTTTTAACAATTAAAAAATTTATCATGAACACCTTGACAGAAGATGATCAAGTGTGACCTCCATGACTCTTTGGATCCCGAGTCTGTCGATATCTCTCATGGTGAAATACTGGATACCAAGATTCTTCAGGATGTGGCTGAAATAAACAAATTCAAATTTGAGAACTTGTTTCTTTTTGGTTTGTTTAAGCTTAAAATCTTTTAAATTAAAGGTATAAGCCAACATTTGTTTTGTTTTCATGTCTTGTCTCACGCCTGAGTCCATGACAAGCAGATAGACACCACTCTTTGACTGTGTGTGCAGTAACAAGGAAGAGGCGGGCAGAGCTCACACACTGCTAATTAGCTTAGCTCAAACACTGGGAGTCAGTAGGTAGTGTTAGCCTTCCTCCGCCTACAGTCATCAGATAAACTCTTCAGCAACTCTCAACAGTCCTGTGTGCTTGTTGTGGCTTGTTTTTTTACCCTGTCATGTTACGTTATCTATTTTTAGACCACGATTCACATTTTATTTTACTTTTTGAACAATATAAATACAAAAGTAAACTGCGTGGTGCACACGCAAACTATCGCAGATGTGCTTTATATTGTTGACCTACTTACAAGCCTGTCCGCGGGGGTTTACACATGCGCCCTGCGGTTTTGTTTTCGTATGTATTTCTTTCGAAAATTACATAAAGTGCTAATCTTGGTCTAAAAAAGATAACGTAACATAATGTGAAAAAAAAGTTGTCACAACAAGCACACAGGACCGTTAAGAGTTGCTGAAGAGTTTGTCTGATGACTGTAGGCAGAGGCAGACTAACACTACCCATTGACTCCCAGTTCTTGAGCTAAGCTAATTAGCGATGGGCGAGCTCTGCCCGTCTCTTCCTTGTTACTGCACGCACAGTTCAAAGAATGGTGCCTGTCTGCTTGTCATGGACTCGTGTCTCGCAAGACACGAAAACAAAGAAAAAAATGTTGGCGTATCCCTTTAAGGTTAAATAGATTGAACCTACTGCTCCCCGGGGTCGACGTCCCTCAGTCCGATGTACACGAGGTCTCTTGATTTGAGGAAGGGCTTAGTCCAGGAGAACCCGGGGATATCTGGCATCTGTGGACAGATTGAGATCTTTAAATTTAATTTTCTGAGCAACACAGATTTAAAGATGACTAAAAGGACATGAGTTGATTTTATATTGAAAAGTAACCAAGTTATTTTTTTCATTGTACAGTTGTTCTTCATCTTCTGCTCACCTTGTCTTGCAGTTCTTTGAGCATGAAGGCCACAGGCAGCCCGTGGAGGTTTCCTGATGGAGAGGTCATGGGAGTGTTTACGTCTGCGTGAGCATCGACCCAGATGAGACACAGGTCAGGACACTGCTCAGCGTGACCCCCCACTGATCCAATCGCCAAGCTGATGATTGAGAAGGACAGATTTATGAATATGAGGTGTCAGATCAGGACACTCAGTGTACAAGCATGAATGTGTACAGTAAAATGATATGCAGAGGCCACTAGACGCCTTATAAACAACTTATTCAGTATCATGAGGGCAGGTGTTTACATGCAGAACGTTCTGTGATCTGAGTCTTACCTGTGATCACCTCCCAGCATGACCAGTGTGTGTCCTGAGCCGACTGCTCTGCTCACAGCTCCACGCAGCTTCTTATTGGCTGCTCCCACGGTGCGAGGGGAATTGACGTTGAGGTAGGACTCGTCGTGCTCCGGGTAGTGGAAGGTCAGGTCGCCAAAGTCATGAAGGGTGTAATCTGAGGGACATAAAAACAAGAAACTGACATCAAAATAAGATCCAAATATTTATGATTTAAAGAAGCCTCAGTGGGTTCCTTATCTCTGCCAAGGAGGTTGTGTTTTCCCTACGTTTGTTTGTTTGTTTGTTTGTTAGCAAGATTACGCAAAAAACACTTTACGGATTGTGCTGAATATTCAGTAGATGTTGGTAATGGTCCAACTTAAAATGATCCAATTTTGGTGGTGATCCAGATAACTGCCACTCGTGAACAATCATTTTTGCTCAATAACTAAACTTTCTAGTTATTGATGTGCATACTGGAGGAACAAAGGCACTGACATATACCAGGGCAGCATTAAACATGTATACACGATTAGAGTTATATTTGTATTTTTTAAGAACAAAAAACAATAAAAAATAAAACCTTGTATAAACATAATTAAACTGGTCACATAAGTATAAGAATAAATAAATAATGGTTAAAAAAAGGAAGGGGGTTACATTGTTGCAAAAAGAAAAAAAAACATAAACAGTTGCCATTTATTGTAGAATTTATTCAAGTTTCCCCCTTTTTTGAAAAAAATGAAGTTATTGGTATTATTTTTCTGGTCGATAACAATAACAAAACAGAACAAAACCAGGGAGCGCACCACCTTAAAAAATCAAAACATGACATGAAAAAGAGGGCAGATTCACCAAAGCACAAGCACAGTCAAATGAAATCAGATCTGATTGGCTTTATATACTCAGTCCATTTGGTCCAGATCTTATAAAATTCTTCTTTTTCAGCTTTTAGGGAAAAAGATATCGTCTCCATAATATAAATCTATATTAGACAATTTTAATTCATTAATCAATGGTGGGTGGTTCTACTTTTAACCAGTTTTCTCTACTTTTATACAGGACATAACTTCATTAATCCACTGTGTGCTGGAAGGAGCTCTTGTGAATTTCCAGTTAAGAAGGAGGTGGTGTTTAGCAATTACAGAGGCAAAAGCTTTCTCTTCCAATTCTTTAGAAGAGTATCAAGTATGTCTCCTAATATAATTTCTGCTTCTCCTGCCAGAAGCAGTTATCACATAGCCCCAGTGTCTCAGGCTGAAAAACATCTGAAAGAGGTTACATAACAGAGAATAGTTCCTCGTCCACAGCATGACTAAACATGTTCCTGTGCAGCCTGCAGGCCGAGGATGCTGAGTCATTTAATGCCAGTGGAACTTTAGTGACGGGGCACTTTCCACTTGTCCCCTTTCCCATGTCCGCAGCTCAACTTTCACTTCAACTTACATGAGCCGGGCTGCGGAGGTAAAGACCCCCCAAAATCCTGTCTTGACTGAGGACACGTACGCTGAAGTAAACAAGTGATGCGATCCATCTTATTGGGGTCCATAAGGGAATGTGAGAATGTGAGATGGTCGTGTAGAGTTACTCTGCTGATCTCAGGGAGCCAATGTCATCCATTACCATTCGTAGACAGGACAGGAATAGGACTCGTCTTAATGCAACCCTGAGCATAGATTGCAGGACAATTCAAAACATCTATTTAAGCCGTAAGGAGCTGATCCGTCTCTGTTTGCTGTGAGGTTACTTGTTATTGCATGCATGGTACCCACTACAGTGGGATGATATTTGGAATACATTTTATACCATTTTGGTTGCAGTACCCTGTCCCAACTACCAGGTGGGGAACTCCCAAACCATTGCCTAAAGTTTCATAAAATATGATCCTTGTATCTTTTTGTCATTTTGAGATATTGCATCATAAATCCAAAATGGCAGATGAAGGAAGAAATGCACTACGCCCTTCATAAGTGTTAAATCATTCTATTCTCAAAAAACCCCCCCAAAAAACAGACAGGCAAAAAAAATATTCTAAGTAATGAAATGTTAGGAACACTTTTATGCACATTTTAAAAATACTTTTCTTATATATTTTTTTCTGTGTGCAAAAATTCATCTGTCCACTGCCTATTAGGCCTGTATTCAGATTTCACCTAATTTTGTATTTTTTATTTAAAATTTTGGATTATTTCACAAGTAAGTACTTTAATTAAACAGCAGTATTAAATAAACTTGAGAATTTGCATTTTATTTTAATGCTTACACTATTTACTGGGTCATATAAAAGCCATGATTTTTAACTTGTTTGAAATTTTAAAACAATCTTTTAAAATAATTATTCCTTTGTGACTTAATAATTCATGCATGAAAGGGTTCATGTAACTGGGAGTGTACTGGAGTTTTAACCTGTTTAATGAGTTTATTGACATAAGTATTAATTATTAGGACACTTTGTCAGTTTGGAGATGCAAAGACTATCAGGGAGCTTGGTTTTGTAAGGTCCCCCTTTCAGGCTCAGCTGATGACATGCAGATTTATCTCTACTATGCTGGCAAACTGACATCAAGCCACCAGGACGTCTCCTCTCCTCGCCAGCTCTTATGCTCCAACTTAAATGGCCAACCTTTAATTTAAGACTTTTTTCATCAAACAAGCATGTTATTTGTTTGTGGTCCCCAACATACTGCATACGTAATGTATCTTTTAAACTGTATATCTGTAATATGATCATTTTGGTCTGCCTTTTATGTAAAATATGACATAACCTGCATAGTTATCTCGCACTCCTATTCGATATCACAGCCAACTACTGCAGTAAAGTAAACCAGTGACTTAATAACAGAGGGACTTCTGCCAAAAGTATGTCAAAAAGATGACATGATGTCCCAGCTTTAAAGAAACAGGCTGTACCTGTTTACACCTGATAAGCAGATGTTTAAATCACATGTTTGGCTTACCTGGCTGATGATGTCAAATATATGGATGTGTTTACTTCACTACAAAAAGCCTAGTAACCTGTGTCTGTCACACACCTGCAGAATCCTTGTGAGAGCATCTGTCACCTCCTATAACATCTACAGGAGGAGTAGCTGTGTTGAACTCAGCAGTGAGTGTATCCTGACCTCCTGCTCCTGCAGTATACCGTCTGGTACACTCTTTAGGAGTATTTATAGCAGCCTTATCATGCACTCATATATATGTTAGCCTACTTTTACAGCTCTGTGGAGTCAACAGGCAGCTCTCGCTGCACATAATGACCCAGTAACCTGCTGCTCATCCTTCATTATTATGTAATGGCTGCATTTTTCAGCGGCATCTTTGACTTTTTGTCTCTACCGTAGAATAGCACTCAGTGTTGGGTAATTTCTTGTTCTTACTGGAGTTGCTAAAGGGGGAGAATTTCTGGAAACTTTACATGGAAAGTTAAGGTGGTGAATTTTGGAAATATTCAAAATTGGAAACTTTCCATGGGAATTATGGGAATTTATGGGGAATACACTGGAAATTGGGGGTAAGTTAAACAAACTGTAACATATCCAAACATGAGTATAACCATTTTCTTTTGTAATAGGCAGACATCCATACAAAATAGAACAATCAAAAAACATTTTAACAGATTTATTTGTAAGTAGAAGTTTATCAAGTTTGAATTATTTTATTGACTAATCAATTTCTGCTTCACTAATAGTCTCTGGGCTCAAATGTGTGTCCTCAATAGTCCAGGATTCTAGAAATCATCTGTGCATGTGATGAGAAACAGCACAGATATTATCAAGTGGACTTGCATGAAATCCAGTTGTTTTAATCAAGAATATGCTAAAATATACTATATTTAAAATCCTTGTAAAGGGCCGACTTTCAGTTTTGTTAATTCCCATAAATTTCCATTGAAAGTTTCCAACTTTGAAAATTCCTGGAATTTTGCAACCCTTGTTTTACAAAACAATAATTGCAAGAATACTCCTGCAGTCTGCCTGAAATGAATCCAGAGGCTGAGGACACAAGCTGTACTTTTACTGAAGAGTCTTCTGTTACCACAGTTGCATGGGGGTAGCAGTAGTGACCTTGGTGGAACAAAAACATTTAAATTAATGTAAGAAATGTTTGGTTTGTGTATTTTGGCTCACAATGCCAACAAAGTGGTAAGCAACATCTTACTTCTTTACCATTTATGGATTTATTTTACTTGGAAAACATGAACAAAGCCTGTTTCTCAGCAGTTATCTGCCTGTATTCATGGGATGTCTCATTCGATCAAGTTCATAATAAATTCTGGTCTATTATTATGGACAGTACTCATCCTCTTAATCCGGAGTACAAGTTGCTCCCTTCTGGCCTTCACCTTGTTGTACCACAGGCCACAAAAAACAGGTATAAGTTCTCCTTTGTACCGACCTCCATCCGAGCTATAAACTCTCAGGGGAGGAAGAGGTAATTCTTATGGTACTGTATTGTAATGTGATGATTAATCCTGTCCTTGTGTGCTGTCAATGCTCTTTACTTTTGTCTGACAGCTTCTAGGGAAGCACCATTCCTTGTTATGGTATCGTTGTTATGTACCGCTTGTTAACCCTGTTATGTTGTTGGTTAATGCACTTAACTCTTGTTTTGATGATGCTCCCAATGCACTTTATCCTTCTCTATAGCATTAACTAGGATAGAGCTATATGGACTAATATTAACAGTGTATTATGATTATTACGATAATCATGACAATCTTTTTAAATGATGCTATACAGTTGCTCAAGCTGCTGCGTTTGCACTGGACAGGACCTGACTGTCCGATCTGGCCTTTGCTGTATTGGTATGATGTGTGTATTTGTTTTCTATCCTATTGTACTGTATTTTATACTGTCTCGCTGTGAGTGTCTGTGATGATCTGCTGCACAACAATTGCCCTTTTGGGGACAACTAATGAAGTGAAGTGAAGTGAAGTGAAGTTGGATACATTTTTATACAGGTACTAGAGAACAGGTACTAGACTGACCTGCTGCAGTCCACACCTGTCTCCACTGAAAATGTGTGGAGCATTATGAAGCACGAAATATGACAACAGAGACCCCAGACTGTAGAGCTACTAAAGTCGTACATCAAGCAAGAATGTGAAAGAATTCCACCCACAGAGTTTCAACAGTTGAGTTTTTGTTAAAATGAAAGGTGAAATAACACAGTGGTAAACATGCCCCTGTCCCAGCTTTTATGGAACTTGTTGCAGGCATCAAACCAAAATGCAGTTTGAACATATACATCTTGTCTTTGTATTCAATTGAATATACAGTAGGTCGAAAAGGATTTGCAAATCATTGTGTTCTGTTTTACTTACATGTTGCACAGTGTCCCAAGTTAATTTGAATTGTAGCAGCAGTTTAAGAGATCAAATATCTCAGTTATATAAGCTATAAAAACAACCAGATTGTATATTAATCATCTGGTTTGCTCTGTTGTAAAGAGTTAATGGCATTAATACTTATTTTAAAACAAATAAAAACTACGGTGAACTTAATTTTACCAGCTGCAGTGTTTAATCTTTATATTTCAGTGCCATAATTGACTCCAGAGTGACTTTGTGTACTTTTTTAAGTAACCCAAGTCTGGACCGCAGAGCCTTAGAGCAGACTGCAGTGTCTTTCAGAGACCTCAGGTTACTAAGTGATCATTTCAGAGCTTCATTACGTAATTCCTGCCCTGACTCTCCCTGTAACTCATTCCTCAGAGTCTCTTTGTCACGCAGTCAGAGAAATTTGGACACAAAGCACCCTCACTGACCTGAAGCTAAAATAAAGGCTGGATTGTTTCCCACTGAGGTGTCTCCTTTCAGGTTTACAGCAGCACGAATGATGTGAGGCGTCACAGACTTGGACAGAATAATAAAGAGGGGCTGTTACAGTGGGAGGGGGTGAGTGGGTTTGTCTGCGGTGACGACAGAGTGGAAATAATTGAGCCCTCCTGTTTCCTGCAGCTCTGTGAGCATGTGCTGAGAATGACTAAAGCAGCAGAGCAGACATGTGGCTGCAGAGCTCTGACTAAACTGGGACTTTATCTCCTTGACGCAGGGTTACAGCAGTGTAAATCCCCTCATGAGTGTTGTTTCTCAGAGTGAAACTGATGCTCCTTATTCCTGCTACAGCAAAGCATCTTTTAGAAGAAAATGAAACTTTCACACGAGTTTGTTTCCATTACCTAAACATTACGGTAAAATACAAATGATGGAGCTTTGGTGCATTTTCACTGGTTTGGCTATTCTTACAATGACAAATGTTTAGATTCTGGAAGTAATTAAATGATGAACCTATATCATTGTTTTTTTGTTAAATACAAAACATTCAGTTGTGTTGCCACAATACTTATAAAATAACACTAAAGTCTACCTACCTTTAAAGCTGGGAAACTGAATTAACATGTAAAATAATTTTCAGTCCCCATAAATTTGTACTTATGGTATTTTGTCAGCCTACTTCACAGCCATGAATGATTATTTGGCATCTTTTTTCAATGTTTTGTGTGCTGTCAAATGATATAATGATTATGAGTTGTCAGGGGAGAGTTAAAACTGTGATTTTATATGTATGTATATATATATATATATATATATATATATATATAATTATATATGTGTGTGTATGTGTGTCTGTAAAGACAGACTAAAAGATAAACCTAAAAAATCTTAGTGTTATGCACTTTAACTTTTTATAATGCATTTAAAGATTATTTCGATTGTGAGCTCACAATGTTCAGATTGGCAAACATCAATGACTGCTTTGTTTTGGATGCTGAATCACTGAAAGATGTTTTAACATGACAGTGAAGGCCATTCATGCATCACAATCCATGACACATTTTATAAAATCAAACATGTATAACTAGGTTTAGATTATGTCCCTTTAATCTTCAGTGATGCCATACTTTTTTAAGCATTATATTATCTCTATTCCCATTCGTTTAGTGGCTCAAAAACTAATTACATTTTTTTACATGACTTTGTTGTCGCCATTATTGCATTATTACTATATTTTCAACTTGCTGTAACCAACATGCATACCTTAGTTTAAATTAAGTAGCTTTATTTGCTGAATATGGTTGATATTCTGCGGTTGGACTATACTTTTTAAAACCATTATAACAATATCTCTATTTCAAAACTGGATGATGTTTTTAAAATGACTTTGTTGTCACCCTTATTGCATCATTACAGTATTTTCTAACGTGCTGTAGCCATAAACTAGTGCATTTTAATGGATTTAAAGCTTTATTTAATGGGTTTCTACTTTCTTGGTCATTGTTACCGCACAATACATGAAACACTTTATCAAACTAAATAATATGTATACTTGAGAGTACATTATGTACCTTTATTTTGTTAACTTGTTTGATATACTTAAGTGACACTATACTTTTTATAACAAGTATAAAAAGACTATAAACTATGTTTTTATTGCTTTAGGGGCTTAAAAACTTGGATGAAGTTTGTTACATGACTTTGTTGTCGCCGTTATTGCATCGTTGCATCATAACAGCATTTCCTAATTTGCTGCAGCCATAAAAAATGGACGAAATGCCTTTTAAAATATGTTTTCACTATCTTGGTCATTGTTGCCTCACAATGCACGAAACATTTGATAAAATTAAATAATATGCATAACTAAGTTTAGATTATGTAATTTTTGTTTACAACATTGTGTTTACATATGTCTGATATTCTTCAGTGGAACTATAATTTTAATAACATTATGAAATTACCGATATTTTAATTGCATTAGTGGCTTAAAAACTGACTTAAGTTTTTTTTTTTTTTTTTTACATGATTTTGTTGTCCCCCTCACTGCGTCATTACGGTAATTTCAACTTGCCGCAACCGGAAAAGAGAACACAGCGTTATCACAGCTTTCATTCGTTTAAAAGTCATTATGAGAGGTTATTACTGCAGTTTTGTCACACTACAAACTTTAATTGTACTTCTTTCGTGTATTTACACTTGCTTGGTTGCTCTTGGGTTTCATATCTCTGACAAAAAGACAGAAAATTGGATGATGTGCGTTATTTTTAAGGTTTAAACTTTATATCTAAAATGTATCTGGTCAATATTATTGTCACTTTAATGCCAGGTGATGGATATAAAGAGGATTTGTGTTTTACACCGGACTAAAGCGCAGATAGGAACCACTTTTTCCCATGCGCCATGCGTGATGGACGTGCTGGTTCAGCCTCTCCAAGCGCACGGATCTTCGTAATTACGGTCTCCGGTGATGTAACAGGCTGACTGAAACCCGGCGATGGGAACTATCAGCTATATCTGGTCTAAACGCGGCCCAGCAGAACCTGCAGCTCACTCCCAGCCGCCGTTACATAACACAGCGGCAGCAGCCATTATCCCGTACCCCCCTCGGTACCTACCCAACCCGGCCAGCCTCTCCATGAGCCCCGCGTCCCGGATGACTTTGGGTCCATGCTCCACGCCTCTTCTTTTCTGTCAGGACACAAACCAAAGAGGGTTATTCCGGATCTGGAGATGCTGCTCTTAGCTGTGAAGGTGTAAACGCGTCAGTCTTACCTGTCCTCTTGAGAAAGGAGCTCCTAAAACCGCCACAGACTGCGCTCTGGTCTGCTGGCATGTGGGTCTCAGCTGAGCTCTGAGGAGGCTGAATAGAGGTCTTCTTACAGACATTTTCTCCCTGGTTAAAGATCGGATCAGCTCAGGAGGATGCGTAGACTCAGTCTGATGAAAGAGTGTGCGGAGTTACGCTGCGGGATGCTGACTGTGGAGGCGTTGGTGCAGGGGGCCGGTCTTATGTGTCCCGATCTGCTTAATATTCATGAGCGGCTGAACAGCATGACTAAGAGGAACGATATACACCCTCATTTATGCAAAAGAACTCCGTTTTTATGGCAGGGATTATATTTAACTGTCCTCTGTGTGTTTTGATCTTTATTAAACATCTAAGGTCATTCCGATCAATAAGTCCAAGGGTAGCAACTGTTATGAACCAAGAGGGCTCCAAAAAATCTGTCCTCACTGCCAGAGGGCTTTCACAAAATCAGAATCATAGTATCTTGTATTTTCCCCAAAGGAACAAATAAAAAGCTTGATTTAGGATGTATTATAACAACATGTATGATTTTTGATACAGAATATAAAGAGTTGAATTCATTTTAAAAAGTAATTTAAGCTCTTTAAATGATTTTTGTAAATGTGACAGTATTTTACTGTGATATCTACAGCTATCTACTGTAAAAGGTTGATACAGTAAGTTACTGTGAATGGCAATGGATTATGGAAAAGCATACTGACTTCTGTAAACTTTACTGTAATATTTAAAGTTACCTACTGTAAAATGTCTATAAAGTAAATAACTAAAAAGGACAATAGATCAACATGGCTTCAGTCTACTTCATTGTATAATGTCTAACGATAGCATTTGTTATGCTTTGGCACTATATGGATTACACTATAAGATTACTTGATTGATTTATTAAGAGAAAAAATTAATTACTACCAAAATTCTATTTCCCCCTGAAAAAAGGCAAGATTTCTTTTAGCAATTGTTTTTTAACTTTTTGAAAAATGCTTGAGAAAAGCATTTGGTTCAATGGAAATGAATGAATGTGATTTTTTTTCTTCAAGAAACTATTTATTGCAATACATGATAATTTAAATAGTTAAAGGTATATTAAAATTAATTACAATACAGCAAGTGCACTGTAATTTCAAATGCATTAAAGAAACTGCAATTATACTGTAAATGAAGATACAGTAAGGATGATGTTCTTGAAAACCCAGTAATTTTGCTGTTAATTAAAATAGAGTAATGCTACTGTAAAGACATTTACAGTAACTTACTGGCGTCTTGTTGCCAGAAAGTTACTGTAACATTTACAGCAACCTTTTTACGGTGAATGAACAAATTATTTGAGTGTTTTACCATATTCTGTTCCATCCATTATCTTTACTGATTATCAGGGTCTGAAACACAGTCATAACTCAGGGGTTCTAAATGTTTATTTTGTGACCCCCACCCTTCAAGATAAATGTCACACTACCACCCATGAAGTTACTTAAAGAGCGAGGATTTTGTTTTTTTATTTCATCCAAACATGTAAATGCTAAAAGCACAGACATCAGTAGTACATATTTAGCCCTGATGTTTCCACACATTAAATATAATTAACATTTTAACCCCCATTCTAGGGCTGGCCAATGTGTTCTGAAAATAAAATCCCTGATTTTTCATCACAAAACTCAATTTCCCATTTATCTTGTTTGACTTCTCAAAAAAAAGAGTAAAAATAAATAAATAAATAATTATAATAATCAAATGACCCAAAAAATTACAGAAAACATCCATTATCTATACGGCTTATCCCTTTCAGGATCATGGGAACTGGAGCCTATCCCAGCTGACATTTGGCCAAGAGGCAGGGTACACCCTGAACCAGTGGCGAGCCAATCGCAGGGCCACATAGAGAGATAGATGATTTTTCACACTCACACTCATACCTAAGGCAATTTGGAGTCACTAGTTGACCTAATCAGGATGTTTTTGGTCTGTTGGAGGAAGCCAGAGTGCCCAGGGATAAGCCATGCATGCATGGGGAGAACATGCAAACTCCACACAGACAGGCCCTGTCCAGCACAAGGCTCAAACCAACAACCTTCTTGCTGTGAGGCACGCACACTTCTGCTGCGTCACCATCCTGCCACTATTTTATATTCTATATTTTATATTTTAAGATTCATGGGGCAATAGTTTTTAAGGCTTTTTGGTGAACATAAAATTATATTGCGTCTACTAGTTTGTAAAGAACAAAGCACTTAAACTATCACATATGATTATAAAAATATGTTAGTATTAAAATATTAAAAAGGAAGTGAGAAGAAGTTGAAACTCATTTAATCCCACCTCCTTTACATTAATTATTAACTTATTATTAAGGTTTTCAATCAATAAATATAAAATTTTTTCTATGTCTGAAAACAAGACTAAATCATTTCTTGTATGGTTACAGTTATTAATGAGAGAAACAGATGTGAAACAAGAAAAACACGTTTTATTTTTTAATAAATGAAACTTTTGATCAATAAGTTGGGCATTCAGCGATGAAGACGGAAACAATGATGGTACAATTGCACATTTTGTTAGTATATATGGGATATTTGTGGCCAGTTTTTATAGTGACGATTTCGGCCATAAATATGGGCAAAAAGTTAACATCTGATGATACTGATAATCAACTTTTTATGCAAATATCTGCTTTCACCAAGAGTAGTCTTATAATATTATGCATCCCTACTGATGATATGGTTAGTTTTCTTATTAGCAAATAAATATCTCAATTCCATCCATTTTAGGGAACAATAATGACATAAATATATAAATTATTTATAATTTACTCTTACATTAGCTAACTTTAAAAAGGTATTATTTACTTGTTAATTATTCTATAACATTTTAAACACATAAATGAGAGAGCTTTCAGTTTTAATTTACCACAGTATGAATCCCAGACAGCGTTTCTTCAGTGTTAAATCACAGTGTAGTTTTTAAATCCCTCCCCCACCTGTTTATTACTGTCCTCCATTACAAGAAGTACTTATATGGCCCGTGACGTCACGTTGAGTGACACACCTTCGAGCCAGCCAATGAGAAGCGTCGAAAGAGAGGGTTCGCTCGGTGGGCGTGGCCTGGAGACCGGAAGTGGGGCAGAAGCTCTTTAGAAATGTTTGTTGGGAAGCTCTCTGCAGACTCATGGAGGTGGAAATTTCCAGAGGCGCAGCCGTGCGGGAATGATTGGCTTGTTTACATTTTAGCAGATCACGTGTCACATCGTACCCTGCCAAACACAGCTCGAGTTTCAGGTCAGGGGGAAAATATAACTTAGCATAATTCTATATGGAAGAGGCTGCATGTGTATGTCAACACTGTTAGAGGGTGCAGAGCTTATTTTGATTTATTCTCATTTAACTTTATTTTTACTTGTAGTTTCAGTATTAGATGTTCCATGATTCAGAGAGGATCATTTACAAGCAGGTGTTGGTCAGACTGACCATAAATGCTATGAGTTTATTTAAGTGAATGGAGAAATAAAACACGTGTCTACAGCTTTTTTTACTTAACATAGCAAATACATATCCTCATGGACGTAGTGCTAAATGTAACTCAGGAACAGGAATACTGTCAGAAAGATTTTGCTGAGGAAATGACATTTAAAAAAAAAAAGAAAAACAACGCAAATCTGACAAAAAATTAAACAATATTAGACCTAATATTATCCCTTTTTAAACAGAATTAATAAATGAAGATTCCCATACAGCCCTAACATTTAAAGAGATAATCTTGTATTTAATGATTTTATTAGTGTCAGTGGTTCTTACTATAAACCAAGGATTTTGCCTCTTAATTAACAGCAATAAAGCTCTCATAGTTTTTTGTTATATGAAGAATGACTTCTTTTGACTGGAATGCAAGTAGTTATTCTTAATTTAACAGCCTAAACACAGATTCAGACCAAACACAGCTCAAGTTTCAGGTCAGGGGGAAAATATAACTTTACATAAGTCTATATGGAAGAGGTTTTATGTGTATGTCTACACTGTTAGAGGGTGCCGAGCTGATGTTTGATTATTTGTTTATTCTTATTCAGCTTTAATTTTTTAATTTTTATTTTTACTTTTAGTTTCAGTATTAGATGCTCCATGATTCAGAGAGGATCATTTACAAGCAGGTGTTGGTCAGACTGACCGTAAATGCTATCAGTTTATTTCAGTGAATGGAGAAATAAAACACGTGTCTACAGCTTTTTTTTACTTAACATAGCAAATACTGTCCCTCATGGACGTAGGGCTAAATGTAACTCAGGAACAGGAATATTGTCAGAAAGATTTTGCTTAGGAAATCACATAAAAAACACACATCCTCATGTACATAGTGCTATATGTAACTTAGGAACTTTTCATTGTCGGACAGATTTTACTTAGGAAATGACATTTAAAAAAAAAAAAAAAAAACAACGCAAATCTGACAAAAAAGTAAACATTGTTTGCCCTAATATGATCTCTTTTTAATTAGAATAATAAATGAAGATTCACATACATCCCTAACATTTAAAGAGATAATCTTGCATTTAATTATTATATTAATGTCAGTGGTTCTTACTGTAAACCAAGGATTTTGACCCAAAATTAACAGCAAAAAAAGCTCTCATAGTTTTTTGTTATAGGAAGAATGACTTCTTTTGACTGGAATGCAAGTAGTTATTCTTAATTTAACAGCCTAAACACAGATTCAGACCAAACACAGCTCAAGTTTCAGGTCAGGGGGAAATTATAACTTTACATAAGTCTATATGGAAGAAGTTTGTGTGGATGTCTACACTGTTAGAGGGTGCCGAGCTGATGTTTGATTATTTATTTATTCTTATTCAGCTTTAATTTTTATTTTTACTTGTAGTTTCAGTATTAGATGCTCCATGATTCAGAGAGGATCATTTACAAGCAGGTGTTGGTCAGACTGACCGTAAATGCTATCAGTTTATTTCAATGAATGGAGAAATAAAACACGTGTCTACAGCTTTTTTTTTACTTAACATAGCAAATACATATCCTCATGGACGTAGGGCTAAATGTAACTCAGGAACAGGAGTATTGTCAGACAAATTTTACTATGGAAATCACATAAAAGACGTTATAAAACAATATTAGACCTAATATTATCCTTTTTTTAAATAGAATTAATAACTGACGATTCCCATTTAGCTGGAACATTTTAGAGAGATTACCTTGTATTTAATGATTATGTTAATGTCAGTGGTTCTTACTGTAATCCAGGGATTTTGCCTCTAAATGAACAAAAAAAAAGTTCACCCAGTTAGTTGTAATATCAAGATTTACTTCTTTTGACAGGAATGCATGTAGTTATTCCTAATTTAATTGGCTAAACACAGATTCACACCAAATCTATCTCCTTTTTAATTCAAGTAACAGAGATTTAATGGCTATTTAAGTATGTGTTCTCATACTAATCTCAACGCATTTCTGACAGACTTTCCCAAGTAGTCAGCAAAAATGTGGAAAGCTGCCTATTGATTGGTCCTATTGGATTCACATCACCACCAACTTTTAATTTGGTTTAATTTGTTTGATTTGGAGTAAGGATGGGAATTAAAAACCAATTTCAGTTGAGAGTCGATAACAACTCCCTCAAAGAATCCATATCAATCGTCTTTTTGTTAATCAATTCTCTTATCAATTCCTTCCACTTAATCCTGCATGCTTTGCTAATCAAGGATGTCATGCTCTTACCAGAGGTAGTCAGCAGAAATATAATGAAAAAGCAAAAAATCATAGCAGGGGTCAGAATATGGACAGAATTGGTCATACTTGTGGCTTAATTTTCCACAAAATAATGCGATTTTTGCCCACACAGATAATCTGGAGGAATTGATAAGGGAACCTTATCGTTAAGTCTTGGAGTTCTGCCAATAGCAAAACTATGCAAAAAATGAAGACACAAAGCAAGAACCAATCTGCAGCCTCTTGCGTGATTTATTCAGAGAGAGTACAGTTTCAGAACATATCTCAATAGATGGACCTCTTGCATCGTTTCGCTTGTGACTTTATAGTGTTTCAGTTAATGCTTCTCTCCACCCAAAGCCAAATTCCTTGAGTTTGACCAGACCTTAGATCTGACTGCTAGCCAGATTTCCTGTCCTGGAACTGCAATTTGAGATATTTATATTATCGTTTTCCTGACAACCTGACCTGCAAAGTTCCTCTCCATATCAGATTAAGCTGACCTGGAGAGAGACATTCTTCCAAAACAGCATTTCTGGGGAAATCATGTTGGACAGATCACTTCCAAGCACTTTTTCCAGACAAACAACATTTTGTGCCGTAATAACATCTGTTTCCTGTTATTGTACGCCATCTGACCCAACATAAGCAGAATAGTTAATGGCATTAGTATCAATAAAATCTCATCAGTTCCCATCCCTAGTCAGGACAGTGCATATAAATGAATAAATCAGCGCAAAGCATCAATGCAAATGTGCTGGAATCAGCACAACTGCTAAATTTCATCTGTTGTTCTAAAGCAGGTAAATGTAACAAAACATAAATCAATCAGGTATTAGAATTTCTTCATGGCAGATGTCGCCTTCTCTCCCTGTTAATGTAAATTTTGTTCTCATTTGACATAAACTGGCAGGCTGCTGTGATGGAGATAGGGAGGTCGCTCCTGCTGTAGACAAACTTTTTACAGAACTTTAGGCCTTAAATCAACAACCAGTCTGTGTCAACTGAACTGCTATATATATCTATATCTATCTATCTATTTATATAAATATATATATATATATATATAAATAAAGCTATGAGGTATCTGTGTGGTACAGAAAATACCATGAGCGCTGTATGCTTGGTGTAGTGTGTTGGGACAGTGTTTCTGGGTTATTTAGGGCATTGAGTTTCAGTATAACTCAGCTGGTAAACATGTTTACCATGTGGTGGCAGAGATCATTTCCGACACTGTGAAGTGCCCTAGTTTTTAACGCTTTATTGTATTTTACAAGCCCAAACACTTCACATCAAGTCTTAACTTAATACCACAAATACAGCTAACTTTAAAAATACTCTTATGGAGTGATGTTAGGGTATAGCTGGTGTGTTTTACTCAAAAGACACAACTCCCCCGTGTGGGATTCACGGCTGGGAGCAGGGCAGCACATAAGGCGGGGTCAGGGGGAAAGCTTTCTGGGACCCATGAAGGTTTGCAAAGAC
This sequence comes from Cetoscarus ocellatus, assembly GCA_037902135.1. Classification (NCBI taxonomy): domain Eukaryota; kingdom Metazoa; phylum Chordata; class Actinopteri; order Labriformes; family Labridae; genus Cetoscarus; species Cetoscarus ocellatus. The sequence continues at coordinate 90,768 of JBAMNC010001207.1, forward strand.
ATGGACCATCCTAAATAAAGATCATGATTTTATATAATTTTAAACCTAAATTAATACCATCACTTATTACAGTAGGAAAAAGACATTTTATTTGTAGTTGCCTGATTTAAAGTGTAAACCTCCTCCTGCTGAAATGGTATGGTCTGTATTTCTATGATATTCACGCTGTGAATTGGACTATATAATCTTAATAATATTTGGTCTGTTCAGCCATAATAAGATCTGAAACATTTTATTCCCTCCACCAAGGAGGTTATGTTTTTGCTGGCGTTGGTTTGTTTGTCTGTTTGTGTTCAAAATAACTTGAAAAGTTAAGGACAGATTTGGATGAAATTTTCTGGAAATGTGTGGAATGGGATAAGGAACAATTGATTAGATTTTGGGACTGATCCAGATTACCATCCAGATCCAGGAATTTTTTTTAAGGATTCTTTAACATTGCGAGATAGGACTGTAGCTGCTTGGCGGAGGTCTGCGCTCTCTAAGGGCTTTTTTAGGTTATTTATTTATTTATTTTGTCAGCTTCAAAGTTGGCTGGAGCGTGAATGTTCTTGACACTAATGATGCTTATCCACTCATCATCCTGAAACATCCTGAAGCATCAATCAATCAAACTTTAATTATAAAGGACATTTCAGACAACTTCACTGGAGATAGGAAGAAAAATGATAGACTTAATGATAAAATTGTAAAAATGGTCATAATCATGGATTATTCTAACAACTCATTAGAAAATAAACGCTGAGCAGAGGTCCATCTACTAAATTATGACTGTAATTGTAATGTCATTAGGATTTGGAGATTAATGCACACCAAAATAAAAGAAACGATTAAGTCAAGATGACTGGAAAAAAATAGAAAAGACAAGAAAAAAGAGAAGAGGCAAAGCAATAAAACCAGGAATTAGCACACAGAAACAAAAAAGCTAAAAATACATTAAAAAATGTTAAAAATATTAAAAGAAAATCTAAAATGATTAAGTGTTAAAAGAAAAATAATATGTGATCATGATAATAAAATAAGCAATTACTAAAAAATAATAAAACAACAAACAATAAAATTAAAACACACACACACATATATGTATATGTATATGTATAGATATGCAAGCAACATTGTAGATGCATCTACAGTAGTTCAGTGGCTTTTACTGTGTTAAACTCTAAACTGTAACAAAAACACCACATTCATGAAAACATCTTTATTTTGTAAAGTCAAATATCACCAAGTCTTCAAAGCAGTTCAGAATAAACTGTCCCATCTCTGTTCTCAGGTGTGCAGTTCTTCAAATTCAACAAGAAGAAAAAACAGAAGATGATGTTACTAAGAAACAACAAACACAAATGTTTTCCTCCTACTTAACCAACCTGTCCTGTCACTGATGTGAGCACACAGACTTAAGCGTCAATGTAACTGTAATGAAACTATAGGATAGCAGAGAGTTCATCAGGTCGGGCTGGTGTTATGTCTTAATAAATGAGATTAAATATTTGGCGCCATCTAGTGTATTAAATGGTTTATACTGAGAGGTTTTTTTAGGGTAAAGTGGGATTCATTTGACCTGATTACAGGCTCTCAGGCTAAAGTCAACTTTCAGACTTGATGCAAATCAAAGTGAACTTAAACACAAACTTGGGAGCATAAGTTGACCCACTACAACTACTAATCTTTACTACAAATCAGAATCAGAAAATGAGCCATACTGTCTGTTATGAGGCCGATTTGTCTTCATGAACACTAAAATGCAGCAAAATGCTAAATGTTATGTCGTAAAAATTTTGGGACTAGTTTGCAGCAGGCATTCAGCCTTCTGAGTCTGTTTCACCATTATTTAGTCAAGGCTTTTATTTGTCAATTCTTTGTACGTCCATGACATACACAGTCATTGAAATTATATTTCTAGCTTCCATCAGGATGACAAGACAGAGTTTAAATCTAAAACAATATCACAACAACAATGTGAGGTAGCTTACGGCTTGTCGTAAACATGCTCAGCACAGTGAGAGGAGGTGGAGGGGCAGTGCAAAAATGTGATAAAGTGCAAAATTATGATGGTTACAGTAATACTAGAAGCAGTGGAGTTTAAATAGTGCAGAGAGAGTAGCTTTGATAGGGAAGTAGAGCAAAAATTACAGTAATATGTACCCAATACTAGATGTGCAAAATTGTAATGTTATATTTGCAGATTTATAAAAGATAATGTGACATTAAACCGTGCAGCAGTGAGGTTGTTGGAGACAGTCTTTAACAGGGTCTGAGCAGAGCAGTGTGTATGTGTAAAAGTTCATATTTAGGTTATTGTAGTTTTTCTGTCACTGGACCACAAAACAAAGTTTATCCATGTTTGCCGATATCATGCTTTTCAGTGGTCACCTTTTTCAACTAATAGACCACTGCTGATGCTGGCAGGAGAAACTTGATCTACCCAAATCTGATCTGCCCAAAAACACTAAAAAATACCCCAGTCACAGTCAGATGACCAGAGCGTCTACCCAAGTGGATGCATCTTTAATATATCAATAAACTTCAAAAATAAATAAAATTAAAGCAAATTGACATTTACATTCAACAACATGTACATCATACTATACTTGTATAGTATGCATATATACAACATAAATGATACATAAAGATACATAAAGTATCTATCCATCTATTAATCCACCTTTCTTTCTATATATGCCATGGACCTCTCCATCAAGTGTGTCAGAATAAGACCATATGCACATCTTGGTTTAAAGATCTACCGGAAAGGTCTCCAAGATCTACAGGTTTGTGAACCCTGAGCTATAAATATCAATAACACTGATTAGAAACTGTATGTTCATATGATATTGTGGGTTCTTGATTCTTAAAAAAAAAGTAAAATAGAATAATGGGATATATATTGCCTTGCTTATCATATCATGATATATATTAATTCTTGCCAATACACAACCCTATCTGCAGCTGTCATGTCTATGCTGTATCATTTGCCGATGGCATATATCTGTAAGCGCCAACATTAGCTGATGTTAATCCATTTTCCTAAGATTAAAACAAAGGTAGGTGAAGGAGCTTTCTGTTATTATGGTCCTGCACTGTGGAACAAACTGCCTGCTGACCTGAGGTTTCTGGAAACAATTAGTTCTTTTAAGCAGGGTCTTAAAACACTGCTTTTCTCACATGCTTTTGGCTGTTAGTTTTTTTTGTTTGTTTTATTTTATTTATTATTATTATTATCATTATTATTGTTGTTGTTATTATTATTTAGTTTTTTGCAATATTTGTAGTATTTATGTGTTCCATGTTTTTCTTTTCTGTGCCTCTCTGAAGCACATTGATCTTAAACTTGTATGAAATGTGCTATACAAATAAAATTGAATTGAACTGAATTAATTTATATATTATTTACCTATTTATATCCCACTGTAGTGATAAATATCACCAGCAATTATTTGTTGATTATTCTTTTTAAAATTTAATGTATGTGTAATTTAGGATTAACATTTACTATTACAAATGTATCCAACCTTCAATAGTTTATGGTACTTCACAAAAAGGTATTCTGATTAGATGTTTGTGACAAATGTGGAGGCTAATCCTACAATCTAACACATATGTTTTTCTCTTGCCCAACCCTCACAAATTTTTTGCAAATTTATTTCAACACCATGTCCAAGGTATTTGCAAGAACTATTGACATTTCACCACAGTGGTATTTCCAGAATTTTTCTACAGGAAGAATTGGAAGTAATAGCCTTCACCTCCATAATTGCTAAACGCCACCTCCTTCTTAACTGGAAATCCACAACACTCCTTCCAGCACACAATGGATTAACCTGTTCAGCCCGAGCCCCTTTTTTAAGCCTCCTGCTCGAAACCCATACACATAAAGAAAAGAGTGTATCTCTGCAACCACAAGGTCTATCTGAATAATTTTGGTGTCATAATAAAAGTAACACTTGAGAGATTTGTCCAGATGTGTAATTATCAGTATATGTGTTACTGGGACAGAGTAAATGAAGATAGAAGTCAGAATGATTTGAAAATTTCATTCTCACCTAAAACAGAAACAATTTTTTATTGTGAATATCTCTCTTAAAAATGATGCTGGAGTGGCTGTGAAACTCTAAAAATGAATAATAAAATATGTTTACATCATCTCTGCAAAGGATTGTTGTTATAAAGTGATGCAGAGAAAAATTAAAGAGGTTTGATAACAATATGGTCAGGCAAGGATTTTGAAAAACAGTACATATTTAGCCAAAAGTCAAAAATATATGTATTTGTCAGATAAAAGCAGACATGACTATAGTCTTAGAATAGAATAGAATAGAATAGAATAAACCTTTATTCGTCCCACACGGGGAAATTTGCACTCAAACAAACAGGAGCTGCTGTAACCGGCTGCCACTCGAGCAGCGCCAGAAGCAGAGGCACAGTTCACTGCTTGTGCTGTCGTGTGGAGGAGCTTTTCTCCTGAGCCCCAGCAGACCCAAAATTGGGTCCTATGGGGCTGAAGAGGTTAATAAGGTTATGTCCTTTTTAAAAGTAGAGAAAATTAGACATTCAAAAAGGGAAACTTGAATAAATCTATTTAAAAAATAGTAGCCGTTTATGGACTTTTTTTTGCCACAATGTAACAAGTAAAATTTATTCTTATGTTTATGACGTGTATATTTATGTATATAATTTTTTCTCCAATTTCTATTGTCTAACTGGTTTATTTTTTTGTATTCATTATCTGTTTTTAAAAATGCAAATATAAATCTAATGTAAACAAGCATGTTTAATGCTGCCCTTGTGCCTTTGTCCCTCCTGTATGCATATCAATAAAAATGTAAAACAGAAAAGGTTTTCCGATTGTGGGTTTTTTTAACGACATCAAATACAAAGCTTATTTGCCAGTTAAGTATAAAATGATATAAATAAGAAAGAGGTGTTCTACAACATGTAACATCTTTGTTATAAAGTGACATGTTCAGTCCAGAGCTAGTAAAAAGCAACATTTTTAAGATTAAATCCGTCCAACTTTGGTTATGTTTCAATAAATTACTGTAATGGATCAAAACAGGAGATGGTTAAGTTAAAGCTGTGGTTGACAGTGAGCTAATATTTAGTCATTATACCTTTTAATGATTAAAAGGTATAAAAGGCGTTTTATGAAAAGTTATAGCTTTATTAAATCATTAGACATTTTACAGCTGGATGGATTATTAAGGCAGATTCGTTTAGGTTCAGTTTTGGACTAAAGTCCTGAACGAAGGAGCGGTGTTGCCTGACAGACAACACCGAGGGCACAAACCGAGTCTGCTCTGCTTTCCCATGATTCTTTTCGAGTAGAGCATAGCTGTGTCCATGGGGTTCATTTAAGCTAACTGAGGAACATCATAACGCTAACCGTTAGCGCCTCGTTTTTCCGTTAACTGTAAGTAATTCAGTTTTATTTGTGTCCGTCACTCTGTAATTAGACTGATTATAATTTAAGACGTCACTTCAGGTGAGTGAAGCTCACATGACCGCTCCAGCTGACAGAGCTGAAGGCCACAGAGTGTGGATGTTAGCTCGCTGAAGCTAACAGGCTACTTAAGACAGAGGGATCACTTTGTTTAATAAGAATTCAGTGAGTTTGTAGTCTGACAGCTGCACGGTATTGTCCTTTCTGTTTTAAAGAGCAGAGTTAAAGGTGACTTTATGGTTCACAGTGCTGCACCATAACACACTGATCATTTTCCTCTTCCTGGACCCCCTCCTCTGCCCAGGTTCTCACCTGTATACCTCAGGATGTCGTACCCTCCCCCTCTGAACCGTCCTCAGATCGGCATCCCGCAGCTGCCCCCCAGGATCCCCCCTCCGGAGTTTGGGGGATTTGCCCCGGCTGTCCCTCCAGGTAACTTCAGTGTTTGTGTGGATACCTCAGCTGATTTCTGACATAAATGAGGATTGTTATAAAACAAACTGTAGACTCTGACATTTTAACATTATTAATTAATTTAACAGATGTCATGTAACAAATGGGACTTAATATTGAATAAATTCTTATTTTTAGTCATCAAAACTAGCAGGCCTTCTCATGCACATTGCTGCTGGCCATTTTATTTATTTTATTTTATTTAACCTTTATTTAACCCGATAAAAACCCACTGAGATCAAGATCTCTTTCACAAGGGTGACTTGGCCAAGAGGTCAGCAGCACACGTCATGAAAAAAAACATATTAAATGGTGGTAATATACAATAAGTTAGAATACCGGTACACACATTTTTTGTGAGTGCAAGATTTTGCGATAAAGTGCGGTCATTTTAACATAAATAACATAGGCAGAAACATAGGCACTGTTCAATGGTCTCACGCTGTTTATCCATCAGCATGGACTGAAAAGCTCCAAGTGAAATCAGTTCTGTGAGCTTCAGCCCAGTCTGTAAAGAGTTCACGCTGTGGGGTCAGCAAAACTGAACGCTGTCTTCCCCAGTTCAGTTCTGACACGAGGAACAGAAAGATGGAGAACGTCACAGGACCGTAAGGCATAGTGGCTTTTAGTTCTCTGAAAAAGAGTACACAAATAAGCTGGAACTAAGCCAAGAAGAGCCTAACTAGATTTGACATACAAGTCACAATGATGCGTGAGGCGGCCATCGCCAGTGACAAACCTCAAGGCACTGTGATAACCGGTGTTTAATGACTGGAGACATTTAAGCGAAGCCCCCATATACCGCACATCTCCATAATCAATCAGAGGAAGAAATGCTGCTGAAACAAGCAGTTTCCGGGCTCTGAGTGAAAAACAGGATCTATTTCTGTAGTGGAACCCGAGCTTCACCCTGAGTTTGGTAACTAACCTTGCAATGTGTGCTTTAAAAGAAAACTCACGATCCAGAAGAAAACCCAGGTATTCATAATTGAAGACCAGCTCGATTGGGTTTCCTTGTTGAGTTACAACAGTTGGTATATTTACTAGTAACTCACTTGAATTAGAGAAGATCTTGAGCTTAGTCTTCTCTGTGTTTAAAACCAATTTCAAAGTTCTCAGACGAGGCTGAACAACATTAAAAGCAGCTTGTAAAAACTCAAAAGCCTGAGTGAGCAAGGATGAACAGCAATAAATGGTATCATCTGTATAAAAATGATAAAATGCATTTGACACATTAGTACACAGACTGTTGATATATATTGAAAATGAAATGGGTCCCAGAACTGAGCCTTGGGGCACCCCTTTGGTAACATCCAGAACAGTGGAGGTGGATCCAGCCACCTGCACACACTGTGTTCTGTTTGTTAATCACTGAACCAATAAGTGGCAGCTTTTGAAATACCAGTGTTACGTAAAGTTTTATTCAAGAGTCTGTGGTCTACTGTGTCATTTTGATTGCTTTTTTTTTTATCCATAAAGGTCTTTTTTTGTTATGATCAACATGTAGAGACAGTGTGCATTGAATAATAGAAATCATATATATACACAAAGTTGATTACACTCACATCTTTTGGAAATCTGGGTTATCAAAGACATTTTCTGTTTTATATATTGCCAAACTGATCAGTGACAATGTTCAATGTGAGGATAGATATAAGAAGGCCATCACCAGGAAATGGTACAAAGAGGATCCTCCTGCTCTGGAACTGGCTGAACATTGTAAAGGAGATATATGACATGGAACAACTAACATATTTAAAGAATTCAAAATGCAGAATTCTTCAAGAAAATTAATAAATGAAACGCCTATTAGACTGCTTGTCGAGACACCACTGATACTCTCTGCTGAAAGGGTCATTTTAAGCTGCTTGAAATATAAAAAAACAAGACTGTATCCCAGTGATTTTACCCATGTTTGTACAAAAGTGTGAATGTACAACTTGGCATAGTGTTTGGTACATTCGTAAGCATATGAAGGTGCACTTGTGTACATTTTTTGTCTATTTTAAAATGTTCTTTTCCAAATGAAAAACAATGAAATTTAAGTTAAAAAATAGAACTGCAGTTAGTTAAAGTTTCAGCACTTAAAAAGCATGTGAATTTTGTGTGTCAAAAAAGTCTCTGAAAGTAGAAAGAAAAGAAAACTAACATAACAGACTTTGTAACTCTTCTCTCTAACATCACTGTCCCATCAGGTCCTGGAGAATAAACATTTTACTGTTTTATACCTCTGATTTTTGTTCATAAGCAAATATGCAAACGTAATACACAGTGCAATATCCTTACTATCAAACTTTGCCTTTTGGACAAACAGTGCTGTCATATTTATATTCATACTGTAAATATTGTTTATGTTAATAGTGTGAATTCCTTGGCCTTATTTATAGTCTCGCTTCTACTTAATTTACTTATTTTTCCTTCATAAGGAAGTTGATATTGGTTGAAGATTCTGTATGTTGGAACCTGCCTTCTTATTTTTCATTTCATTTTATTTTATTTAAGTTTTGTACTCTTATCTATTTTAATGTCTTTATTTGATATTTCCTGCTGCTATACTGTGTATAAGAGCAGCTGAAACAACTGAGTTTCCCGTTGTGGATTAATATAGTATTTCTGATTCTGATAAAATTGATGCTTAGAAGAAAGAATCAATAAAGTAAAACACTCAAAGCAGAGAAATAAGAGGACATGTTTATGTCTCTTGGTGATATTTATGTTGGTAATCTCAGGCACATACAGAAATCTGGTTTTGTTTTGTGTTGTTTTCTGTTATAACATGCTTTTATTAATGTATTTTGCTCCTTCTTTCAGGTACTCCCATGATCCCGCTTCATATGGGTGTAGTGACCCCCACACCCACAGTGAGTCAGAATCAGGAGTTTCTTCTGCATGCCTGCTGGCGCCTCAGCTGTTCTGCATGAACTTTTGATAAATACACAATCCTTTCACATTCTTAGTCGTGCTCACATATCCAGAATGTTTACTGCTGCACTGAAGAAGTTCAGCTGACCCTGATACATTTTCATATTAATTCATTTATTTATTTCCTTCTTTGCTTTCATTGTTTCCCCAGACATGAGTAACTATTAAAAATGTGAGTTGACGTTGCAGGTTCTTGTTCCAACAACTATCGCTGTAGTACAGAAGCCGATGGCTCTAAAGAAGGATCCTGGAAACACCAGAGTCAAAGATTCAGACGACAGCTGTGGTCCAACCACCACCGTGTTTGTAGGAAACATCTCTGAGAAGGCCTCCGACATGCTGGTCAGGCAGCTTCTAGCAGTGAGTGGACAATTGTTTTCACTTTACCTTTTACAAGTCAGCAGGTGTTGGTAGGATGACATTCTAGCCATAGATACTACACTAGACTGTACTGTTGAAGGTACTGAAAACTTCAGCCGACACAAAATATCAACAGTAACTATAATAATAACTTCATTTATCAAGCACCTTTAAAAACACCTAAAACAAAAGTTTACTCAGTTCTTTGACATACAAGCAAAAACAGCATTGAGCCCAGCCCAAGAGAACCCGTTCACTGATGAGACTTTATCTGTTCGGTTTCTTTGACAATAACACTTGAATAATACTTCTCTTCTTTGGAAACTACGGCGGAGGATTGGGACCACATTAAAAAAAAAAAAAGTATGTTTAAAAAAAAAAAAAAAAAAAGGAAAGTGTAAAGTTACGAGAATAAAGTAAAAAAGTTACAAGAATAATCTCAAAGTTACGTGAATAAAGTCATGAAGTTATGAGAATAAAGTCGAAAACTTTAGTGAAACCTTTAAATCAATATAAGCATACAAAACCCAAAACCAGTGAAGTTGGCACGTTGTGTAAATCGTGAATAAAAACAGAATACAATGATTTGCAAATCCTTGTCAACTTATATTGAATTGAATACACTGCAAAGACAAGATATTTAATGTTTGAACTGAGAAACTTTATTTTCTTTTGCAAATAATCATCAACTTAGAATTTAATGGCAGCAACACATTGCAAAAAAGTTGGCACAGGCGCATTTTTACCACTGTGTTACATCGCCTTTCCTTTTAACAACACTCAGTAAACGTTTGGGAACTGAGGAGACCAATTTTGAAGCTTTTCGGGTGGAATTCTTTCCCATTCTTGCTTGATGTACAGCTTAAGTTGTTCAACAGTCCGGGGTCTCCGTTGTTGTATTTTACGCTTCATAATGCGCCACACATTTTCAATGGGGGACAGGTCTGGACTACGGGCAGGCCAGTCTAGTACCCGCACTCTTTTACTACGAAGCCACGCTGTTGTAACACGTGCAGAATGTGGCTTGGCATTGTCTCGCTGAAATAAGCAGGGGCGTCCATGAAAAAGATGTTGCTTGGATGGCAACATATGTTGCTCCAAAACCTGTATGTACCTTTCAGCATTAATGGTGCCTTCACAGATGTGTAAGTTACCCATGCCTTGGGCACTAATACACCCCCATACCATCACAGATGCTGGCTTTTGAACTTTGCGCCTATAACAGTCCGGCTGGTTCTTTTCCTCTTTGGTCCGGAGGACACGACGACCACACTTTCCAAAAACAATTTGAAATGTGGACTCGTCAGACCACAGAACACTTTTCCACTTTGCATCAGTCCATCTTAGATGAGCTCGGGCCCAGCGAAGCCGGCGGCGTTTCTGGGTGTTGTTGATAAATGGCTTTGGCTTTGCATAGTAGAGTTTTAACTTGCACTTACAGATGTAGCGACGAACTGTAGTTACTGACAGTGGTTTTCTGAAGTGTTCTTGAGCCCATGTGGTGATATCCTTTACACAGTGATGCCAGTTTTTGATGCAGTACCGCCTGAGGGATCGAAGGTCACGGGCATTCAATGTTGGTTTTCGGCCTTGCTGCTTACGTGCAGTAATTTCTCCAGATTCTCTGAACCTTTTGATGATATTACGGACCGTAGATGATGAAATCCCTAAATTCCTTGCAATAGGTCAATGAGAAATGTTGTTCTTAAACTGTTGGACAATTTGCTCACACATTTGTTCACAAAGTGGTGACCCTCGCCCCATCCTTGTTTGTGAATGACTGACCATTTCAGGGAAGCTGCTTTTATACCCAATCATGGCACCCACCTGTTCTCAATTAGCCTGTTCACCTGTGGGATGTTCCAAATAAGTGTTTGATGAGCATTCCTCAACTTTCTCAGTCTTTTTTGCCACTTGTGCCAGCTTTTTTGAAACATGTTGCAGGCATCAAATTCAAAATGAGCTAATATTTGCAAAAAATAACTCAGTTTACCACTTTGAACGTTAAGTATCTTGTCTTTGCAGTGTATTCCATTGAATATAGGTTGAAAGGGATTTGCAAATCATTGTATTCTGTTTTTATTTACGATTTACACAACATGCCAACTTCACTGGTTTTTGGGTTTTGTACCTTAAACAAGAGGACTCTCTCATTTCATCCTCTTTGCGTAGCCGGATGGCTGCTGTTCTGGTACAGCCTTTCAAAATAGAGTTTGTTTTCTAGCTTAATTTAAATAGATTTATGACTTTAATCTCGTAACTTTATCATATTATTCTTGTAACTTTATGGCTTTGTTCTCGTAACTTTATGTGATTATTCTCATAACTTTACTATTTTATTCTCGTAACTTTATGACTTTATTCCCGCAACATAACTTTTTTTTTTTTTTTTATTAACGTGGTCCTTATCCTCCGTCGTAGGAAACAGTTGATTTAGAAATACACAAATACTTCTGCCAAAGTTTTTGCTCTAATATTACTGCTGTGACATTTACTAACTTTTTTGTTTTATTTTGTTTTTATCAGAAATGTGGTATTGTTCTGAGCTGGAAGCGGGTCCAAGGTGCCTCTGGGAAACTTCAAGGTAAGAATATTAACATTGGAACAGTGGAACAGTTTCTTGCTTTTATCAGAGATTATTGATGCACAGTATTTCAATTGTAATGTATAAAGGCATAACTCCTTGAGATGAATCATCTCATTTTTAAGGGGGCCTTTATACCAATATATAGGCAAAAACAAAACATAAGAAACAGACTGTTACAGTACAGACATCACTCTGACATTACAAGAGAAACATCACAATACTGAAAATACACAAAACAAACACAGAAAGTTCTCCCAACGTAATCATTCTCTCACCTCATAGATTTATGGTTGTCATCAGTAAGACACAGACTCATACTGATGTCGCCACAACTTTTACATTATTAAGTACACATACAAACATTTCAGCACAGTCAAGCATTTCACACATTTAATTCTGAAAACAGGAGCAGGGTGTTTGTAGATGAAAAAAGACAGATTTCTTGAAAACAGTCAAAGACAGAATTGATCTGAGGGAATCAGGCAAATTATTCCAGTCTGATGTGGCTTTGAATTGAAAAGCAGAACGACCAATTTCTTTGCCATTCTTCTTTGCACTTTGTTACAGCCTCACTGTTTTGACGGTTGTTGTCAATACACTTTGGGTAGTGTTAACATTGGCACAGTTCAAAGTAGAAGCCAAACTACATGATGAAACAAATGTGTGAACTTAGGTCGACCATCTTTGAGGACCTGAATTTAACTTCTAAAGTGGTAGAATCATTTAAAACTCATCCTTGTTATTTTTCTTCTTGTAATAAAAAACAACATGTTCACAATTTATGTGTATTGGCATATATACTGTATCGTAGCCTCAGTATCAGGATACCTATCGTATTGTGAGGTTGCTGGAAATACCCAGCCCTGGTATGTATAGAGCAGGGCCAAACAGGGCTACTGATGGCATCATCAGGAACAGTGTTACTGACTTCATCCCTTTAATCAATCAATGTGCCAGTTATTCCTGCATATCACACATTCCCAGTAGGGATGCACAATATTGGATTTTTGCCGATATCCGATATGTCGATATTTTTAATTCATTATCACCAATACTGATACCGATATTTCTGGTCAAGAGCACAAGCTCTGTACTTAACAAAAATGGACTTGTTTCTTTCAGTGTTACAGTATGTTTCTATGAGGAACGGATGTAAAAGAATAAAAACAGCATTTAACTCTTACAAAAATGAAACCCTTGATTTTTAAATGTAACTATGCAGCGATGAGAAGGTGCATCAATATTGTACGTTTGTATAATTTGCCGATATTCCAGCCAATATGTGTGGCCGATATATTGGCTGTGAATATCTGCAAAAATTTCAATATCGGCCCATACCAATACTTAACTTTTTAGGCTGATATCGGCCAAAACTGGTATCAAACTGATAATATTGTGCATCCTTTATTCCCAGGATGCTAGAAACTGAAGAACATTTTGGCCTGTTTTTCTACATGTTGGCTCAAAATGTGCACATTGAAAGTTATCACCCATTTTATTCTGTCATTGATTTAACTCTGTGTTCTCCTGCTCTATTCTATTGTTCCTGCAGCTTTTGGTTTCTGTGAGTATAAGGAGCCTGAGTCCACGTTGCGAGCCCTCCGGCTTCTGCATGAGCTGCTCTTAGGTGATAAAAAGTTGCTGGTCAAGGTTGACGCCAAAACCAAGGCTCAGCTGGACGAGTGGAAGGCCAAGAAGAGGAGTGCAAACGGGGTAAACTGATCACCTCCAAAACACAACACTGAACCAAACATGTCTGCTGCTTTGATAACATTCAGGTCTTTTTCTGCCCCTCAGGGAACTGGTGATGGGTCCAAAAATGAGGATGAAGATGAAGAGGAGGAAGTTTTAGATGAAGAAACTTTAAATAGGGACCAGGTGGTGAAAGGGGGGATCGACGTCCTCATCCGAGAATACGCAAGTGAGCTCAACGCACCCTCACAGGACTCTGATGGTCAGCCACGCAACAAGAAGAGGAAAGAGAAGAAAGAGGAGGTAATGTTTTTACTGTTATTTTGAGTATTAGTCTATAGCAGTCACTTCTGGATACTTAGTGTCTCCTGTTTTCATTTCCTCTCCCTTTTCGTAAGGAGGATATTAATGCCATGGAGATGGAGGACGACAAGAGAGACTTGATTTCCAGGGAGATCAGTAAATTCAGGGACACACACAAGGTAATGTATCCAAGCACTGCTTTTACGTCCTAAATTATGTTGAAAGTCTTCATTTGTATTTGAAATATTTTTTCAGCAGCAAATAAAGCTTCAGTTTATAATTGATAAAGCAAAGTCCTCCAAAAGAACATGCTTTTGCTGCCTTTTCTAGTCTAGAAGTGCCCATTTTATAGATGAAATAGTATTATGAAAATATCAAAGAAATATTATTTAAATCTATTGAATTCTTAGTGTTTCAATGCATTACCAACCTCTCATACATTGCTTAATACTAGTAAAACTAGGCAAGACGAATATCACAAGTATTTATCCGTCTGATTTGAGGCTAAAGTTTATAAATCTGCACAGACTGAAGAGTGCATGGACACAATGTGAAATTCCATCTCAAGCTAATCTATTGATTAAACCCCAACAATGTGGTAGAGTTCATTTGGTGACTAGAGCAAGATGAATCTCAGAGTCTCAGCTTTGGAAAAAGTTGCGAGGATAGGATGTAAGTATGATCTTTCTTTTCCTCTTTATTCATGTTGGGCGCTCCCTTCTGGAGGCTTTGCAGAGGGGCAACTGGCTCTCACTTCACTTCACTTCTGTAACTTTACTTAAAGACTAGAAGTGCACATAGAGCACAACCCTCCACCAAGGTATTTCTGACATTATTAGCCGAGTTATCAGTAAAAGTGTGAAAAGCTGGCCTGTCTTGCTATGTTAACAGATCCTTAAAACAATTCCTGAATCTGCACCAAAAATCCAATTGTCACTTCCTTATAACCTGACAGTAACTCCCTGGAAATTTCATCAGAAGTCACTTTTGGAATTACTTTGCTATAGACAAACGGTTGCATAAATATAACCTCCTTGGTGAAGATAATAAAGTGCCTCTGAGGCTTTTCTGTGCAAATAGAGAGGAACAAATAAGCATGCTGTAACAAGCAGGAGCAGCTGAGTGAGCCTCTGCATGTCCTCTGATAATAATTCATGTGTTTACAGAACACAAACATTATACATTAGTTTAACAACTGCAGTAGTTTGAACTGCAGCCTGTAGTGAAGGAGGGAGCGCCCCTCCACAGCACTCTGTGGTCTGAAGACAAACAAGGTAAGTCCTTGTGGTATTTTATTTATCAACCTTTTCTTATTCACTTTCCCCGTCCTGTTCTGTCTCTTACTGACTTCACATTTGTATTTTATCAATGAAAGAATGAAATAGATAAATTATACTCCGGGAAACTTCAGCTTTTTTCATATTGTTGTAACGTATCCAAGCTGTAAAAATATTTCACATTTTAGTCAAAAACTTGCAGGTCTTATCAAGGCTGAACACACCCAACTATACTGCTTAAATTAGTATTACCATCCATAACATTAATATCACAAAAATAAGGATTTCACCATTTTAGGAAGAGGGGGTTTCACTTTGAAACAGGCCACAACAAATGAAATGATCTTTTTCTGCTTTCATAATAAATGTGAATATGTATGTTTGAAATCAAAGTAAATTATGTACTCTGGGCTCCAGGAAGCCCTCTAAAAATAAGAATTTAACCACTATTGGGTGCTTAGGATTGTCTCATGTTTGTGCTATTGAAACAAGTGTTGACATTATTTTTTTAAAGTTCAGTATTAATATCATGACTATCAAAAACGCAATGAGATCCAGAAAGCTAACTTGTCCAGATATTTCTGAGCCCTTCCACAGTGTTAGATATGACTAAAAAAATAGTTTAAATCAAATTATGTACAACTTAGATCACCATAACACAGGTTCAGAGTAGACAGATCAGACCTCTGTCATTCTTTTTATTTTCTTTCTTATTTTTATTTACCTCTTAACACCTGTCAGACCCACCGTTCATACAGCACTTATTTAATCTGGAAGGCTGTTTGAACTCTGGGTCTGACTCTGTTACACTTTCTGCTTAATAATCTTGGGTTGGAGAGACCACAGAGACACCTGACCTCCTCCTACAGGTAAGACTGCTTCACTCATTTCTTGTGACAAAATGAAAATTCAGTTTGTACATGTTTAGACATGAATTTGCTGCTGCTGTTATTTGTGTAAAAATTGCTTTACAGGTATTGTTCTGAAAAGTACTCTTGGTTTATTTGACTTTGCTCTTGACCTGCTTTTCCTCCCTTATGTAGCCTGTAATATGAGTAAGGGCGCTCATTCAGTCCATCATGTGTAAGTTTCACACCGGTAGCTACAAAAACAAACCAAACAACAAAACAAAACAGACTGTACAATCAGATGTGATATAAATAATCATCTGTAAGTATCAATCACCATATGCACTGTAAGTGTTAGGTAAATATTCAACTATCCTGTGCCAAACAGTTGGTTATATATATAGTTTTTTTTCTTATCTTGTATTTGTACATAGAGATTTTCAATTGTATTGTCCTCTAGGATTTTTTCTTGTATATTTTGTGCTTTCTTAACTATTTTATGCTTTATTTCTGTTTTTACTTACCTATCTGTTTGCTCTGAAAAAGGAGCAGCTCTCCAATCTTGTAAATTTTTTTATAATGGCAATAAAGAACATTCTATTCTATTCTTTTCTAGAAAAGGACAATTTTATAATAACAATTTAGAAATCAGACAAATTATCAATATTTATTTTGATATTTATAAGTAATTCACTGCACCAGCTGGTTTGAGGAAAAATATCCTGCCTTTTGCAAAATTTCTGTTGCCTACAACAGTTCTGATCACTTTATATAAATGTGTTATTACAGTAAGTTTTGTCCCATCTCTCAGGTTTAAAGTATTTGTTTCTTTTTTTTTTAAGTTCTTTTTATTCATTTTTACAATTTTAATGTGTCCACACTCACATACAATAAAACAATATTAGTAAAGAGAGAAAAAAATAAAACCAACAGAGAAACAGACTGAATAAACTACAAAAAAGGGGGTGGGGCGGCACAGACTTAACAGAGCAGCATTGTCACTGTAACATACACAATACATACAGTAAAGTTCATAAATCCAACAGCTCAATGTCACTGTAAAGGAGTCACAGACTGACTCACGCTAAATGTCAAACCTGGAATTCATCAGAAAAAAGCATCATGGTCTCACGATCTCCCAGTAAACAGTATTTCAGACATATCATTATTATCAGTTACAATACGCCTTAAATTAGTGAAAGTAAGGGTGCTTTAGAGTATTTATTTCTAACTTTCAGATCTCAGAATTAGTTCTGCTGCATCAGAGTCAATCCAAAAAGTGAAAACACTACAAAAACTGGATCAACTTTTCTTTGTTTATGTCTTAATTATGACATTAAAATGCAGCATCTACAGATCTCTGACACTCCTGCAGGGGAGCACTTGTACTGAAGTCTAACCTGCAGCCCTGCAGCGCTGCGTATCAGATGACCATGCAGAAAACACACCGGCTGATTATGCAATTCACTTAGTCGGGCCGTTGGCCACATTAAGCTCAGGCCTGTTTTAATCCACTTGGCACCCACAGGAAAGCCCGGACTGGGGTGTTATATAGTGGTGATCCTAAGTGTATAGTTAGAACTTTGTGACCTTGTTGAACCGCAGGCTGAAAGCTGATTTAGCATGAGGGGAACTCTTTTAACTTAAGTGCTTTATATCATAGTATGTGTTTGTTTGTCACGTGAGAGGCTGAATTAAAGCGCAGGATTCTACTGAGTCCTTCAGACCGAGTCCCATTCGGTTAAATAAAGATGAAGCAGGATGTATTTGCACTGGATATGACGTTGTTGCATAAGTATAATGAGGATGACGAAAAGACTTTAAATATCATAAAATAATGAAAAATAACATACCAAATGGAAAAAATGGATGAAACCTCACTGATGTACCTGTTGCTGATATTAATTATTATGCCAGATTAAAAAAAAAAACAAACACTTTATTGACTGCCACATTTGTAATTTTTGTGCATTTGCCTCGAAAATGTGTCCCTCTCAAGTATACATACATTACTTGTCAGAGTGTAACGTGGATATTTTGCAAATAAATTAAATAATTTCAAATTAAACAGCCTTCATAGCAGGAGTGTCCAGCCCTTTTTCACTGAAGGCCAAATCAAGATACCTAGTGACCCTCTGAGTGTTATCTTTCAGAAGGGGATAAGGGCCACTGCAAATGATGTTTTTTTTTTTTGTTTTTAGAAATTCATCTTTTTTTGTCTGTGAAAAAGTCAGAATTCTGAGACTGAAGTCAGAATTTTTGGAAAAAGACTGAGGAAAGTCTGAAATTGGAAGGGTAAAGATGCAGTTCTGATATCAAAGTCATAATTTTGTGACTATTTTAACATTTTCTCTCGTAATTCTTAATCTGATTTCAGTATTCTGAATTTTCTCACAGACTTAAAAACATGTTCAACCTCTGTTTTTTTCAGGGGCTCTTATTTTCTTCGATGACACCAAATACTGAAATTATTTGGGGTAAAAGTTTGTGCAGGGTTTTAAGTATAGGTCTCTGTCATTAAATACCTACAGTTATCAATGAAAATCTCCAAAACAACTGTGATAGAAACCATTTTTACAGGAATGACTTCATGTTTGATCTGTTCGGTGATAGGGACAGCTCTCCCTTTTTAAAGGCTTGGAGATAGTGGATGCAAGTTTCCAAATTCATATATTAAACTACTGTTTATTTATTGAATATATATATTTTTTGAATTTATATTTTCTTAAATACAACTCTCAAAGGATATGCCAGGAAAAAAAAACTGTCCCTTGTACAGGTGAAGGAGTTGATCCTTGTTATAGACTTAATTTTTGGGCCTTGCTGAGGGAGTAGGAGGGTCCCTGGGCTACCAGTTGCCCACCTGAAAGTAGCCTAGTCTGTGTTAAACAATCCCAAAGAGGCTGAACAGTGTAAAATCTTTCCTTGTAATGGTGATAAGTAGGCAACATTTGATAACAGGGATCATACAAAACTATGAAAGAATAAAAATAACAAAGAAGTGAAATAAACCAGCCATTTTTTCCACGATGCTGCAGAGCTATAACTCGCATACATTTCAATCTGCAGTGTTTTCTGCAGCCAGTCAAATCCATAAGCATTCATCAGCTTCCCGAGTGCACATTGATTGTAAAATGGGCGGATGTTGGTTTATTGGTTAGCCTACAGCTGATTTTTTTTTTTTTTTATTGGACTGGCCTTTCATTACATCAGAGTTTAATCTGAGATCACTGCAGAGGACAAGCTGACCTGTTACATATATGAGAAAGGAAAAATAATTCAATATGAGTGAACGGATGAAAGCTGGGGCTGAAAAGTGGAGCCAGGACTGGAAGTGGCCGCCGTTTGACACCTTGGCATAACAAAAAATACCAAAAAGATGGTTTAACTTTCCCCTCCTTTCTTTTAATCCAGCTAACTTTTCACTTGTAGGTGTTTTTGCTGTTGATGGTTTTACATGAGTGTTTTGATGAGGTAGTATTTGCATTAAACCGCTCTTCCAGGAGGAAACATCATGGCTAAGACGACCTCCGGCCTCTCCAAGGCACTGAGCCGTGGCAGTATGTGAGCAGGGACTCCAAATCATTTTCACAATCACGTGCTGACATTTTTTTTGTGTATTTTTGTTTCATTTCTCCCACGCTGAGTGTCTGGTTCAGTATTTTCTCCCCTTCTCTCCCTGCCTGCAGAAACTGGAGGAGGAGAAAGGAAAGAAAGAGAAGGAGCGCCTGGAGCTGGAGAGGGAGAGGAGGGAGAGGGACAAAGAGCGGGAGCGAGAGAGGGAGCGCCGCGACCGCGAGAAGGAGAAGGAGAGGGAGAGGGAGCGGGACAAGGAGCGGGAGAGGGACAGAGAACGAGAGCGCGAGAGAGAGCGAGAGCGGGAGAGGACGAAGGAGCGAGAGAGGGAGCGTGAGAGGGACAAGAGTCGAGATGTCAGTGAAAATCGAAGCAGATCGAGGTCAGTGGGAGATCAGCTCTGTTGATGCCATAGTCCCTTTTTATCACGTAAAGCTCATAACTTGTAGATCATATACGTACTCTATCTTACACCCATTATGAACAGATCAGTTTTTTAGATCACTTTTTGGGCATTTTGTGCCTTTTTTATTGACAGGAGAGAGAGAGAGAGAGAGACAGTGGATAGGTTTGTGACCAGCAGAAGCATGTACATGGGTTGTACCTAGTTGCTAACCACATATGAAAGTGGCTTTTGTCTGATTTATGCTGTTAAGACTGTCTTAAAAAATCAGATATGGCCACACATGGGCAAAAAAGTCAGATTTTAGCCAGTTTAGCCTGCAGTATGATCATAGCCTTATTTTTGGTATTAGGAGTATCAAATATGGAAACTACAGCACCCCAGTGAAACCTTAATAAAAGGTTTAAACCACATTAGGATCAGTGTTAATTTTGTTGACTAATTATTTTCCTCATAGTTTTCGTCAACAGCCTTTTTTCCCCTGATGAAAACTAGACAGTAGCTAATAAAAACAAGGGCACATGGACTTAATCCAATCAGACCTAATTTCGCCATGTAGAAAGTAGGGACAAGTTAGGAATATATCCAATCACAGCTACTTTGGTTGGTGGTGGTGGGATAAGTTGTGGAGCGATCCAATCAGAGCTCCTCTCTTTATGAACTGATATATTCATGTAGAGCAGGTTCACTGTTTGTTGTCAGTTCTGGTATTGTAGAACTGGTATTTTCGACTAAATTTACAGTAGATTTCATCGACTAAAATGTTGTGAAATTTCATCAACTAAAACCAGACTAAAATTAGAACAATTTAGATGACCAAAATTAAAACTAAAAAATTTTTTTAGGCAAAATACTATAACTAAAACTAAATTTAAAGGTGCAGTCAAAATTAACCATGATTAGGAGCCATTTTTCCATCTAAAAATCACACTTTTAACCGCCTTGCCTCCAAAATGACCATACAGTTGATTACACTTGATGCTAATGCACTTTTAACCGAGCTGTGAGGGTCACTGTCAGAAACTGTATTTACTACAATGAACTCTTGCTCCTGCTCTCAAAACCACATCAGCCAGCTGTGACTGCTGGAGTAGGGGCTTATTTTTTGTTACTATCTTCATATTTTTCATTTATTTGAGCTTTGAGATATTTTCCAAAGTCTAACACCATCAACGTTTTCTTCTGCAGAGAGAGGACCAGAGAGGATAAAAAACGAGACCGAGAGGAAGAGGAGGAGGACGTGCACGAGCGGAGGAGGCTAGAGAGGAGGCTTAGAGACAAGGAGGCAGCTTACCAAGAAGTATGTTAATTACCTTAATGAATATTTGAATACTGAATAGTGAAAACGTGATGGTTAAAAGTTTCTGTGTTCCCAAAGCGCCTGAAAAACTGGGAGATCCGGGAGAGGAAGAAAGGTCGGGACTATGGCAAAGACTCAGAGAGGGAGGACGAGAGGAGGCGAGAAATGGTACACAGTGTATAACACTCACACTTTTCTCAAGTAGGCGTTACTTAATGAAGGGTTCTCCTCAGAAATTAACAAACAACAAAAGAAAATCTGGTGAATTCCCAAGAACAACGTTCAATATAGAACGTAGACAAAATCAGAGTTTCTTTTAAAGTTTCAAAACTCCTTTACTTTTGTGCCCCACTTCCCAACGATACAAATCTCACTGCTTCCCCAAATTAAAAAAAGGGCGTAAACAGTACAGGTTGAAATCTAACATTTATACTTTCTAAATTCACTTAAAGTTTTAACGTAATGAAATGTTTTTTGTTTGCACGGTCAGTTTTCCTTAATTGTCTTTTAAATTGTTTATTCTCCAGAAACTCCTTGTTTCAGCAGCATTTCTTCCTTCCATTTGTTCAACAAAAAAACACATAATCCAGCTCAAAACAGGAAAGTACAGCAAAAAAAGACAGCAATTCAATCGCCAAAAACACTGGTCTATCAGGAGAAAAAGAGTAGATTCAAAAAGTGTGGATCTCACCAGAATCCTGGAAGAGATAATCTTTTATGGAAAGATCCTTTGTCTCTGGGTCTGTCAGGAGGATAATCCTTTACATGTCCAGTCCGATCAGAACTTATTTTACTATTTTCATACTTTTCTCATTCACAGCAGAACATTATAAGCCATAGGTCGTCCCATTTTCAAGTTAAGAAACAACCCTTTTTTTCTGATTTAGCTTATCTCCTGATCACACCGTGTCTCCCCTGTTTCCTCTACACCACATCCTCCTTATAGAAACTTTGTTTCTGACATTTAGAAATCATATTTTGACCCACCTACCTAATTAATATTTCAGGGAATATCAGTGAACTACGGAGACAAGAAAACTCTTCCTCTAGTTTTCCACATATTATTTCATGCATCTTCTTTGCATATTTATATATAATTATAAGTTTTTCCCCTTAGGTGACAATGTCACAGGTGTTCAGAGATTATGACTGGCTTTAGATCATTTATGATGTCTGCTCTGTTTGGTTTCTGGATTTACATTCATTAAGTGTCTTTAAATTCAGATGAAAGAAGCCAAAAGACTGAAAGAGTTCCTGGAGGATTATGACGACGACAGAGACGACCCAAAGTTCTACAGGTGATGATCTGACTGCACATTAAAGTGTGTTTTACTATTTTCTCGTAGTATTCTTTCCTTTCTTTAAAAACTGAGCTTCTCACTGGCGTCCTTAGGGGCAGCGCTCTGCAGAAGCGACTCCGTGACAGAGAAAAGGAGACAGAGATGGACGAGCGGGACAGAAAGAGAGAGAAAGAAGAGCTGGAGGAGATCAGACAGAGACTTCTAGCTGAAGGTCATCCCGATCCTGATGCTGAGCTGCAAAGAGTGAGTCACGATGGACTCGTGAACTTTAGTTACCCACTGATATGTGGCCACGTCCTATAAGCTGATTTCTTAAAAATCATGTGGATATGAAACCTGATTAGGACAAAACGGTTACAGCCTGAATGGTTTTTTTACTGAAAAACATAAATGGAAATTCCATTGATGAAGGTTTTTAATTAATTTTCAGTTGAAGCCGTCTTAAATATGTTGGGATAGGGACCTGGCTCACGAGATCCCAGAAGATGAATGGAGGAATTTATGTGCGTCAAAAGTTTTACGCCACTGGAAATCTCACACCTTGTCCACTTTTAAGGAGTGGATAGAAGTACTGAGCTCAATGGCAGGCTATGAGCGGATCACTTATAGAGTGGCTGGTCGAGGAGATCTGTTTAATGAAATGTGGGGCCCATTTTTTAGATCAATTGCCGGATGTGAAAGAATGACACTGCCTACCTCTGCATAATTTTTCTTTATCATTTGGTTTAAATATAGGATTTTTATACTATGTAGACTTCATAGGGTGTTTTATTATTATTGTTATTATTTTTTCTTTCTTTGTTTTGTTTGTGTTTTTTTTTTTTGTTTTTGTTTTGTGATTTATGTTTTGTGGTGTAGGTCTGGCTTGTTTTGTATGTTGTTGCTGGCCTGCAGACTCTTGTACATTTTCTATTCAGATTTTATTTTCCCATGTAACTGTAATAAGTTTACAGGCTTTTCTCTGTATGTGTCTGACCAAAATATCAATAAAAAAATCAGTTAAAAACCAGATAAGGGGAGGACTAGAGCAGCTTAATGATAATAGGAATCATTTATGTAGTTGTCATGCTTGTATTAAGATGGCCCTGTCAAAGATCATATTTCATTTGATACTTTGATTGAGCAGCCTCTTATAGTCTTGATGAGTTCGCTCTTGATGCGGACATTTTGTCACTGTGACATACAATTAAGTTTATTCATGTTTATTCGTGTCCCCCCAACCCCATACTATATCTGCTTTAAATACTGCTACGCAAAATATTGTGGTCTGACTTGTGCTGAGCTGAACCCTCATCTAGCAAGCCCTAAGAAGGTTATAAATAATCTGAACAATGTAGTATGTGCTACAGAAGTATGTAGTATGTTGCACATGATGGACTATTAGTGACTGAATATTAAAGCTAAAATCATAATTTAAGAATATGAGAATATCATTCATTTGTTTTATCTCTCTGTGCAGATGGAGGAGGAGGCAGAACGCAAACGACAGCCTCCTCTCAAACTTGAACCCGAGGAAGATGCGCGCCAGGAGAAATCCCACAAAGATCGTGACCGAGAGAAGAGAGGGCCGGCGAGGCCTGTAGAACCGATTCCCCGAGACCCCCCTCAGCATTCAGACGAGGACGACGTGGACGGGGACGAGGACGACTACAGAGATGGAGAAGACTCACAGGAGCCCAAACTGCAACACAAACCCATCATGCGGCCAATCACCACAGCTCCCTCGGTGTCCTCCGCCAGTGGGAACGCCACTCCGAACTCACCCGGCAACATGTCCCCCTGTGGGATCATCATTCCTGGTGAGAGCACACCCGAGGTCCAGCCTCCAGAGGAGCTCCGTCCCAAAATCGGTCTCAGTCTCAAATTAGGTGAGCACAGTTACAGTCTCAGGACTCAGTGAGAGATCTGTTTGTCGGTTTCAGCTCTGTGCTTGAATTAAATTGTTTCGGCTCTGCAGGTGCCACCAACAGTCCCAGCCAGACCAACACAACAAAGAGGAAGAAGCTGGCGACCGTGGAGAGCGTTTTTAACAAGTTTGATGACGAGGAGGCCGATGAGCAGCCTCGGAAAAGGAAACTGGTCCCTCTGGACTATGGGGACGATGACAAGAGTCTGGGTCTGGACGGGGCTGAAATATCTGGAGGTAAAGGAAGCGTCAACACGGAGGAGAAGCGCAAACACATAAAGAGCCTGATCGAGAAAATCCCCACGGCCCGACCTGAGCTCTTCACTTATCCTCTGGACTGGGCCATGGTGGACTCGGTAAAGATTTTACTCTTTATACATTTCACATTATTTAAAAGGTCAAAAAGCTTGTTGCATACATTACAGGATTTTATCACTAATTTGTTATTCCTCCTTTAGACTCTGATGGATCGGCGAATCCGACCATGGATCAATAAAAAGATTATTGAATATATCGGGGAGGAAGAACCCACACTAGTTGATTTTGTCTGCTCAAAGGTTGGTGATTCTCTCCAATAAACTGAGTTAACTTAATAATTCACATCTTTCTCTGTGATTATATAAGAACATATAATAAAGCTCAGATTATTTATTAGTATTTGTAACTGGATTTTGTGTTTTTCTGCCTTTCATTTCTGCTCTTGTTCATCTTATAACTCGTCTCTCCAGGTGATGGCTCACAGCACTCCTCAGGGAATCCTTGATGATGTTGCAATGGTGAGTTACTTTGTACAGGAGAGAAACGTAGAGATTGAACTTATTCAAGTCTGTAAAAAAAGTCTGAATTCTGAGATTACCGTCTATGAGATTAATATCATAACTATGAGATTATTTCAGAATAATAAGATACACTGGGAATTCTGAGAAAAAGGTCAGAATTGTAAATCTAATTCTGATTTAAAACACTCTGAATTCTGAGATGACAAAGAAATAATAGTAAAAGGTCTGAATTTCTGAGGTTAACAAGAAGTCTGAGATTAACCTCAGAATTTTGGGGTAAAAGTCAGAATTAATTTCAGAATTAACGTCTCTGAGATTAATATCATAACTATGAGATTATTTCAGAATAATGAGAAACACTTGGAAATCTGAGAAAATGGTCAAAATTGTAAGATCTAATTCTGATTAAAAAAAAGTCTCAATTCTGAGATTGAAGTCAGAATAATGAGAAAAAGTTCAGAATTATGAGATTAACTTGAGTTCTGAAATTCTGATATCAGAAGTTTGCCAGTGATGTCAGAAATCTGAGGAAGAAGTGAAAGTGATCTCATTCTCATAATTCTGACTTTAATCTCAGAATTATCAATTGAATTCTGAAATTCTGGCTTTTCACTTCTTCTAACTTGCTCTGATCTTTGTGTCTTTTTTCATCAAAATCAGCAAGTGTACAAACAACACAAGAAAAACAAAGCAGGAAAAATAACAGATTTAGGTTCAAGTTGAGAAAAATTGCATGTAGTATTGCAGAGAGCATCACCGGAGCATGACATGCACTTTAACATGTATGTTAAACAATAAACAATCCATTAACTACCTTTAGGGCGCCTGTGGCTCAAGTAGGAAAGTTGTTTGAGTCCAGCTCCAGCTGGCATGTCCATATGTCCTTGGGCAAGACACTTAACCCCAATTTGCTCCCACTGCTGCGTCAGTGGCGTGTAAATCGGTATTAAAGTGCGTGGATGTGCTGGTATTGATGGATAACTTCAACCATCAGTGAGTGAATGTGAGTGATCATGGGTGCGAATTAAGCCTACAACAATATGAGAAAAACAATGCAGTGTGCCATAACATTGTCTAATATTGCAATAATTGCAGCATGTTCTGTCTTAGAGAGATCTAAAAAACGTGTTTTTCTGCACTAAAGTGACCCAAAGAAATCTTGAAGTGGCTGATAACCAGCTTTAGCTTCATCTAAGGGTATCAAACAGTGTTAATGAATCAATCAATCAATCGAACTTTAATTATAAAGCACTTTCATACAAGAAAATGTAGCACAAAGTGCTTTACAAACAGACAGAAAATTTAAAAGAAGATAACAGAAATTATGACCCAAACCCACTCCACCCAACCCCCTAACCCACCCACTCCGCAATCCATACACAGTTTTGATAAAATACAACATAAATAAAAAACAGTAGTAGAACAGGAACATTTTTGTACACAGGAAACGCCATCTTAAAGGTTTAAAATGAGTAAACACTGGAGGTTCGGTTGAAGTGTAAAATTCAAAATGTCATCAAATAGAATAAAATTACATTGAAATGAAGTAAACAATAAACAAATAAAAAAAGGGTGCTGTAATGAGAATAAAAACGCTAAAAGGTAACGGCAACATGTACAAACAAGGGAATAAAACACTCAAGAAGAACTTGGGGGAACAATGATAAAACAAGAGGATAAACTACTAAAAGATAACTCTGAAGTTCAAACAGAATAAGATGAAACCTAAATTACTAAAACAGATTAAGATGAGTCAATTAAATTCTGGTAAAAGCCAGACTAAAGAGGTAGGTCTTGAGTTTGCATTTAAAAACACAAACATTAGGTGCAGCCCTCAGGTGAAGGGCTGTTAAACAATGCCTAAGGTAAAATTGCTTTATATATTTACTTACTGACATAGTTATTTAAAAAAAAATGTCCTATGTGTGTATTGCAAAGGCCCAAACTGTGATGATGATAAAATGCGATTGATTGCATAGGTTTGATGTTAAATGTGTTTAATCTGTTAGCAAGACAAAGACTTTTACTACACTGGAAGTCTAGTATAGTCCTACCTAACTCTCAGTGGCTCGAGATTTAATGTTTTTCATGAAACTAGAAAAGATAGGGGACGAGCTGAAGGGCAATTCAGAGATGTTTTATTGAAAAATGACAACCTTTCCTAACATATTTCAACTCCTTACAGACCTTACCAACAGATTGAACAAAAACAAGCACTTTTTATTCCTTATACATCTCGTATTCTCCTTTTCCCCTTATTTATTTCTTTTTTTGTTGACAGGGAGTACCAAGATCTTTTATCTCCCTAAATTATGTGTTTCGCTATGTCAAAAAGACTAAAATGTGAACAGTTGTAGAACTTACACTCTTCTTTACACTCTATCCGTCTTGTTGTCTAGGTCCTGGATGAAGAAGCAGAAGTCTTCATAGTGAAAATGTGGAGGCTTTTAATCTATGAAACAGAAGCGAAGAAGATTGGCCTGGTGAAATAAGGAACCTGTGCCTCGCTGACTTCCTCTGCTCTCAGTGCTCCTGCTGCCTCAGTTTTCTGTTTGAGCAGACTGTAAACGTGCACATCCCTCCATTCCTCCAGCACAGAGCGGCGGCCTTTAACAAGTGAGTGTGTGTTTGGGGGGAAAGACTGAGCCATAATAAACAGGTTTGCACAATCATGCTGCATGATGAAACTTTGGTTATGTTTTCTTCTTTTGTTGAGGCAAACAATGGTTGAACCTGTTCCATCTGTTCTTGAATCTGTTGAACACGTCCTGCTTTTACTTACTGTTAAAATGTTGAGGCACTGCTCCATGGTGTGAAATAATAAATATGCTTCTTTTATAAAACAGTGTCTTTACTTTTTTTTTATTATAGCTCCACGTTTTTGTTTAAAAACTTCAATAAGTGATTTTCAAGGGATATGGCACCTTTTTTTTTCTTTTCATGTCTTTCCTCATTCCCAAATCCATGAAAAGCAGATAGACACCATTTTTTCCACTGTGTGTGCAATAACACTTCATCCTCAGGTTGGTGCAGACATTTGTACAAAGTTTGATGTAGATGCATTAAAGTTCTCAAACAAAGGATGACCACAAGACTTCATGATCTTGACTTTAGACTCATGACCTCCAGAATCTGATGAATCCTGTTCAGGCTTTTTGAGATGTTGTATTTCCAAGATTCCACCTGCACAGCTTTATGGACAACCTGAAAACATAATGCCTTGGGCCTCGGCTGTGATCTTGCAAAGGCATAAAAATTCCTTTATTTTGAAAAAAACAAACAAACTGATTTACAGAAGACATTTTCAGTTTTATTTTTCTTTATCTTAATGCTAGGGATCATTGACTACATTTGTACAAGGGCCAGTTATTTGTTACATGTTTCAGGGCTGGCTAAAAAAAAAGAAGAGGTGCAAGGATAAACTCATTTCTGATCAAACTAACATAACGTTAGTTTCAAATTTTTTTCATATTTTTTCAGAATTTCGTATTTTTCTTAACCCTAAACAATGAGATCAGCCCCTGCCACCCACCAATACTGATGCCACCCTCATAGGGCAGTTAAGATATTTGGCAGGCTGTCATGTTTTCCAGCACTGATTTTTTTGGCTCTTACATACTCGTTCTCCTGGTTGAATTTTGGCCCATAGTGACTTACTGGTTGATTCCTTAATACTTTTTAGGTGACATCTTCTAGTTGGTGGCACGGTGGCACAGCAGGTAGTGTGCTCCCTCACAGAAGGACTTGGTCTTCCAAAAACATGCTTGTTGGGTGTGTGAATGGTTGTCTGTTTCTCTATGTGGCCCTGTAATTGGCTGGCGACCATTTCAGAGTGTGCCCGTCTCTTGCCTAATGTCAGTTGGGATATGCTCCAGGCGGCCATGACCCTGAAAGGGATAATTTGACAACTATTCACGCACACACTCATAGCTTAGGGCAATTTGGAGTCACCAATTAATCTGATGAGCATGTTATTTGGTCTGTGGGAGGAAACAGGAGTGCTTGGAGAGAACCCTGGCATGTGCGGGGAGAACATGCAAACTGCACACAGACTCCTTGACTGATACTGTGATCTTACCAGCAACAATCTTGGGAAGAGGTATGTGCACTACCTGCTGTGCCACTGTACCAAAAAAATGGGAGGTTGATAAGTTGTTTTTTTTTTTTTTTTTTTAAATCTGTCAAAGTCAGAATTCTGACTTTTTCACAGACTTAAAGAGAACTTTTTAACACACAAAAAGATTTTTCAGGGCCCTTATCTTCTTCTGTACTTTTTGAATTTTGTGTGAAAATTATTCTCTGAATTTAAAATTCTGCGAGTTTTATTCTGTTATATAAAATGACAAATAATCTCACATTGGTACATCATGTCCAAAAACTTTTCTTTCTTCCTTTCCTTTCCCTTTACGGTAATAATTTTAAGACATAAAAAACAGGATTAATTTTGTGTTAATAATTTTAGGTCATGAAAAGCGGGAGGAATTTAAAGTTCCGTGTCTCCTCCGTTTCTGATACGTGGCAGGTTTCTCTCCACAGGTTGAAGCCGAGTTTTGACCCGGAAGTATTTTAAAGCGACACCAAACAAGAAGATGTTCAGTTAGCCTGTTAACCTGCTGCTAACCACCTCGGGGTAGTTGCAATATCATAGATCACTGTTGAATCTCGGAGGAAAACATGCGGGGTGTTAGATATTTTAAAAGTGAACCTTTACGTACCAGAAATCTTTGTTTGTGAAATTTAAGAGCCGGGAAATTACCGAAGCTAGCTAGTTAGCATAGTTGTGCTAATCGAGGCCAGCTGCTGTAACGGCTCTGTTTAAGCTAACGTGGATGATTGAGGGAGGCATCATCCTGTGATTAAATAACCATCATCTCAGCAGGGCATGAGAAAAACCCCAAAGAGCAGCAGGTACAGTCCGTGTTACACGTTTGTGTCGATGTTTTAGCCTAGCATCGGGTTAGCTCACAGAAAAGCAGTCATGGATGATTTTAGCTCGATCAGTCTGCTCTCCCTGGCGATGTTGGTGGGATGTTATGTGGCTGGGACGATACCTTTGGCTGTCAACTTTTCAGAGGTAAGAACGACCAGAAACATGGTGGTAATTTTACTAAATCTACTCTGGTTTAGGTGTGTCCATACCTGAGTTATTCAGGGCGAAACAACACTTGATAGGCAAACTACACTGATACCTGAGTGGGTCCAAAAGCAGGCACCGTGATACTTTAATATTGTTGGTCCTCCTGCTTTTATACCAAAAAAATCTTTATTATTTCAATCAATTGAGTATCAGACACATCTATCCCAGAGAAGGATGCACTCTAATTTTTCAACATCTAAAGGGCCAACAAGTTCAATTTAGAGATGCACAATGATGGAATTTTGACACTATTCCAAACTCGTTGTTGTTATTATTATTATTATTATCATTATTATTATTATTATTGTTTTAAAATATTTTATTTAAACATTTTCAATTTTACAACAAGAAAAAAGCAATACAATTCAAACAAGAACAAGCAGGAAAAAAAGTATGTAAAACTCCCCAATAATACAATGAATTTGAAAGAAAAAAGAGAAAATAAAAAATGAAAATAATGAAGAAAATGAAATAATATGCTTGTTTGTAATGAGAAGAAGGGGAAGAAAAAATACTTTAAATCCTTTGAATCTCAAAGGAAATTCACCATAGCTAACTCATCATGAAACTCCTGCTAAATATATCACTCTGTTCCACTTAAGATCATTTAGTTGTTACACTGTTTTGCCTTGTCTCCCTCTTTTCGTTGTCTTTCTGCCCTTATCTCTTTTTTTGTTTTGCTTTGCTTTTTCTCCTGTTTATCTACCCCCTTGTTTTTTTGTTTTGTTTTTTTTTCTGTTTGTTTGTTTGCTTTGATTTGTTTTGTTTGTTGTAAAGTTTCGTCTTTTTAATTTTTATTATATGTATAGAATTTTGTAAAGGAACACTATAACTTGCTATGCACACATTTCTCTGCTCACATATATTTGTTTGTATGCGCTAATTGGTGAATGAAATAAAAAAAAGAATAAAAAGACCCTTGCACATATGTAGTTGAAAAAAAAGAAAATGAAATAATATTAATAATAATTACAACATCATAATAAATGGATAAATAAAAGCAGCGCTAACTGTCTAACTCATTATTATTAATATCAGTACAGATGTTTTTTTGTCAAGAGTACAGAGTGTCTGCTTGGCTGAAATTGACCATTTCCTCCTGTGACTGTCCATTTGTTAACAGCTGCAAGCAAGAAAATCATTTCGGCTTCCACTAACTTACACCAGTAACATTTAAATGTAGGGATGCACGATATCATCAGTGCAATATCAATATCGACCTGTATTGAGCTTTTTGCTGATTTTTACAGCTTATATATTGGCCCCACATATCGGCCAGAATATCGGCAAATCACACAAATGTACAATATTGATGCACCTTCTCATCACTGCATGGGTACATTTAAAAATCAAGGGTTTCATTTTTTCAAGAGTTAAATGCTGTTTTTCTTGTTTCACATCTGTTCCTCACAAAAATTTACTGTAGTATAAGTATAAGTAAATTTTTGTTAAGTACAGAGCATGTGCTATTGACCAAAAATATTGGTATCGGTGATAATGAATTAAAAAATATTGGCGTATTGGGTATTGGCAAGAATCCAATATCGTGCATCCCTAATATTTCCTGTATCGCTTCACCTCATCACTGCACCAGTACACTTAAAAAGTACCCACATGGTTTTTAAAAGTACAGGGAGGAAGAGGGGTGTGTCAACCACGAAGTGTTCCCATTTATTGTTTATTTTCTTGTTTATTTTCTGTGGTTGGTTATGTAAATAAACAAAAGAGGAGGTCATCAGATGATTAATTTCTGAGCAATGAAGTGTGGGTAATATTAAATAAACTTTTCAGGCATGTTATTCTAATATTGTTTGAATTGTTTCAATTATGTTTTTTCTTTTTTTTGCTTTTGTATTTCTTACACGTCCGAAAAAAACCCTTCATTCATACGTTCATTCATTCAAAAACACATTTTTCATTTCTCGTGTTAAA
This sequence comes from Cetoscarus ocellatus, assembly GCA_037902135.1. Lineage (NCBI taxonomy): Eukaryota > Metazoa > Chordata > Actinopteri > Labriformes > Labridae > Cetoscarus > Cetoscarus ocellatus. Next base: position 122,984 of record JBAMNC010001207.1, read on the forward strand.
TGCTGTTTTTTCATTTTACATCTGCTCCATCTGCATTGGTGTAAGTAGATGCTGTTTAGCACCCTGAATGTTATCGAATTCAAAAAATGTGAGGGTTGACACAATTTTGTAAAAACGTCTTTATGTAAATTGAAACTTGATTAACTGCCCAGAAAGAAAAGCTAGTAATGGCAGCCAATAACCTAAATTGTGCTTCTTTGCATCAATATTTGTCTTAATTAATGTACCACTTTAAAAAGCATGTGCTTAATATTTTGTTAACACTGATATGTTAACAAAATGATGCTGTTTTGCACATTTTGCTCTTGTTTTGTGTCTGAATGTAGAGATGAGGTTTAAGTTTCTGCTGTCTCTGGTGCACAGAGCTCTGTTTTCAACCTGACCAGGATCTGACAGAGAAGCAAAGGCCTGTTGCTTGCCTGTCCCCCAATATTTAACTTACATACATCAGGTGTGCAGTTTATCGACGAGGCCCAGTCGTTCTTGAATTGTTTAGTTTGTCACCATCAATGAATGCAGCCCAAGTCAGTACAAAGAAGTTACCAAATTTTTGTGCAATACAGGCAATGAGCTTGCAGCTTCTGATAGCTTTAATCCAGCTGTTTCAAGAAAAAGATATAGTTTAAGAAATTAGGAATTTTGGGTAATTTCAGTCATTGAACTAGATGAGATTATAATTTTAGAAACAAAGCATGAACATACTGATCATTACATTTCATTGGTTCTTTTTGAATTTACTGTGAAGGTAAGAGTTGTGTTGTCATCTTTGATTGCATCCTCGACCCTGTAACATAATCAGGCTGTGGGCTCGATGTCTTCTGTTCGTAAAGATTAAAAAACAATGACATAATCTTGTGCTGATAATGTGTTCATGTCTGTTCTTTCAGGAGAGGCTGAAGCTGGTCACGGTGCTGGGAGCGGGGCTTCTGTGTGGGACTGCACTGGCTGTCATCATTCCCGAGGGCGTCCATGCACTTTATGAAGAAATACTTGAAGGTAAAATTTCAACAAAGCTGTTGCACTACAGAAAGTTTACTAATGGAACATTTCACCTAATCCCCTCGGATATAAAGTCAGTTGCATGTAATGAAACTGTAATACTTTCTACATGACCAAATTAGGTCTGATTGGATTAAGTCTCTGTCAGACATTTTCATCTAGTTTTTATTTGTTGATGAAAATGTCAGTTAATTTAGTTTGAGTTTTTGTCCATGTGCACTTGTTTTTATTAGTTACTGTCTAGTTTTTGTCAGGGGAAAAAAGGTTGTTGATGAAAAATATGACAAAAATAATTAGTCAACAAAATTAACACTGGTAAAATCCCAGAGTGTGGTCAGCAGATGCTAAGGGTAATAGTCACCAACGTTCTGCAGAGTCAACAGCTACAGACCTCCAAACTTCATGTGGCCTTCAGATTAGCTCAAAAACAGTGTGTAGACAGCTTCATGGATGGGTTTCCATGGCTGAGCAGCTGCATCCAAGCCTCACATCACCCAGAGCACAAAGCAGGTCCTTAAAGATATGGATGAGCAAGTTTAGTGTGAATAACTTGACTGGCCTGCACAGAGTCCTGACCTCAACCTGATAGAACACATTTTGGATGAATAAGAGCGGAGACTGCGAGCCAGGCCTTCTCGTCCAACATCAGTGTCTGACCTCACAAATGTGCTTCTGGAAGAATGGTCAGAAACTCCCATAAACACTCCTAAACCTGAAGAAAGCCTTCACGGAAGAGTTGAAGCTGTTATAGCTGCAGAAGGGGGGGCAACGTCATATTAAACCCTGTGGATTAAGCATGGGATGTCACTTGAGTTCATATGTATGTGAAGGCAGATGAGTGAATACTTTTGTCAATATAGCGTAGCTCAGTCAGCCAGAGATTAAGTTCCATGCTCCAACTGTACGCAGTCTAAAGGGGAACTAAATACTCATATGATTTAGAGTGGACTCATACAGAAGACTGCAAACCATGAAGGATCAAATCCTCTTCAAACAGAGCAAAGTTTATCCCGTGGTGAAGTACAAGCACTTGACGTCAGTTTCTCTTGCATAACAAACTTGTCAAACAGATTTATGGATTTGGATTATTTAATGAGACTTGTCTTTATGATGTGAGGACTCTATTGATTGTTTTCTGTGTAACAGAAAAATAAAATAACCCTATATGAAGGCTTTTATCCGTTTTCATGTTGAAAAGAGCTTCATGAAGTCTGCAAAATAAAACAGGCATGTCATGAAACCCTCAGGTTTTACAAGAAAAGCAGGTTTGATGTCAACGGCAGAAATATTCAAAGAAAAACATTCAGACACAAAAATTTAGAGCAGGGGCTCTCTGCTGGAGGTGGGAGGGGGCAAAAGTAGGCCGCAGGGTTGTTTTCAGTGGGTCAAAAATGTGAAGTTTAAAAAACTCCATGAAATAAAGAAGTCCAAAGTGAACACACAGTTATTTATTCTACCCTTTTGGGGTTGTATCATAGAATATTTAGTTGTTCTTTGAGATCTAGACATGTTTATCTTGAGGTAATAAAGTTGTTTTATCATGACTATATGAACTTTTCATGTGAGCATCTAGATTTACATGTTAGCAGAAGAAATGGAGTAAAATAAGATACGTTCATACAGGCCTGATGATGTGAATTTAAACATATCAGTTCTGTCCTTTCTCTCGTGTTAAATCATACTTTTTTTTACAAGACCTGTATGAAGAAGGAAGGCTTTCAAATGTCTGTCCTATTGTCTTCATGCTCCTTGTGTCCTGACCTTCTCTCCTGACCTGTTTCTCCGTAGGTGGACACCACAAACATGCCCAGGCTGGACCCTTGGTAGCCTCCGATGCCAAAGTCGAGGGCGCTGAGGTGGCCCTGAGCGCCGGGGCAGAACATGAGCACAGTCACGAGCAGCTCCACGCCTGCATCGGAGTGTCTCTGGTCCTCGGCTTCGTCTTCATGCTGCTGGTGGATCAGATCGGCAGCTCTCATGTCCACAGTACTGAAGGTCAGTGTTAAAGCTGAAGGCCTTCATTAACTATAGGTCACCTGAAACATGATGCCTCAGCACTTTTTAATTCAGTTTTAGTTATAGTCTTTCCCTAAAATATCTTAGTTTTAGTCATAATTTAGTCGTCTAGATTGTTGTAATTTTAGTCTAGTTTTAGTTGATGACATTTCACAACATTTTAGTCGACTAAATGAAGTGTAAAGGGTAAAGCATTTTTTATGTTTCCTTGAATTTCTGAAGTCATGTTTTACACGTGGATCCCGCCACCAAGAAGCTAAGGCAGCTGTGATTGGATGTCCCTCTTAACTCATCCAACCTTTACACACAACCAAAGTAGCTGTGATTGGATATGTTCCTAACTTGTCTCTACTTTCTACATGACCAAATTAGGTCTGATTGGATTAAGTCTCTGTCAAACATTTTCGTCTAGTTTTTTATTTGTTGATGAAAATGTCAGTTAATTTAGTTTTAGTTTTTGCCCATGTGCACTTGTTTTTATTAGTTACTGTCTAGTTTTCTTCAGGGAACAAAAGGATGTTGATGAAAACTATGACGGAAATAATTAGTCATTAAAATTAACACTACCTCTAATGTTATGTTTATGGCGGCATGTGTTTGTTTGTCTGTTTTTTGGCAAGATTACACAAAAACTACTGGATGGATTTACATGAAAATTTTACCTGAGCTGTGGTTTGGTCCAAGGAAGAAGCCATTAAAAAATCATGTCTCTGCCATTTTTTAACAGATTCACTTCCAGTTTCACAGGATAATATGGGGTCCATGTCTCTCATCAAGATTAAACAAAAAAACATTGAACTTTATAATGGGAAACTCCATTGATGACATTCAATAATTCATATAAAATCAAAATATTAAGTGATGTTCCCAAAACTTGTTGTGTTCATACAGGATAACAACCTCCATGTATGTGCTGAGTTTGGTCTGGATCCTGGCTCTATTCTGGATCTGGTGATCCAGAATTGTATCTTTTACAGGGGTTGTGGAAAAGCCACTGCTGGAGCTGAGCTGCTAGGTGGAGCTCTCTGAGTGCTTTTCTAGTTAAAAACTGTCCTTATTTTTAGTCTCATCAAGATCTAATCTTCTCTGGAAGACAATAATCTTATTGTGTTACACACAGATGGCACAACAGCAAATTCTGCCATCATTTCTGAGTCTTATCTGAGCTCTTAGTGCTCTGCAAACTGTCAACAAAGGCTGCCAGTGTTTGATGACAAGCTAAAAATACCCTCAGCGTGGAGATGTTTTCATTCTTTAAGATACAAACACTTTCTCTTCACATAACACCACTCTGATGGACATTTTCTTCTTGGGCTTGTGGCGTCAGTCATCACCTTCCTTCTCTAAAAATGGATTTTAACTCAGAAGCACGGGTTTGTTATAGTTTGTCATCATGCAGTGTCAACATACTGTAGATCTGTGTGCTGTGAATACTCTCAGTCAATGGTTTTAAGCCTTTTAAGACAGAAAGCACAATATTAGAATATATTTAACATACTGATATTTTTCAAATATTCGTACCAAAGCAATAAATACAAACTTTTACATAAAGGAAGCACAATATTATTGACAAACTGTTTTTTAGAAGCAAACTCAAGACTAGCTTTTTACTGAGCTTTACTTTAGACAGTTTTATTTATTTATCCATTATTGTTTTTATTGAATTATATATTTAAGCTGCTTGTTTTATTATTCTAAAGTCTTTAGTTTTTTACCTCAATCTGCTTTGTCAAGCATTTATAATTATAAGTGTTAAATTTCTTAGAACTTTACTCTCCCACTCATGTTTTTATTTATTTACTGGTTTATGCATGTATTTTAGTTTATATTGTCTTCTTTTCCTTTACTGTTAGTCCTTTTTATGTATTTATTGTTACTATAACTAATTTTATTTCATTATTATTCTTATTTTACCTCTGGTTTTGTTTTTTAACATCATCTTCAGTGTTTTCTCAATATGAACTCATGAAGGTGTTTCCTCAGTTCCTCACTCAAAAAGTTCTGTTTAATCTAGGTTTTTTTTATTTATCGTTGTTTTTGTTCAATATGGGTTTGTTTGTCCCAGTTTTTTTTTGTCTACTTTTTTACAAGCATAAAATCCAAAGGAATCGATAAGGGAATTGATTAAAGACGGGATTGATAAGCAGATCAATAATGACACCAATCTCATTAAAATCTCACCATCCCTGTCCCTAATCCTGAATCTACAAAATAACTTTGGCGATAATGGACATTTTTATGCGGAAATTGTTCTTTATATTCAGTTTTGTTTCATGCTCTTTATTTGTCTAGAAATGAAAAAATGTGTGACAGGGGAAACAGAGAAAATCTGCGATATTGATCATTTATTGACAGTTTTATGTTAAAAGTTTTTTTTGCTGTTGTTAAATTTATTTTTGTCCTTTTTTCCTACCTTATTTAGATCCAGAGTCAGCAAGGGTCTCCTCCTCCAAAATCACCACCACTCTGGGTCTCGTGGTCCACGCTGCAGGTAATAATAATGAATATTCATCGTCACACAATGATGTTGTTAGTTGAAGAAAAACAATATGTTTTATCTTCTTTACAATATTTAATTAGATTATATACAGCATCTGAAAGTTTTATTCCGTGCTACAAGTGTTAAGTTATTTACAACTTTAATTTGAGAGTGATTTAATGTTTATGCTCTATAATAAAACATTAAACCTGTGCTTCTGATTCTTGCCTCCAGCCGATGGAGTTGCATTAGGAGCCGCTGCCTCCACCTCTCAGACCAGCGTTCAGCTCATCGTCTTTGTAGCCATCATGCTGCATAAGGTAATCGTAGTCCTCATGACGTAACCTTTGTTATGTGGATTTTATTTGAGTTTTTAACAATAATAATAAATCACACATAAACACAATAATGACACTGACCTACAGCTAAGCAGTAAATACAGAAATATACATGGCTTTTGAAGGATGATTTGCAAAAGAAGTATCATTCCTGCACTGTAAAAACACAGATCTTAGCAAGTTTATTTGTCTAATTTCAAGTTAAAAACATCCACAATACTTACTAAAATTTCATATTCATTTGATGAGTCCAGATGGACACCTTCTTACAAGGAAAAAAAACAAAAATAAAGCACTGAAAAGCTTGTAATAATCAGAAAATATCTGACATTAAAAAAAGCAAAGTTCAACTCCTTCAGGGTCTTAAAATCAGGTATAGAAACTTCTTTAGATAGCACATCTTATTTCAAAGACATCTTACAAGTAAAATTTGTCTTACCACACTGGCAGAAATTCTAACTTATTACAAGCAATTCAGGATTTGTTTTTTGTTTTTAAATACTGCAATAAGATGTGTAGCTGGACATGTCAGGCAATTTTGGCTTACAGTTAGTCTTGTGAGATTTTAGGATTGAAATTGGATGAATAAATTTCTTTAGATTTGAGCTTTTGCAGTGTGTGTGTACATTTTGATGGATATGGATATATATGATAGCAAAACAGCACAATTTGTTGATTTGTTGAAAATATTTAAATCAACTTGAAGATTAAAATAATAAAAGTCAAAAAGCAGAATATTGATCTACTCTTTTGTCTTCAGGAATTCAAAGAGCGATCAAAAGTTGCACCAGCAGGTCATTGGGTGTAAATTATGCCTTTTCCCTGCCTCAGTCAGCCTCATTAATTATACCAACTCTGTCACCTGCAGGCTCCAGCAGCGTTCGGCCTTGTGTCGTTCCTGATGCACGCTGGTCTTGAGAGAAACCGGATCCGTAAACATCTCCTGGTCTTCGCCCTGGCAGCGCCCGTCCTCGCCATGATCACCTTTTTAGGCCTCAGTCAGGTAAATATTTGCAGCTGTTTCAGTTTTTGGAAGTGTACTCTGACATCTCTGTGTGCTTTTGCAGTTTGTCTTATAAAATTCCTTTTAACCAAAGTCTAAAAGTCTTTAACTAAGTCCATTTCTTTTTTTTATCTACATGATGGCATATTAGGAAGGACAGCAGGAGGAAACTACTTATTCATGACGTTTGTGCTTTAAAGCTGCCATCAGAAAATAAAAATATAAAGACACTGAGTTTTCAGACAAAGCTCAATCCTCTAAGTCCTTAACAAGCAAATGCTCAAGCACCAACAAGCACACAGAACCAATGAGAGTTGCTGAAGAGTTTATCTGATGACTGTACGCAGAGGCAGGCTAACACTTCCCATTGACTCCCAGTGTTTGAGCTAAGCTTATTAGCGGTGTCCGTTTTTTTTATTGTCACTGCACACACAGTCGAAAGAATGGTGTCTATGGGCTTGTCATGGACTCGGGAGTGAGGCATGACACAGAGAAAAAAAATTGGCGTTTACCTTTAAAAGATCTAATTTTACCTTAAAACACACTATATTAAAGTTTTCATCTCTTCTCTGTTGGAGGCTACTGCTTTTAAATTAAAAACGTACACAGGCTCTGTCAAGCCAAAACGGGAGAAGTGAAATTTAGTGTTCTTGATTTTGTAGTTATTAGTGCTTTCTGTATAATATACCAGTTATGAGGGTCTCCTTGTTAATTGGTTGTTCTGCTGCAAAGGAAGGCAGAGTAGAGAGAGAAGGAGAGACACCAGCGGTTAGTTTGGATTAGGGCTGAACGATTAATCATTTCTGATTGAAATCGTGATTTTAGACAACGTGATTATGTGATCGCCAAAGCTGCAATTTTTTGCAGCGCTCTTGACTGACCCAGGATCTGTTGTGCCTATTGGCTGGCTTTTTTTTTTTTATTGGAATTGCTGAATTGTGTTTTTTTTATTACTTATTTGACATTGTTGTTTTTTTTTAATTTAACTTTTTTAACATAACACAATTAAGGATTTTTTGTGATACATTTTTTCAAGTTAAGACAGTCAAAGATGTTATTTTCAGTTCTTCACTTGTAATAACTGCCTTTGGTCAAGGGCTTAAAGAGTTCACTTGCATGTTTCTTGTTAATAAATACATTTGGAAGTGATTCTGACCTTTAGTTTTCATCCTTGCCTTAGAGTAAGAGCTTTTAATGTTTGATGGTATGATGTAATTTTCTGTCACTTTTGTAAACGTTACTGTAAACATAGTGAATATTGCACTGAAGCTTGATTTGAGGAAAACTGTGAAATCGCAGTATCTGCCAGAGAAATAGCAATTAGATCTTTTCCTAGAATCGTTCAGCCCTAGTTTGTATTGTTTTATTTTCAACTCAGCCTTTTCAACTCTCAAGCCCCTGGACTCAGCATACCACTCTGCTCTCCGATTCATTACTGGTGACAGGTACAACACTCATCATTGCATCCTTTATGAGAAGGTTGGTTGGCCATCACTTGAGCAGAGAAGGACCAAACATTGGTTTTTGTATATTTTCAAAGCCCTTACTAACAGACTACCACCCTACCTCACAAACCTGTTGGAGTTTCATGATTGCTCCTACATGACTCGTTCCTCCAGGTCACTCACTCTAAAAGTTCCTCGAGTCGACACTGAACTCGGTAAATTGGCATTTTCCTTTGCTGCCCCTCACTCATGGAATTTCCTCCAACAAACTCTAAAGTTAACAGCCTTTCTCTCTTACAGAGTTTGAGACTTTGATTACTGACCACTGTACCTCTGTTTGTAACTGTTTTAATTGATTTCTTTGCCGATTGATTGATTGTTTGTGCAGTGAAAATGAGGGAAACCTCAATGTCTTTTCGAGAATAAATAAAGGTTTGAATGAATTTAATATATGAAAGTAAATTTAACTGATAATTAACTAATAAATCACCTTTCTTCTTCATTCTGATGTTCGTCTTGGCCATGTCTACATGACAAAATGCACTGAGTTGCTGACATGTGATCGGCTAATTAGCTATTCACATTATTAGGGATTAAACAGGTGTTCCTAATGAAATGGCCATCAGTGTCAGAGGTCAACAGATTAAGAGGAACTGTCTTCACTGTGGATTTATTAGTCATTGAACCTCACGCTCTCTTCTCCTCCCTCAGAGCAGTAAGGAGGCTCTGTCAGACATCAACGCCACCGGCGTGGCCATGCTCTTCTCCGCCGGCACCTTCCTCTACGTGGCCACCGTCCATGTTCTCCCCGAGGTGGGCGGCGGCGGCCACAGCCATGCCCCCGCAGGAGGAAACGGCAGCAAAGGATTGAGCAAACTGGAGGTGGGAGCACTGGTGTTGGGCTGCCTGATTCCTCTGGTGCTGTCTGTGGGTCACCACCACTAAGCTCGGCTCAGGATGGATTCAGACGGGTGTACAGGGAACCACAAACACTTTAACTCTGAGGGATCTAAATGTCTTACTGTTCGTGTCTGCTGATGGACCTCTAGGACCAGGCTGCTCCTTTCTGGACGTCCCATGACTCAAACTGACCTGGAAACAGAGCGGATGATGACGGCAAAGGCACAAAGTGATGTTCCTCCTGACAGGAGAACGTCTCTCCAGCTTCTGTTTGTGTCTGATTATTCCACAAGAAACCTTCACGTCACTGCAGAGGTCCAGCTGTCGTGCTTGTCTGAGATCTGAGACCTCTCTCCACAGTGATGTTTCACCACGTGACAGTTGCACAGCTGAGATTTAGACGGTCTATGTGATATTGTAACTTTTTTATTCATCCTACAGCGGTTAAATGTCTTAGCATCAATCCAGAGTGATTTGAACTGACTGTAAAGTGCCATATTAACAAAGCCAGAGCTGAAAGAGATGCCTCTGCTCCTTATTCCCATCACGACCTTTTTTTTTTTTTTTTTTTTTTTTTTTTTCTAGAGGTACCAGCTTGACTAAGAGGCCAGATGCTCATTATTGTTCACCTGGTGAGTTTTATTCTGGCTGAAAATCTGATTCTCAGAGCAGTTTGTGGCCTGAAAAGGAGGGAACGATGTTGTTTTGCTCTGTCATTAAGACTCAAAGAGGATCAGACTAGTCTGCTCAAAACCGAGTCCTGCCTAGACCGGTCTGAGTAATCATGTGAGGCCCTTCCTGGATTGATTTAGCTATGATTATCATGATATGAAGACATGTTCGGGCTTTGTGGGGCTTTTTGATCACAAAACAATAATAATTTTAGCCATATTACCAAGCATTAGAGAGATTTAACTGAACAAACAGGTTGTTGCTCACTGAACAAACTTTGCGAACTTGTTTGTCCAATTCAAATATTCCAGTGTCAGGAGTTTGCTTAATATTTTTGGTAATGTCTCTTACAATTAATTTTTGCTATTTGAATTAATTATGAGAGATGGCAATTACTCTAAACCAATATCCCTCCAACTTACTTGTGCAGTATAGGCAGTGTGCAGGGTTTTCCTTTAGTATCTAAAATTCAGATAGCATTGTCTAAATTGCACAAATTGGTCAGTGCAGTGAAACTGAGGTTAAATTATTTGCACAGAAAGCTAAAATAATGTCAATCCTGCCCCCCCCCCCCCCAAAAAAAAAAAAAATCAAGGAAAAATCATACAAGTCAGTTGAGCTATTTTTATTTCTAATTGATTACATTTTCTTAGTTGTTTTGCTGCTTAGATTTACCTGTAATTTAACTTTGTTAGCCTATCTGTGCAGTTTAGACCAAATATAAAGATGCTTTATTGTTTCATGAAAATCCCTGCACTCTGGTGAAGTTGCAAAAATGGGTTGGCAATTGAAAATTGAGCAGATAACTAATAAAAAGCGAAGAAATACAGAAAAATATATATATTTATAACTAAAACCTACATAAAAATGCAAATTATTCTGCTGAAGCTGTCTTAATAACACCAGTAGGTTGGAACAAACCTGTGCAATTTTGTTGCATTTACAATATTTCTCTAAATGTTCTGCCTTTTCTAAATTATTTTCCTTTCCTTTATTTATATATTGGTAACATATTCTTCTAATTGCAGGCAAATTCTTGCACTCCTTATAAATCGTACAAACTAGAAGTAAGAGAGTAGAAACTTCCACTGAGGCGTTTCCTAGTTATTGTCAAAATATTGAAAACAGTCCTATCACGCAGTGTCAACAAATGTTTATGAAAGTCTTGGATCCACATCCGGATATGGATGAAAACCTAAGTCGAATAAATTCTGCCTTCTGCCTTGACCAACATTCCCTGAAGAATTTTATCAAAATCTGTTGAGAACTTAAAGTTGTCTTGATTAAGGACAGACTTGTCAAGATGAACAGTAATCACTGACTAAATTGCACAAATTGGTAAGCAGTAGGGTGGGCCATATGGCTTAAATATAAAATCACCAATATCTCCACACAAAACTCAATTTCTGATTTTCATGGAATTTTTTCCCCTTAATGAAAAACTCTGCAAATGACAGAAATGACATGATCAAGTTTTGCCTTAATCTTATTCAAATAACTCAGAAAATTGAACTGAATATCCCTCTTAAAATGAAGGTACAGGCTGTAACTTTGGAATTAAAGGTACTTTTTGTAGTTTGGACCTGAGCAGCTTCATTAATATCAACACTGAAAGCTGCACTATTTTCAAAAACATTAAAAATTAAGTTAAGGGAAAAATCTTTAGTCTTTAAATCTCCTACAACAAAAAGTTGAATTAATCCATTAAATCCATATATTGCCCAGCTCTAGTAAGCAGATTTTGAACACTTTTCAAACATTTCCGATCTACTAGTGCAAGAATCAAACATCTTAAATATCAATTTAGATGCTGACCTCGTGAAGTCTTTCTCTTGAGGCCCCTTGGTGCACGAGGCCCCAGGTAATTACCTACTTCTGCCTGAGTGAGTCCTGCCTCCTGAATGACCGGCCTTGATGTTTTGCAGCGTGTCTGTAAACGTGCTTTGGTTTCTTCTTTTTTACTTTCAGAGTGATGAATATGAATACTAGTTGAAGGATGATCTGTGTAGAATCGTTAGGTGATCTCGTAGTGTGTTAATAAGCTTTTTTTAGAGGTTGAGGGAACTTCAGCAGCTTCGAGTGGATTAATAATTTAACCCTCTGAAGTCATTAATGAGCTGACAAGTTAAGGGACCATCAGCTTAGAAGAACATCAATGTTTTTGCTTAATTTTTTTATGTTTTTTTGTTTTTTAGTCCTGTGGTTCTCAACTGGTGCAGCCTCCAGACCCAGCACCTTTTCCATAGTGCAATATTAAGCCAAGATGTCCAAAGTTTTCAACTACTCCAATGTATTTGATGGAAAAAAACCCCAAATTGAACCTTAAACAGGAGGTTCAAGATGGGGTTGTATGAAGTACATGGCATTTGCTAACCTTGCACAGCAGCTGGATCCACCTGATTTAATGTCTGTAATAGGGATGCACAATATTATTGGTGTTGATATCAGCCTAAAAAGTTCAGTATCGGTATCGGCCGATATTGAAATTTTTGCAGATATTAACAGACGATATATCGGCCACAGATATTGGCCACGCATACCAGCTGAAATATCAGCAAATTACACAAATGTACACAAAATCCAATACTATGCATCCCTAGTCTGGAATCAGTCAGATCCATCTCGACAAGCTCCAGTCTACACCCTCTGTGCTCGACCCAACGCGGGACGGGCCAGTCAGAGTCCTTTAGAGCAGGAAGAGACGAGAAAGACAAACGAGATGACAGCATTATTTTAGCATAAATGCTAATGGCTTCAGCAGCAGTTTTATCAGATTTTTACCACGTCTTTATCAAATGAAAAACAAATATCAGCACTGCAGACTTCTTTGTAGTGCGAATATTTTCGCTCCACTTCCGACATGTCATGACCTGAGTTTGTTTTACGAAGTGGCTCATGTTCACCTACCACATTATGTGATTGGCCTGTAACAAATGTTGATTGACAGAACGATCGTCCAATCACCTGCTGGATATGCTTCTAAATGGTTCAGCCCTCCCCAAACACTTTCTATGAGCTCTTTCTCAGATGGACCAGTGAAATATTTTGAACTACCACCTGGTTTATCAGGCATTAGCAACAGTAACGGGGATCAGCTCTGCATCTGTGCAGCAAGAGCTGGCACGCGAGCCAGAAAATGCCGCCACTGACTCCGCTGTAAACAAAGCAACTTACTATTCCACTAACAAGCCGCTTTGTTTCGGCACTACTTTGGGACACGGCACTGCCTACGTGTCCTTCCACGGGCAGCGTACCCATCAAAATGCGATCTCACTTTAGTTTTGCCAATCACCACACCCTGAATATAGCTTAGCTGAAGTTACAAATGTTTAAAGCTGATCCTGCTGATCAAGCACAGTAGTTTTAAGAGTGATATTAAACAAAGCAGCTTGATAGTGGAAAAGTAGGTTGTTATAAATGTTCTGTTTGTCACATGAAGTCACCCTACGCTTCCTCCTAAAGATCTTTTAAACACACATAGTCCACGGCTCCATATTCAGCTATGTACAGCCCTAGCTTCAATGCCGACTGTTCCTGCACAGAGGCGGAGCTGATCTGTTTCACTGTGGCTAATACTCAGATTAATGCAATGTACCTAATACCATTCTACTTGAAAATCCTGAACTATCCCTTTAAATTGGAAAAAAACATGACTGAAGAAGGTCATATCCAAGAAGTTTATCATCACAGAAGCCCCCAGAGCACACTTAAACATACCTTTATTTAACTCAATTTCTTGTGATAACATGTACAACTTAGTTTTCTTGAATTTACCGCATGATCATGAGAAAACCAGCTCGGTGTTCTCTAGAAAAACAAGCAAAAATTAGACAAAATCTTGAGAAAAATGACCTAACATTGCATTTTATCACTACAAAACTGTAAATCAGAATATCTGTTTGTTCAAGTAGGGTTTCTCCACATCCTAGACTTTTTATCAACAGTTTTTATCGTCTAAAATCCACTTCACTGCTTTCTCTGGGGCCCTAAACCACCAGTTGAGAACCACTGTTTCAGTCTGTTCGACCTCTCATTAATGAATCAAACCTTAGCAATAATCATTCTCATAAACTGGAGCTAACACAGCACTCTGTCATCATTAATGGATCCACATGTGGGTGATTTAGAGCAAGGGTGGGCAACTGACGGCCTGGGGGCCACATTTGGGCCTCCCTTTCCTTAAACGCAGCGCGCTGGTCGATTTAAATTATCAAAAAAGTAAAGTATATACATGAAAATCTGCCTTTAAACATTAAAAACAGCTCTGTAGCTTGCATTAAATTCTGTTTTGCTTGTTAAATTTTGTATTACTGACTGAATTAAGTTTGAAAATTTATGGATGTTGACTTCATAACTTCTCAGCTGTTTATTTTCTCTTTTGTTACTATATAAATATAGAGTCAGACGTATGTTGCACTGCTAAAGTTTGGCCCCCCTGGAGCTGAGAGCAGATTTGCTGTGGCCCTTCTGATAGAGTTGCCCACCCCTGGATGAGTGCGTGACCCTCTTTTGTCAGAACGGTGGATTTTCGGAGTTCCTGTTTCACTGTGCGGCTCCTTCCTGAGCTCAGCTGTGTGTAAATGTGTGTAAACTGTACAGAGTAACTTCTTCATTTACAGTCATCATGGTCTTTGTGAGAGATTGAACTGCTAACTCACAAACATTCATTTTTTTATTTGTATCTTTAATTTTTGGACTCTGATGGACTTTTTCTCTGAAGCTGCAGACTGTCTGAGGAGTTTTATGTATAAATCGAACTGTTTTACTCGCACGTCTTTGTCACTTAATTCCACATTACATGATGAGGATGAGAGTGGGATGCATGCAGATGCAGCTAAATGATCTTTTTCTCTTTTTATTTAGGTGAAAGTTTGTATAAAAAGTGAAAACCACACTGTGTTGCTTTACAGTTGGGCATGTTGGAGGACATTATGGGCATTATCAGACTCCCTGCAGAGATTTGTCCCCCATACTGTCCCATTTTTTATGGAAAAACTTGAATACAAATCCAGGGTCCACTGGTTAATGCAGCTAAGTGTTTTTTTAATTTTAAAAAATATATATATATATATTTATAATTTTTAAAAAAATATATTTTTAGAACTGTTTTTTATTATTTCTATTTCAAATAATCAACTTGTTTAATTTTTAAATATTTTTATTTTTTATTTTTTAAATGTCAGGACACAGAGTAGTCCAGGGAGTAATAGACATAAGTTGTGTTGTTATAAGAGACTCATTCCTTGAGAAGAAAAACCTGCAGGATATTTCTGCAGGTTTTTGGATTATTGCAGATAAGAAGGACTGTGATGAATTTTTCATGAAGCATGATCGTCTTTACACTTCGACAAGTGTCATGATTCTCAGAGTGAATTGACAGAGGTTAAAAGCTATTGTGGGGCGGCACAGCAAGAAGGTTGCTGGTCCGATCCCCGTGTCCGGTCCTGTCTGTGTGGGATTTACATGATCTTCCTGTGCATGCGTGGGTCCTCCCCGGGCACAATAACTGTATCACAAACTCATGGTTGTGCAAAGTCCTGAGGCACACGCAGCCCTGCTTCAGGGCTGCCATTTTAAACCTCTACACTAGGTGGTGCTGTTGAGGAGGATGAATGTCCTGGGACTGTGGCCCTGCAGATGGAAGTGAACAGCTTATTCATAAGCATAAGCAGATAGAGGCGATAAAAACAGCTTTTCTGTGTCAACACATGCAGCCGACCCGGGTCAATTCTCAGTAGTTCTTTTTAAAAAAGGGCTGCCAGACTTGGTCGATCTCACCCTCACATCCTTTAAGAGAGAATTTGATCTTCTCCAACTGAAGGTGATACCTAACATCTTTTATGAAGGCCTGATGTGATGGGGCCTGTGTTTGTTTCCAGTTTAATAGTACCAGCGCTTTGAGCCAGGAGGGTTAAAAATACTGTCGTGTTGTAAGGTATTGTATTTAGTGTATACTGTAAATAAATCCAGAAAACTCAAAATTTTAAGGTAACTGCACTAGATTTTTGAGTTTTGGGTGAAAACTCAAAGTTCTGAGTTGAGAGAACAGCTATTTAACTATTTTTATTATGAATGTTTGCTTACCTCTGCACCACTGTCTCGCACACAATGACTTTTTGTCATAATATGAACCCTGTGCTCAGAACTTGGCCTGACCACACATGACCTTAACCTAATTGTTTTACATTTTGCCAACTTAAGATAAGAAATTAGCTAAACTTTAAAAAAAAAAAACGTAGTATGGATAGTTGAGATAACTCCTTTGATTTAGTTAATAACTAAACAAAAATATTTTGTTTTGGTTAAAAATAATTTAATGCGAGTGATTTTAAGTTTTCATTATTACAGAGTACAATCAGATCTTTTAACTCAAATTCGAGCTAACAGTGGATCCAAAATCTATGCTCTCTCTCTTTTTTTTTTTAAACACTGTTTTTATTGATTTTGTAACATAGTCCACAAAAATTTACTGACAGCATATTGTAAATAGTTTACAGTCTACATAGTAACTAAAGAATACATGTAACACCCACCCACCCTCTTACAGACAGAACATCAGATACTCTTCAAACACTTACATGAAACAAAGTAAATAAAAAAAAGGAAAAGGAAATCTGTGCATACATTTATTCAAACATAGGCCTACAAAACTATAAACAATAACTGAAGGATTTCAATCCTGCCCAATCACTCAGATAAGTTTCCATTCTCCAACTATCCTAATCTCAGTCTCCTTCTTGCAGAAGCTCTCCTTTGTCCCCATTTTTCATAAAGTCCTCAAATGGTTTCTATATTTCTTCATAAAACTGTAACTTGTTTTTCAGAATATATGTTATTCTCTCCACAGACATAATATTTGCCATACTTTTAATCCAAGCACCTAATGAAGGTGCAACAGTTTTCTTCCAGTTGATAGCAATCAGTCGTTTTTCCGAAGTACAGAAAAGTCAACAAACTTGCATTCCTTTTTTATTAACTTGAGGTTTGATGGATATAGATGCAACAATATCCATGCTCTCTCTTTAATCAAGCTTTAAGACGTGTATTTTCCTGTGTGTGGCCCTCGATGAAAACAGTTTGGACTCCTCCTGGTCTTCATGGTCCCCCCTGGTATAAGGTCACTGCTCATAAATGGACTCCCACCCCCTCCCTCTGTGCTCTGTGCACCTCACAGAGGCTTTCACCCCCTGGAGTAGTTTCAGAGGCTTTTCCTCTCTAACAGGATCTTTATCCCTGATAAAAAAAACAGCAGAGGGATCATGCTTCACTCTGCTGAGGCTGAGCTGTCAGTATCTTCATAATCTGCCGTCCCTCCACCCCGACACATGTCCTGTAAATTAATCTGATCCCCACAACACTGAGCCGCATGTTACACCACTCAAACGCTCCGTCCTCGGTGCTCAAAGTCCTCGCTCGGATGAGGATGTTCTGGAAGGATGGACGGATTCATGGATGAGTGGATGATGGAGGGACCGCAGAGGCTGCTGCTCTTAGTGTTGCAGTAATCTGAATATCAGCTGTCAGGCGGGGTGGTATCGACCTGCTTCAGACGAAGCATCACTGGGCCGGGCAGTGTATTGAGTTAGTAAGATGGACTGAAATATTTGCAATCAGGACAAAACAACACTGTACAAACCCCAATTCCAATGAAGTTGGGACGTTGTGTAAAACTTAAATAAAAACAGAACACAATTACTTTCAAAACTTTTTCAACCGATATTCAATTAAACAAACTTCAGAGACGAGATTTTTAATGTTCAAGCTGACAAACTTTATTGTTTTTCACAAAAATTCACTCATTTTGAATTTCATACCTGCTGCAACACATTCCAGAGAAAGCTGGGACAGGGGCAACAAAAGACTGGGAAAGTTGATGAAGGCTCAAAAAACATCTGAGATGGACTGAGGCAAAGTGGAAAAGTCTGCTGTGGTCTGAGTCCACATTTCAGACTGTTTTTGGACATCATGGATGTGGTGTCCTCCGGGCTAAAGAGGAAAAGGACCATCCAGACTGTTATCAGAGCAAAGGTCAAAAGACAGCATCTGTGATGGTATGGGGGGGTGTTAGTGCCCATGGCATGGGTAACCTGCACATCTGTGAAGGCTCCATTAATGCTGAAAGGCACATACAGGTTTAGGAGCACGAGACATCTTATTCAGGGACATCCCTGCTTATTTCAGAGACACTGAAGACACATTCTGCTCGAGCTACAACAGCGTGGCTTCAGAGTCAACGAGTGCAGGTACTAGACTGACCTGCTGCAGACCACACCTGTCTCCACTCATAATGTGTAAGCATTATGAGGCACAAAATACAACAATGGAGACCCCCTACGGTTGAGCAACTGAAGTCAAACATCAAGCAAGAATGTGAAAGAATTCCACCTACATGGCTTCAACAACTAGTGTCCTCAGTTCACAAACACTTAAGTGCTGTTAAAAGGAAAGGTGATGTAAACATACCCCTGTCCCAGCTTTATTAGGAATGCATTGCAGGCATCAAACTCAAAATGAGAGAATATTTGAAACAAAAAAAACAAAGTTTAACAGCTTGAGCACTAAATTTCTCTGTATGGTGGAGCGACTCATGAAACTGGGATACCGACGTCCTAGTATCAGTCATTTTTGTGCTTTTAAACACCAGGGCCCTCATTTATTTGGCGTAGAAACTTAGATTCTGGTGCAGGAATCATGTTACACCAGGTCCCACGTGTGATTCAGGAGAATCAGAGGACGTCTTCGGGGCCAGCCCACATGTTTAGCAGTGTTACTCATTCCACAAATGCTCGATCCTTACGAGTTGTACCTCGTAAAGATGACTAATCAGGCTTTCCAGTGACATCAAATTCAATATCAACCAAAGTAATGTTCACACTGTTTAGAGGAGTATTTATTGTGCACAACCATCCAGCTACAGACCACAGAGATCAGATTTCCCAGCTCATAAAGTCTCCTCCCTCCCCTCCTCTCCTCTCCATCATCCCTCTCTTCCTCCCCTCCTCTCCTCTCCATCATCCCTCTCTTCCTGTCTGTCAGCTGAGCGTATCGGCAGCTGCCTGTTTCCAGCCTGCTGGGTTATCGGGATCTGTTTGTCACTTTTCCTCTCTGTATTGAAGCAGCTTCAGCGGCACCTCTGCTCTGGTAATTGTTATTGACTCCATGTATTGAGGTTTTTCTTCATTGACAGCCTGTTTTTTTATACTCGCTCCACCTCCAGGGCGTGGGGAAGCCAGAGAGGATGTTCACTTCATCTTCATCCAGAAACTCTCTGTTCTCGCCCTGGTCGTCCATGGAGCAGTCAGACTCTGAAGCGTTGGACATCAGCACCAAGGTGCAGCTGCACGGGGTCCTGTGGAAGAGACCCTTCGGACGTCCTTCAGCCAAGTGGTCCCGCAGGTGAGGAGAGGGGGGTCTCCTTTATATGGAGGGTCTGTCTTTAAAACAGCTGAAAGAGCAGCTTCATGCTGAAGGCTGTGAGTGAGGGACGATACTTCATCTCTAATCTCAGAAAATCCAGTCAAACACAAAATGAACTTTAGTTCAACAGTTCACAGGAAATGAGATTCTTCTAAATCTTCTCTAATCTTGTTAAGTTTCATTGTTGAGGGAGAACATTTGCCTCAAATCTGGACAAATATTATGGTCCCTCAGCAGATTGTTACAGTGCAAGTGTCATATTTGCCTTGACAGAAAATCAAAAAGTTTGGATAAATGAATCTGCCTGATATTCTGTAATTAGAGCAATTAAGAATTTGAAAAATAGCAAAACTTTTCTTGAATCTGAATCATAATTTTCTCAGAAAGAGCATGAAAAGTGCAAAAAAAGATTCCCCTTACAGAAATGTTTTTGATGTTTAAGTATAAAATATATAAAATGACCTTTCATTTGACAACATTTATATAAAATATCATTATTCTTCTTAAATTACACTCAAAAATATCTGTCAAGAATGGCAATCTTTACAGAAAAATATCACAAATTAAAGACAGTGAGAATCTTAAATTCCTGCTAAATTCTGATGAAGCTTGCTGCCTCCATTTACTACTTTCAGGTCCTCAGTTATAAAAATGCACAGTCATTTTTTTTGCAATCAGCAACTGTTCAACAACACTAATCAACAACTGGACTAACTTCAAATAATTGATGACAAATTTGAGTTCTGCACCCCCCAACCAATTTTTTGAAAAGTTCTCACTATAGAGGAAGAATTATCTGCTCTGTTCTAGAAACTAATGTAGATATTTTTGTTCAAGAATGAAAATATTACAGAGCAGTTTTAACTGTTTCCTGAAAAGTAAGTTGCTTCTGCATAATTTCACAATTATTTCACACAACAATTGGGAAACACTTGTTATTTACCTGCAGATTCAGTAAAATCATTATTGTCAGTAAATCCCTCTTCCAGAAAAACTGCAAGACTGTGATATTCTAAGATAGGATTAGATAATCCTGGATTGATCTCCAAAGGGGAAATTCAACTGTAACAGCAGCACAGGGAGAAGAGGCACCATCGAAGCGTCAGCGTAGCAAAATTACATTTAACTTGATGCAGAAAGGGGCGGCATGGTAGCGCAGCAGGTAGTGCATGTGTCTTACAGCCAGAAGGTTGCTGGTTCAATCCCTGTGTTGGTCAGGGCCTTTGCATGTTCTCCCCTTGCATGCGTGTGTTCTCTCTGGGCACTTCAGCTTCCTCCCACAGACCAAAAACATGCTCAGTAATTACTCTTAGGTGGGAGCATGAATGGTTGTCTGTCTCTCTATGTGGCCCTGCAATTGGCTGTCAACTGGTCCAGGGTGTACCCTGTGTCTTGCTCATTGTCAGCTGGGATGGGCTCCAGCCCCCCCGCGACCCTGAAAGGGAAAAGAGGTATAGATAATGGATGGATGATATAGAATGGAGCCATGCAGTGTGCTGTGAGGGATTACAGTGAAAGAAGTTCATCCTACAGTTTGAGGTGCTGTTTGTGATTAAAAAAAGACCTTTACAGTTTAGAGTGGAGTGTGCTCTAAAAGTATGGTGGTGTGGTAACCAACCAAACATGTCTTCAGTTTTTGCTTCGGCCAACCAAAGTTTGATTCCTGCCTGATGCCAATTTGCCAAGCGTCCTACACTCTCTCTTACCCTTTAAACAAGCCTGTGGACTGCCACATAAAGGCATGAAAATGCCTAAAACATACTTTTAAAAGTGCAATTTGCTCTGTTAGACCTGTTTGCAGCTTTAAGTGCATTTTAACATTCATTAACATTGTACTCTTTAAAGGAACACTCCAACATTTTTTTCTTTTCCTGTCTTGTCTCACTCCTGAGTCCATGACAAGCAGATAGACTCCAGTCTTTTGACTGTGTCTGCAGTAACAAGGAAGAGACGGGCAGAGCTCAACCACCGCTAATTAGCTTAGCTCAAACACTGGGAGTCAATGGGAAGTGCTAGCCTACCTCTGCCTACAGTGACCAGATAAACTCTTCGGCAACTCTTAACGGTCCTGTGTGCTTGTTGTGACTTTTTTTTTTTTTTTTACTGTGTCATGTTATGTTATCTTCTACTGTCATCATATTTTCTTCTTCTTTTCCTAAACAGAGGCTTTGTTTTGTTGACCTACTTCCACCGTGGTCTTCGTGAGATATGTGACATTTGTGGACAAGTCGAGTCTTTTGAACAGCTCTTTTAAGTGAACGATGACTGATTCGCATGCAAATTGCCTGCAAATTTAGAAAGATCGGCTCACTCACAACTGCGAATCAGTTTTCATCATTAATTTAAAAGATTTGTTCAAAACACTCGACTTCTTCGTGAACATCCCTAGTGCAAACCACCGCGAAAGCAGATCAACAAAACAAAACCTCTGTTTATGAGAAGAAGAAGATAATACGAAGATAGTAAAAGTTAACAAAACATAACACGGTGAAAAATGAGTCACAACAAGCACACATGACTGTGAAGAGTTTATCTGATGACTGTGGGCAGAGGCAGGCTAATGCTACCCACTGACTCCCAGTGTTTGAGCTAAGCTAATTAGCGGTGGGTGAGCCCTGCCTGTCTCTTCCTTGTTACTGCACACAGTCAAAGAACGGTGTCTATCTGCTTGTCATGGACTCAGGATGGAGGAAAGACACGAAAACAACAAAAATGAGTAAACTTTTCTCAAAACCCCAGACTGCCCTTTAAAGAGGTCACATGGTGCTGATTTTAGTTTTATCTGCTGGACTTCTTCTACAGTGTATTTTGTATTTATGAGGGTCTTCCAGATGTTTGCTGTTACTTAAACCAGAATAATTAAACAATTTAAGGGAACTTTTCTGTCACTTTTTATTGTTTTATTTGGGTTTTGTCATTGATTTGACGCGACATAAATGGTGATCAAGCAGCAAAAGACAGTAAAACACTAAATAAAATGTCAGGTGAACAGAATTTGAGAATTAAAGCAGACAGATCTTTACAACTCTATTTTTGTACCCAGAGGCTTCTCCACATCCCTGGTGTGGGTATATTCTGCTCTGAGTGTATATTAGGCTGTTAAATGGCTGGATCGGTACCTTATGTCATATTAATGCTCTTAGTTTACATAACCGTTAAGATGTCCACACACAGCAGGTCCAGAGAGTCCATTTACAGCAGCTCTGTGTGTCTGTCAGAAAGTCCTGAGAGTTCAGAGTGTTTGATAAATACTGTTGGGTTTCTCTGCCAAACCACGGACTGAGCCTCGAGCTGTGAGCTGAAATGTTTTGATATTAATCCGCCGTTAATGAAGAGACTTTAATGCTGGTGACGGTCGGAAATGAGCCGAGTCATCGTGCAGATGAGTATTTAACAAATTAAAAGGAGTTTTTCTAAAAGCTCAGTTTGAATGTTTTTATTTCTTAGGGCTGGATTTAAAAAAAACAAAATATCAGGATTAATGTCTGAATTTAATGTGACAGACCCTCGGAGAGCACTGCACTGCATGATTTATCTGTGTTTCTCCTGATTATATTAATACCCTCCAAACCCCACGCCGGTTTCTCTGAATCTGAATGATTTTTCCACAGCAGCTCCGTCAGATTAAATAAACCTAAACAGGACTGAGCTGCTGTGGCAGTGTGGTGATGATGGTGGAGAGCCAGTTAGATCAGGAATTTAAACCAAAGAGAAATGACTGTGTGTGATTATTAATGGCCACTTTATTAGGTACATCTTGGTCTAGAGCTGCCTTAATTCTCCGTTATAGATTCAAAAGGTGATGGAAACACACTTTGACAGGATAGCATCATGTTGCTGCAGATTTGTCGGCTGCACAACCACATCTCCTGTTCCATCACACCCCAAAGGTGCTCTACTGGATTGAGATCTGGTGACTGTGGAGGCCGCTAGAGGACAATGAACTCACTGTCATGTTCATGAACCAGTTTGAGATGATCTGAGCTTTGGGGTGTTATCCTGCTGGAAGTACTCTACAGAAGTACACTGGGGTCATAAAGGGGCCGACCTAATACTCAGGTAGACTGTGGGTTTAAACCATGCTCTGTTGGTACCAAGGGGCCCAAAGTGTGTCAGAAAATATCCCCGTCACCATCATATCACCAGCAGCAGACGACAGGATGGATCCATGCTTTCATGAAGTTTACGCCAAATTCTGACCCACCATCTAAATGCATCAGACCAGGAGATGTTCTCCTGGTTTTCTGTCTAATTTTGGTGATTCTGCTTGAATTTAATTTAAGTTTTTATTGTTTGTTTTTGAAACCTTTTTTTTTTGTTTAGCTTTTATTGTCAGAATTAACAGACAGTGTGCATCATAACAACAGTTGTCCTGAGACTGGGCCCTCGCACACAATTAGTGATAAATAATTACAATACAGAGAGAGAGGAAAAAATCAAAATCAAAAATAAATAAAATTAAATTAAAAAAATTATTCAGGCATAAGTATCCTATCCACCAAGGTCTAAGACTGGAGTCTTCAGCTGTAGTTGTGCTGTCGACTCTTCCATTGAGTAAACTTGTCTGAATTATTGTTTCCATTAGGTGGTTCAGGTTTCAGCCAGCAAAGTGTTATCAGTTTTCTTTCTTCATTAGAAGAAGATATAGTAAAAATCCTGATCGTGGGACAGACCATCAGGAAGTATGTCCAATAAGAACGTTAAAGACAGAGGTTCACTCTAAGTAGATTTTCTAACATGCCTTTAACTTCAGCCCAAAAGTGTTGTGCAATGAGGCAGTCCCAAAACATGTGTGTTTGATCACTCACAAGTCCACAATTTCTCCAGCATTTGTTACTAACCCAACTTTTGGAGAGGAAAGTTTTTATTGGAGTCCTGAAAAGTCGTATTTTAACCTTCCAGTCAAACTCCCTCCACAGTTGACTCCCCACCCCCCGATGACAACCAGAGCAAATAATTCTCCAGGTATCATCATCCGTTTTTGAAGTCTTAACATGGATTTGCACCTTGATACACCTCTATATACCCATCAAGGTTTTTGAGGTCTGCAGAGCAGCTTCTTCTTGTTGTCCTCAAGGCCAGACTCAGAGCTGGCGTGACTGTTAAATTATGGAACAAATCATCTCCTGAAATCAGGATGTCCTTCATTCTGTCTTCTTTAAGTCTCATCTTTTTTGTTCTGTGGCCTTTAATGCAGCATGAGGGTTGTGTGGTGTCTGAATTTGACTGATTAAACATTTATTCTGCAAAAATTAAATTCTAGGCAAATGTGTTTGTCTATTTTTGAGTCAGAAATATCTAAAATATTAATTCTAATCCACATTCACTTTACAAGTCGACAATATCTTACTCTAATGAATAAAATGCAATTATAAGGCATTGAATTACTTGTGATGATAAGAAAGTATCTGCCAATGAAACAAGGAAAGTCTCACTCAGTGAGGTGAGTGAAATTAAAGTTTAATGTCTACTCTGGATAGAAAATTAGATTTTAAGACAACATTCAAGTTCAATTCGTCTTCTCTTATTGGCAGATTATTTTACCTATTACAAGCAACTTAGGCCTTTTCTTTTCTTTTAATATCTTCAAATAAGGTCTTTGTCCAGACATGTCAGGAAATTGTGGCTTAGAATCAGTCTAGTGAGATTTTCTTGACTTGAAATTGATCTGAGTTTTTGCAGTGTAGATCTGGTGTGTTTTTGGAAGTTTTGTCCTTTTCAGACACTCTCTGTGTTACTCAAATGGACTCGAAACATCTAATTCTTGGTGAGCTGATGATGAAACAATAAAAAGAAGATTCATCAATCATAAGGAGAGGAATTCTTGTGAAGTTGTGGTTAGTTAAGAGTTATTTTAAAGGTCATGTTAAGATCACGTTTGTTTTAACATCTGCAGATGCTGGTCTCTTTCAGTCACACAGAATTTCCTCACTGCTGTTTTCTTTGTCTCCCCTGTTTCAAGGTTTTTCATCATTAAAGACAGTTTCTTACTTTATTATGCTGAGAGCGAGAAGAGAAACTTCGAGACCAACAGATACTTCAACATCCACCCAAAGGTGAGCCTCATACGTTCTGTTAGATCCCCTTAAAAAAATCACAGAAATGATTGAGTGGAGATTTTTTTGGATGAAGATGTTAAATGTTAAACAATAATTACAGTTAAAAAATGGTCTGTACTTATGGCTGTTTCACTCAGTCTTGTGAATCTGAATTCAGGGATTTCCTCCAAAATGTGTACAAATGTTCCCTCTATACTCAGGGTGACAGTTTTATTTTGAAGGTACAACGTCAGAGGTCCTTGTGAAATCCTGTAAACACAATTTCTCAAGAATATTTTGAGGGATTTTTGTCAAAAAATTTACACAAACTGAACTGAACAAGCTCTTTATTCTGATTTGTGGACTGTTGTATGCAAACAAATGTCACATCGACAAAATACAAAGATGTCAAACTAATTCATGAACAAATCTTTTCACTGTAAATAATCCAGGGATTGTTAACAAACCCCTGTTCTAATGAAGTTGGGACGCTATGTAAAACATAATCAAAAACAGAATTAACCTGTTCATCTGTGGATTTAACCAAACAGCTGTGTTTTTAAGTATACCTCAGCTTTCTCAGTTTTTTTTGGAGTGTGTTGCAGGCACCAAATTCAAGATGAGTGAATTTTAGCAAAAAAGAAAAAAAAAAAAGAAGTTTATCAGTTTTTGTCGTTGTAGGGTATTCAATTGAATATAGGTCGAAAAGGATTTGTATTCTGTTGTTAGTTTTACATAATGCCCAAACTTCATTGGCATTGGGGTTTAAACATGTTCTTCCGTCTCAGGGAGTTATTCCTTTGGAGGGATGTGTCGTCTCGGCCAATGAAAACCTGGGAATGCCGTTCGCCATCGTGGTCAACCTGGACGACTTCACTGTAAGATAATAAATCAATCTAATCACACTTATCACAGCTTTTCCTCAATTACAGCTTCATTTTTTATAACTTTCAGAGGTTTAAAATCAGTTTCTTGAAGAGATCATATCATGAGAAACCTACTTTTTAGTATTTTGCACACATATTGGAGTTTATCAAGCATCTCCTCACCTAATATCTTCACCTATACACTCTAAAGAGGTTGTATTTTTATTCAAGGTATCATTACTGTCTTTCAATTTACAGCATCCTCACTGTTTTTTCATTAACAGTATGATTGCCTTATTTTATTTTACAACTTTTATTGCATTTTAAATAACAGTGAAGGTGCAGCATTTTAGTTTATACTACAATATCTTTAGCTATATTGCTGATCATTTTTAGAAGGATAAGAAATGATATAAGATAAGTAATGATAAGATAGTCTTTTATTGATCCTAGTAGCATGCATTAAAGGTCAATAAAATAAAATAACATATAATGTAATAGTAGTAGATTAATAAACTGTACAAATAGTGAATAAACAAAATAGAAAAGAATAAACAGAGGCATTTTCAATTATCAAAATAAAAATGAAAATTAATGAAATAAAAGGTCATTCAGGAAAAACTGAGACATTCTGTGCAGAGACAGAGGTGTTAAAGTGTGCACGGTGTGGCGGCTAACAGCAGTTACGTTGACAGTATAACGTGACAGTACAAATTATTTTATCTTTGAGTATTGTGCTATACTAGGCCTAGATAAGAGATATTGTTGGATAAGGTGCAATATATTTAATAAAATATTAACAATATGGAACGGACGAAAAAAAGAAAGATATCATTTTGCAAACAAAAATCGCATACATCAATTTTATCCAATAAAATATATTTACTCAAACTCAAATTTGTTTCACCTAAAAATGTGAAACATTTTCTTAAAGAAATCTTTCCTGCTCGAGGTCAGTTTTCCTGCGCGAAACAGAATCTTGATCCATAATTTACGGTATAGACATTTTACAGTAGCTAACTGTATTTTATGGTAAATTGAAGTTAATTTGCCATTTACAGTAATTTCCTGTACAGATTGTTTACAGCAGGTAGCTGTAGATTCTATGTTAAAATACTGTTACGTTTACAAAAATCAGAGTGTAAATTTCCATCCACAGCCAAAAAATATCCCAAGAAAGAGAGAGGCTTTTTTCATTGAAAGAGAAATTAAGTAAAGTGATCAACATAATTATATTAAAACTAGTTATTTTATTTAGTGTTTGTTTATAGTTACTGTGTGCAATTATTTGATGTTGATTTTTGTATTTATAATTTATTACTGTTATTTTTGTTATTTACTCACTTATTTACAGGGTTATTATTTTGCGGTCAGGGTATTTCTATTGTTTTTTTTTTTTTAATTTATTTATTAGTATTCTGTTAAGCATGTAAACTGGGTGACATGTTATCTTATAATGTAAAGGCAATGATAAAAACAATGCTATTCCATTTCTTTTCTAAGTGTATGTAAATCGCTGATGGGTAGGGCCGATTATATTTTAACTAAAGCACAGATCAGACTGTTAAAAGGCGGGACAGGGATGCAGTACGACAGCTTTAAAGTGCAGAAACAGGATGAAATCCAAATCCAAAGCTGATGATGACAGAGCAGGTTGCAGAGCTGATCTGAAGTTTACTTTCATTCATTATTTCTTATATCTGCGATGATGTCACAGATCAGATGAGTGGAGTAAATTTACTTGCACTCTGCAACAAAGCTGTAAAACATCCTCTGTGTTTGTTACAGCCTGAAGCCATTACTGATGCTCTGCTGATGTTTAATGTTTCATCTCCGTCCCTCAGGGAACCATCGTGGTAGCTGCAGAGTCAGAGGAGGAGCAGGTCCGGTGGATGGAGATGCTGCACGAGTCGGGGAAAGTGTGAGTGTTAGAAGGTCCACACACCCGAAATGACCCTCTGATGCCTCTTTGGAGTGACAGTTTTACCTCCGCCATGATGAGATTATGTTTTCACTAGTGTTTGTCTGTTTGTTTGTCTATGAGCAAGATATTTTACATAGTTTGTGACAAATTTTGATGACATTTTCAGGGAATGTTGGTCATGAAACAATGAAGAAGTGATTCAATTTTGGTGGTGGTGCAAATCTAGATTCAGATCCAGTAATTTCTTCAAGGATTCATTAACATTGTGAGATAGGGCAGGGTGTTTTTTTTGTTTTAACATTTCGGCCTGTAACTAACTGTTTTAAAATGCTATGATTTTGCCCTGTGGCAGGAAGCCCATGCATGCACAAGGAGAACATGAACACATCATGGTACCACAAATACAATTCCTGTTTCATATTTTTATTGATGTGCATTCAGGAGGAGCAAAAGTACAGGGCAGCATTAAACATGATGGTATACACCATAAGATTTGTATATATACTCATATGTACAAATAATAAATAAGTAAATAAATACTTATACATAATTTGTATAAAAATAAATAAACTGGTCACACAAACATAAGAATAACTGAACATTCTCACAATATATAATCAGATATGTGTGTTTATTTACAAATACATGTTCTCACCTTTATGTTTACCATCATCATTTAGAAATTTCGTTTTGAAAGAAAACTGTCTTCACTTTTTTATACTCGCTATATTTCTGTTTGTTTGTTGAACCTGTTTATTATTGTTTTATTGTTGATTATTTGTTTCTGTTTAAAACATGAATGAACACATGTAGGTGTAAGCATATATTAGTTTGTGTTCTTACTGAAATCTTGATCGTTCTTTATTTTTATTTTTCTTCTCATAGAAAGGTGAGGTCCCTTGCATAAGCCTGACTGCTTCTTGACCTCTCCTGACAGTTTTTTTTTTTTAAACATTTCCAATTTGATTTTTATTTTTATATAATCAGTTATTTTGCAAATTAAATAAACTAAACTAAACTAATAACATAAATAAATAAATAAATAAATAATAGTAAAAAAAAATGTTGCTAAAAAATCAATAAACGGCTGCCATTTATTCCAAATACAATTCCAACCCATCCAACACTTATTGAGACGTCAGAGCTGTAAGGACGGTGATGGAGCCGTGACTGAAGACTCCTGTCGTCTGTTTTTCTGACAGAACGTGGAAGAACGCTCAGCTCGGAGAGGCCATGATTGAGAGCCTGGAGGCTCAGGGGCTGCAGCTCGCCAAAGAGAAACAGGAGTACTTAGGTGAACATGGAGAATATCACCTTAATCATTTACCTTTTCATATTCTGAAGAAGCAGAGGGAGGTAACGTTATGATGGTGATTTTCTGTTTTCAGATAAACTGATGGAGGAGACGGAGGAGCTGAGTCACCAGAGAGCACAGAAAGAGGTGAGGTCTACTTTAATGACTTCTCCAGGATCATTTGTGAAGAAAAAAGAATTAAAATGATCTCTTAAAATAGTCTCTGAACGGTTGTTTTTTGGTGTTTTCAGGAGCTGGAGCGTCTGAATCAGGTTTTAGAAGAGGAGAAGATGAAGTTTGAGGAGGTGGTGTTGGAGCTGAAGGCGGAGCAGGAGCATATCAAGCAGTAAATACTTCACTTTCTACCTTAAATATGAACTAAACCTGATCATACTGTTTGGATATTGAGTGAGTAACTTGTGTTTGTGTTGATGTCAGAGATCTGGATGGTACGGCTCAGTCACTGAAAGGAGTGGAGAACGAGAAAGAAGAGCTGAGCAGTTTGACCATCATGCTGCAGAAATCCATCGAGGTATGAAAACATAAAGTCACTAAAGCAAACAAAAGATCATTCAGCGTGAAGCTGCTGTCTTTGTGTGTCATGAAATGCAATCTATGAGGCAGAGGGTTCCGGTTATCCTGCAATTTACATTTATATACTTGTAATTTCTTTTAAAGGGAAAAGAGTTGCAGTGAAATATTAAGAAAAATCTGATTCATTAACCCTTTGACTGCATGGTTGACTCTTTTTGTCGCCATATTGCTTTATTTAAAACTCTGTAAACCTATCTTTGGCTTTTTATTCTCACTCACCTCTTTCAATAATGAATATAACACTAATTATATTCATTGGGTAGTGCTGCTGTACATAAATATCATTGTTTAAAAACTGTGGAAAAAAATGGAAGTGACTGTGCTGCACAGCTCCTCAGAAAACTCACAAAGTAAGAGCAAGGTTAAAAGTTATTTTAACAAATTCTGCTCTCTGTAATGTCTTTATGTGGAAAAAAAATGTTTGAAGAAATTAAAGTAATCCATCCATGCCTAGAGTAACCCTGAACAGATAAGTCAACCCGTGAGTTGACCTGCATATCTGCTTCCTAATTGGTTAATCTGAAAAATAAAACCTAAAATGTTGCTAAATGAAGAGGCAGGAACACAATTTTACCAACAAATACATTTTTGCAAATGTATTTCTTAATGTGGAAGTCAAAGGGTTAAAGTAGCGGCTTTAGCATTAAAACGTTAACCACACCGCCACTCGGGTCAGAAATATACGGTGGCTGGCAATGGAAAACGCACCTGCAAGAGCAGAAATGCAGCATAACCAAGAACAACAGAAGAGCTCCAGGCCTGCAGGGGGCGCTGTGACAGGGAGAGACAGACAAGAGGTGAAGCCAGCTACTCCATGCCCACTGAGAGGGGGATGAGAGGCAGGTTGCTCAACTTTATCATGTTCCTGTTTTTCTTTAACCATCAAAAGTGTGAAATACAGGAGTCCTGCCTAAACGTTGGCTCTAAGATGCCTCTTTTTCTAACATGAATGAACAGAATGTGTAATAATATTGTATCAAATGAAGGTCGATGATGCATGGCGCATTTTTTAGCCTTTTTGGCCAAATAAAAGAGGAAATACAATCAAAAATTCTCAGAAGTTTGCAACCTTGGTTACAAAGTTAGTTTGAAAAGATATTTTCACAGCAAATTGTGCTTTTACTCTGCTGTTTGTGCCATCTTGAAATAATTGTTCTTTACCTCCTGATTTAGAAAACAGACAAAGAAATGAACAAAAAAGAGCAAAAACAAACAAACAAATCCTTAAAAAAGGGAAACTTGAAGCTAGATTTAAAGTTGTGACATTTTTCAAAACATGTACAAAAAAGGACTTGATTAGAGGTTCATATTACTCTTGACTTGTCCTCTGAGCTGTAAGTGATTTTTATGAAGAGAAATGAAACTTTCAGAGGAACAGTAGTGTCCGTCATCACTGTGGGAGCAGGAGGATGCCATGGTCAGGGGTGTACTGCTGCTGCTCTGCTGTGCTGGAGCAACCAGGAAGGAAAAAAATGTTAATCTTTGACCTTAATGTAGTCACGGTTGCTATATTAATGACAGACCTAACATGTAACAGCTGCGGCTCTGGCAGTGTGTTTACAGGTTTTTACCTGAGGGTTTTTTTTTTAAGCTTTGAACGTCCACTTCCCCTCCACGGTCCCGTTTACACAACAACAAAAATGGCCGAAAACAGAGTTTTTGTTGCGTTTGCGCCTTCTGTTTACACAAGAACGGTGCCCGGAGTGCCTGAATCCACAAACTTTTGAAACCAGGGTCCAAAGTAAAAAGTTTTGAAAATGTTTTCGTTTTCATCTCCGTGTAAACAGGAATCCCTGTTGTCGGGGAAAATGGGGATGTGCGGCGCATGTGCAGTACTCTTTCAGATAAAGGTTGCGCACGCACCTAGGAACAACAACAGCAGCTTTGTGCTGCTATCTGTGCTCAGTTTGTTATCACTCTCAAACAAAATGTGGATTTGCTGCGTCAACACTCTGACCAGCAGAGACGCATTTGTTTCATAAGCCAAGGACACCGCAAACCTACATCGCCAGCTACTGGCCTGACATGCACGCTACCATGTTTTCAGTCGATCTCGTGGATCCATGTGAACACAGAGCACTTTTGAAAAGGCAAAGGAAAACCTTTACATTTCTGGTGACAACATTGTCGTGTAAACAGGCCACAGGACTCTGGGCCCCAGAAGTCTTCACCCTTTATCCCCCCTTATGGGCGGTCCTGGTTACAGATCAAATTTATGTCACATGCATATATATACCTCCGCCAAGGAGGTTATGTTTTTGCCGGCGTTTATCTGTCAGTCTGTTTGTTTGTTTGTGTTCAAAATAACTTGAAAAGTTCTGAACAGATTTGGGTGAAATTTTCAGGAATTGTCGGGAATGAGATATGGAAGAACTGATTAAATTTTGGGGGTGATCTGGATCACCGTCTGGATCCAGGAATCTTTTAAAGGATTCTTTAACATTGCCAGATAGGACCATTTTTGCCAAAGTGGACCGAAGCTGCTTGGCGGAGGTCTGCGCTCTCTGAGTGCTTTTCTAGTTTGTTATATGATGACATCAATATATTTCATTAAAGACTCTAAAACAGGCATCATAACGTCACACCTGTGGCGTGTCAAAGCATCATCATCTTTATATTCAGAGTGGATCCAGTGTGATCCAAACCTCCTGTTCAATCCTTCAGGAGCTGTCTCATGAGAAGCAGAGGACGCTGGAGCTGTTAGGAGTGAAGCAGAGCGAGGAGAAGGAGACCACAGCGAGGACAGAGGAGAGCTCGACCTGCAGGACGCCTGAAGACGGGGACGATCCCGGGGACATGGACCTGCTGCAAGACCTGAAACACATCGAAGAGCAGATGAAGATCCTGCTGAAGGAGAAGGAGGAGGCCGATGAGAAGTGAGTGATGGAGGCAAACAGACTAAGAGCTCTGGTCCAGAATGAAGTCCTTTTGATTTGTGGTCAAAATCCATTCCTGATAATTAAACCTGAATATCAATCAATCAGTCAATCAATCAACCTTTATTTATGTAGCACTTATCATACAAGAAAATGTACCACAAGGTTCTTTACAAACAGACAGACAAATTAAAAGAAGATAACAGGAAGTGTGACTCAAACCCACTCGGCGATCTATACACAGTTTTGGTAAAATGCATCATAAATAAAAGACAGAAGTGGAACAGGAACATTTTTGTACCCAGTTCACACCAAGGAAACGCCATCTTACAGGTTTATAATGAGTAAACACTAAAAAACACTTAAAAATATCATCAAATAGATTAAAAAATAAATTGAAATGAGGAAAAAAAAAAAGAGCAAATAACAAAAGGGTGCTGTAATGAGAGTAAAAACACTCAAAGGTGATGGCAATATGTTCAAACAGGGGAATAAACACTGAAGAAGAAGAAAAAACGATAAAAAGGTAATTCTGAAGTTTAAACAGAATAAGATAAAAACCTAGATTACTAAACAGATTAAGATGAGTACATTAACTTCAGTAAAAGCCAGACTAAAGAGATAAAATATTCTGGGTTCAGATCAGGGCTCCTGCCTGTGTTCACACTTTGGCACTCAAAGGGTCAAACACTCACAGCGGCCTCTCCACTAATGGCACGCAGGATGGGACTCGTGGTGGAAATGTGTATTGATTAGTAAACAAGCAGCTCATTGATCAGCTCCAGTAAAGAGGGATATTACAGGCAGCTGATATTGACTGTGAGGCTCTAATGCTCTGTTAGCAACTCAGAAATACACCAACATGTAACTTTATATTTCCATGAACTCTGAGTCAACCCTGCGGTCTGATCACAGGACGTCTTTCAGGGAAAATTAACAATACAACTAAAAGAATGAAGGAAAGATTATTAGAGATTTCAGGGATTTGTGTCAAGTTTTTTTTAAGGGGGTAAAGGTCAAACATGTGATGTTACTCTTTAACCCTGAATGAGGCTGCAATTACTGAGACTTCTAAAGACCCAGACAAAGAATGATTTAACTGCCCTAGATGGCATAAGCCTGACGCCAAGCACAACTGTTAGAAATCTTGGGGTTCTATTCGATCAGGATCTATCCTTTAACTGTCACATAAAGCAAATCTCAAAAACAGCCTTTTTTCATCTTCGTAACATCGCTAAAATTAGGCTTATCCTGTCCCAGAGCGATGCTGAAAAGCTTGTCCATGCTTTTGTTACCTCTAGACTGGACTACTGTAATTCTCTTCTTTCAGGCTGTCCCAGTAAGTCGCTTAAGACGCTTCAGCTGGTTCAAAATGCTGCAGCACGTGTGCTGACTAGAACTAGGAGAAGAGACCATATTACTCCAGTATTAGCCTCTCTGCACTGGCTTCCCATTAAATATAGAATAGAATTCAAGATTCTTCTTCTCACCTATAAAGCTCTCAGTGGACAGGCACCAGTTTACCTCAAAGAGCTTGTAGTGCCGTACAACCCCTCTAGAACATTATACTCCCAAAATGCTGGCCTGCTCGTGGTTCCATCAGTCTCTAGAAGTAGTCTGGGAGGTAGAGCCTTCAGTTATCAGGCTCCTCTTCTCTGGAACCATTTACCGACCACGGTTCAGGAGGCAGACACCCTCTCTACCTTTAAGGCTAGACTTAAAACATTCCTCTTTGATAAAGCTTTCAGTTAGGGACCAGCTCATAGTCCATAGTTTAGACATATAGTTAAGATGCAATAGGCTTAGACTGCCGGGGGGATCTGGCACATTGGGCTCTATCCCTCTCTCTCTCACACTCTCTCTCCATATCTGCCTCTGCCCCTTTCTGTTTGCTCCTGTACTCGTCTCTGGCTCTGGTCTTTTAGGTGGCCTGGGATCCTTGGTGGAGACTGCCTGCTGCTGTGGAGTCACGAAGCCTCAATAACTACAATTACAGACATAACACATATTTGGCCATCTCACTCCAGTTCATAATCATTATAGCTGTTAATGTTGATATTAACATGATCTTTCTATCCATGGTTGATACATCTATAGTAACTATCTCTAGCTCCACATGGACATGAGATCCCTCCTGAGAATGAGGTGTCACATCTCAAGAGGTCTACCATTAATACATTTATACTTAACGGAGACAAATATGGTAGGGATGCACTTGTGGTCTGGGCACCCATGAGTTCATCACTACCATAAATTCTTACTTCCAGTAAGACTTTTATTGATTATACTTCTATAAAATTTTCACCACAACCACACAGACATGAGGACCCTCCTCTAATAAATTTGTTTGCAGCAGAAACAAATTTGACGACGACAGGTCTATGATTGGTCCATTGATCTGTTACTAGCTTTAGTTCTTACTTTAGTCCACTTGTCTCCACTTACCTCCCTCCCTTTGCCCACACACCCAACACAGCATCGTGTGGATTTGCTGTTCATCATGAGACTGGGGTCCACATTCAAGATTTCCTGCTGCTTAACAGAAGGTTTTTTCTTGCCGCCATGATGGAGGGATTCATGATTGGCTATATGGATTCATGTTGGGTGTTGGATGTATATATTTGTATATATATGTATATGTGTATTTTTATATGTATATATGTATCTATGCATATATGTGTATCCATAATATGAAGAGCTTTGTGCTCTATTGTAAAGTGTCTTGAGATAACACTTGTTATGAATTGGCGCTATACAAATAAAGATTGATTGATTGATTGATTGAAAGAAAAATAAATGTCATTTTTGCACCATGTAGGCACATACGTTCGTGCTTTTCAGGTTTCATGCAAGACAACATGACCTTGTGTCTTTTTGTCCCAAGTTTAAAAACTTTTTTGCATATCCTAACCCGTCATATTTGTTAATTAACATCTCCTTTTGTGTCTCAAATATGTTCAACTTTAACCATTTATTGTTTAAAAGAAATGTTGAATCTAGTGTTTCATCTGCAAACTTTAACAATACAGATGTTTTGTGTGATTGTGTTAAAACTCAAGATTAGTGTCACTTCGTAAACTCCAAATGTTTATACATGCATAGATGAAAAAAGTTAGAACAAGTAAAACAGGCAGAATTAAAATAGCATAAACACTAAAGTTAAACTGCAGAAAAAAACTATAGACGTATGGAAAAACAAACAAATATACAGAGGACAAAATGTAAATCCTTAAATTAAAAAGTGCTTGTTGAGACGCAAAGTGCTTGTTGACCTACAAGCATGTCCACGGTGGTTTGTGCATGCGCCCTGCACTTTATTTTCATATGTATTTTTTTTTGAAAATTACATAAAGTGCTAATCTTAGTCTAAAAATAGATAACATAACATAACGCAGTAAAAAAATGATTCACAACAAGCACACAGCACCGTTTAGAGTTGCTGAAGAGTTTATCTGATGACTGTAGGCAGAGGCAGGCTAACAATACCCACTGACCCCCAGTGTTTGAGCTAAGCTAATTAGTGGTGGGCAACCTCTGCCCGTCTCTTCCTTGTTACAGGAGCACAGTCTAATGAATGGTGTCTATCTGCTTGTCATGGACTCAGGAGTGAGGAAAGACAGGAAAGTAAAGAAAATGTTAGCGTATCCCTTTAAATAAACAGAACTACTGCAGTTCAAGCTACAATACATAATGTTAAAATAATGATGTCACTCGATTCTGAACACACTATTGATTTTTGTCTTGATTGCCCAAATGTTACAACTCATGCAAACTTGATCATTTTGATAAAAGTAGAACATCAGAGTCTTTTCTCATTTGAATGGATCTGTAAAACTTTATCTGTGGGGTCATATCTCAAGAGAGTAATTTAACATTTTAACAAGCAAACTATAACCTCTCACATGTGCAGATATTAATGAAAAACCTCTGAATAAATTCAGCTGAACAGAAAGTGGAGAGTTTCTAGACAAATCCCTGAAAAAGAAGAAGATAAAGGTTGTTTAAAATTGACATAATTAAAATAAATATAAGTAATTTTACCCAAAGTCATGCACATGTTTTATAAATGAAGGTTAAAGTTTTGCTTACAAAAGCGTTTTTGTGCAGGCCAGTGATGATGTTCTGTTCTTTCTGTTTTAACCTTGAAAGGACTTTGCAGGTTTCATTTATGTGTTCGTCCATTTGGAGTTCAGTGAGAATAGCATGATGGGAAATATGTGCAGTGCTCACAGTGAAGGACATCAGGCTCTGCAGAGAGAAACCTTCACTGTAGCTCAGAGATTAGTTCATTTAGGTGCCTTAGTAGTTCAGACTGATGTTTGCATGAATGCTTTAACTGTTATGAAGAGGATGTCTGCAGCTTTACTCTGTTTCTGTTCCAGGCTGAAGGAGAACGAGCAGCGAGCTGAAGTCCTGCAGCAGGAGAGAGAGTTTTACTCGTCTCAGGCTCGGACGCTGCAGCAGTCGCTCCATCAGCTCACTGCAGACAAACAGCAGACGGAGGCCGAGCTCAAGGTAACAGAGTGAGTCAGCTGATGCAGAGGGCAGAAACCACACACAGGTCACATCATTTCAATGATCACAAGGTTACATATACATACATATATATATATATATATATATATATATTCAAAAAATTTTTAAATAAAGTTTAATTGTATTTTCATTTGCTGCAGAGTATAACAATTTCATAAACTGTTAAAACATTATCACACAAACGTATAAAAACAAATTCAAGACTAAACAACAAATATATAAATAAATACATACATAAAAAACACCCAAAGTGTGCAGTATTGTGGCAGACTTGTAGATTTCCTCAATATCAAACCAAATTCATACAATTTTTCCTACGTATCTTTTATAAGTTTATGGGAAAGAGTAACGACAAAATAATAATAAGAGTAATAAGAATAATATTTTTATTTATTTTATCCTTTACAAGTTCTTTCTTCATGGTTAGGATATTATTGTTTCCTGCAAAAAAGTTCATTTTCATCCTGTAAAATAAAATTAGGCCTTCATACGAAGCAGATATGGAGCAATAGTTAACATAATACAGTACAAAGTACAAAATAAAAGCCTGACAAAGAAGATTTATGAGGAAAAAACTCTTTGTTAATTTCTTAACTTTTACTGGCCTGAAAGAAGCAAATATTAAATAATTCAGAAATACCTGGACAGTGAAAATTACTCTTGTTTGCGTGTATTCCAGGCTGAGATTGAGTCCCGGATGGAGCTGGAGAAGAGGCTGAAGCAGGCGGAGGAGGCTCTGCAGGATCTGGAGAAAGGTCTGAACTCTCTGGAGAGAACCAAAGAGAGGGATGAGAAGATGAAGGGAGACGTTACTCAGCTCAGAAGTGAGTCAAACGTCTGATATAGTTTAAATGATATCCACTGTATGCCTGTTACACCACATTTATGTGATAAATCAAGGAAAGCAAAGGGATTAATGAAGAGTTCATTTTGATTGAAGACTTCATTTAGACCCAGAGGCAAACACACTGATGATGTGATGTGATTCATGAAATCTGACCCTGGTGTGACTGCCCTCCTGTGGACAGAGTTTGCATAACACAGAAACTCTGATACATTATTTTACATATTTGTAATTGATTTTTAAGAGCCACATAGTCAATCGTTTGATTACATATCCATAATAACTATCTTTACAACCTTATACACATGAGTTTCCCTTGAAACTGAGATGCCACATCTCAAGGGGCTTACCTATAATATATTTATATTCAACTAAGACAAATATGGCACTATACAGATAAAGACTGATTTATTGATTGAATCTATATGATCTGGGCGTCCATGAGTTTGTATCTATCATAAATTCTTATTTTAGTCTCTTTGTTTCTGCCTGGATGGATACATCTCTGGATGTGTGTACGTGTATTTACAAATATATTTGTTATATGTATTTGCATATATGTTTATATGTGTATCTATAAATGAAGAGCTTGTCTTTAGCCTGCTCTGTTGTAAAGTGCCTTGAGATAACCCTTGTTATGAACTGGAGCTATACAGATAAAGACTGATTGAAATGCATGGATGGTTGAGCACCCTTAAAATAAAGGCCTTTGAAAAAAACACTGTAACTCTAAAGTATTCTTCATGCTCCAAATGTCTTATTATAGGGTATTACCCTACTGTAAACATAATATTCTGTGTATCCAGGGTTCTTCGAGGAGTGTATCTGTGCAGCAGAGATCGAGGCGAAGCTCCCAGCGATCATGAAAAACGCTGTGTATCTGCACAAAGCAGCTGCTCGAAGGATCAAGAGCTGCAGGATCCAGAGGAGAGCCTCCAGACGACACTGGTGTAAGTCTGAGAGTCTTACCATAAAGAGCAGAGAACATGGACCAGAAAAACATGAATATTTAATGACTGATGCATCCATGAAGCAGAAAACACTGAGAAACACTCACATGTTCTGAGCACTGAGGTACTGGGGCCTGAACAGTCTGTTCTTTTCTCCAGTGAGCTGCAAGTATAAGAGTTTGATTATAGACGATCATTGTAATGTGAAAATACTTTGCACGTCTAATTCATGAGACAGGTGCAAGAAGAGAGGGTCCAGTGAAAACTTAAAGATGAACTCCTGCACTCTGTCTAACATGAAAGAAAATCCCTTATTTGCAGCGTCATCGGGAAAGTCTGAGACTGAAACGCTGCTAATAAATTATTTTCTTGCATGTTAGACGTTGTGCAGGAGTTCAGCTTTAAGATTACATTTGGTAGTTATGCCAAATCATTCTGACACAAAATAAGAGTAAAAGTAAAGAGTGAAACTTGTTAGAATGCCCCCTACTGGCTAACAGGAGGAGCGCAGGTTTAAGGCGCTGTAGCACTAGCTTCATTAATAAAAACAGAATGGGTTAAAGTGGGTACGTGTTGCTGTTGGTGATAGTTAACCGTGCACTTTAAATTTCATTGTTTGCATATTTTAAATCTGTAAGACTGAAACTACATTAAACTAGAATCCTGACTTGAATTTTTAGTCTACAAAAATGGAATCATGGATTTAAAAATGTTTCAGATAATTTTCTATATCTATTATTTGTTGTTTTGTATAAAACCAAAAGATCAAGTCCTTTTCTCTATGATAACATAAAATAAAGAACGAGACAAAGATGGTGTAAGACATGAGGGTTAGCTATAAAGTCACGGCTCACTATGCAATGGAGATGGCTCTCTTTTATTTCTTGACAAGTTAATATTTTTATTTCAGTTTCATAGATTTTAAAAGCAAACATCAAATGCAGTCATTTAACACAAACTTGTCAATAACCAATAAAGGTATCAGCTGAAGCTCTTAACTTATTTTTGAGTAGATCAACATGGTAACAAACACTTAAATCTACCTGATCCAAACCACTTTTTGTTCACACTTAAAGCTTGAAATTGGCGATCAGTGGGTCACTCTTCTCCATGTTCTAGCATCAACAAGACATTTTTGCCCAGAGAACTGCCACTAAGTGGATATTCTCTCTGTTTTGGACCACTCCTTAAAGGGATACGCTAGTTTTTTCTTGTTTTCATGTCTTGCCTCACTCCCAAGTAACATTAGCACTTTATGTAATTTTTGAAGTAAATATATATGAAAATAAACTGCAGGGCGAATACACATACCACCCCGGACATGCTTTGTTTTGTTGACTTACTTATAAGCACCACCAATATCCACTATTTACCCACCTCTGCATTTAACTGCCATGTCTGGAAGGTGCATAAAACCCCTTAATTAAACTTACCTGTTCATCTTCAGCACACAGATCTCCAAGACACTGGTGTTTTTTCATGCATGAATCCTGAATGTCTCCTCTTCTTCTCTGCAGTAAAACACTCAAAGTCGTTCGCCGTAGCCCCTGTAGATGGCGGTAACATAGAGGAGCTGCGGGAGACGGCCAAAAGACTGACCACAGACAGCAACTTCAGAGAGAACGTGTACAAAATCATCACTCAGAAAGACAAATAAAGTCAAGGACTGAGGGAGGAGAGATGATCCTGAAATTTACCTCAGAGAGTTTTAGATCGTGATCCTGAAACCCATAGCTGAAACACTGTAGATGATTGTAACGAGAATCTGAAGTTATAAAGCTGTACTGAGAGAAGTGAGATGTTTTTTTATTGATGAAAACAATGTCACAGGTTATCTCTCTCTCTCTAGACCTCATGGATAGACTGATTTATACAAACAGCTCCAAGGAAAACATACTTAACTTAGAACATTTCTAGAATATTTCGTTCAAATCTGTTGAGACCTTTATGAGTTATTAGAAAAAAATGTTTAAAAACTCTGCCCTTTCTTGCAATGGTTAAAAGTTTGTTGAATAAATTCTTGAATCCACATCCAGTTTCGGATCACCACCACAATTAAGCCACTTCTCACTCATGCTATGACCAACATTTCCAGAACATTTCATTAAAATATATCAGGAACTTTCTGAGTTATCAGCACAAACGTGGGAAACAGCTCTATCTTACAATGTTAACAAATCTTGAAAAATTCCTGGATCACAATCCAGATTTAGATAGCCACCAAAATTGTGTCACTTGTTCCTTGTACTATGACCAACATTTCCAAAACATTTCATCCGAAT
This sequence comes from Cetoscarus ocellatus, assembly GCA_037902135.1. NCBI lineage: Eukaryota > Metazoa > Chordata > Actinopteri > Labriformes > Labridae > Cetoscarus > Cetoscarus ocellatus. The sequence continues at coordinate 164,457 of JBAMNC010001207.1, forward strand.
CTGTCTAGAACTTTTTGAGTTATTAGCACAAAATATTAAAAACTGCCCTGTTTGTTGAAAAAATTCTTGAATCAACATCCAGATTTGAATCACATCAAATCAAAATTAAATCACTTCTTCCTTGTACCATGGCCAACATTCCCTGGAAACTATCATGAAAATTTGTTGAGAAGTGGCCTTTTTTGCAATGTTAACAAATTGTGAAAAAAAAAAAAACATCTCTGGATCTGAATCCGTATTTGGATCGATCAAGTTGTATCACTACTCACTCATGTTATGACAAATATTTCCAGAACATTTCGTCAAAATCTGTGACACACTTTTTGAGTCACTAGCAAAAAATAATTGAAAATAAAAAATGAAATTAATATTCCCATAGGTTAGATCTTGAAAAAAAAACACATGCTAATATATGACTCTTTTGCGGGTTCTGACCCCGAAAAAAAGATGCGAAAACTTGAACTGTGGGGTTTTTGCAGGCAGGAGGACACTCTGGTGCAGAAGGTTTGGTCACATTTCTCCTAAAAAATGAGTTCTAGGCATTTTTCCCTCAGAACAAATCTTGAAAAAAACCACATGCTAACATATGACTTTTTTGCAGGTTCAGACCCTGAAAAAAATATGACAAGTGAACGAGTACTCCCCTCTTTCTTCTCCTTCTTCATATTTTAACTTGAACTATGAATGAATCTGGTTCTGAACTGTAGAAGTCCGGAGAGGCCGTAAACAAGTATGAGGTGAAAGAACAGCAGCTGTTCTCTGTGTCGGTTTACGGCTCTCTGTCCCGATCAGATTACTGACCATTTGGACTGAAGATGTGATGATGCTTTAAATGTGCTATAAATAAACAGGAACAGCAACAAGCACAGAAGTGATGGCTTCAGATCAATAATTCATGTCTGACTGTAAACCTACTGACTGTTCCAGCATTTGTAAGATAAACTGTGCCATAGACTAAATAAACTGCTGTATAGTCATTGTTTAGGACAGCATGGACACTGCACATGAATCTTGTAAAATGTTTGTATTTATTGTTCTGGTTTGATTGTTTCACAGACTGGTTCCTCACTTTCACAGATTTGATGAAAACAAAACACTCACATGTTGTTTGATACTTGATAAACTGACCATTTCATTATTGCTACATCCAAAAAAATCTGTTCTCCACTCACACAAGCTTTGTATGATAATGTACAAATGAAAACCGAGGAGCAGAAATGAGATAAAGAAGGAGAAGCCCACGTCAGGGTGAAGGTCAAAGGGTCGTGTGATGGACTGAACATGCCTAATAAAGCTGTGTTTGAACCTCGTACATGTCTCCTCGTCTCTGCAGGAAAAAGGCTGTAGGTTCATCTCAGGGTTCAGTTCTCAGCAGCACATAATCGATGGCACTGTTAACGGTTTGAAATGAGTAAAAAGTCTTGATATGGACGAGTTTCCATCTGAGGAGAGACTTCAATGTTTGAGAGAGTTCAGAGTGAAGAAAGTCTCGAACAGGTGGAGAGAAGGTTTAGACTCCAGCTCCAATTCATCTGCAACACCTGAGGAGAGAGAGAGAAAAGAGCAGGTTAATATTTAATGCCAGACTTTTACGGACAAAAATATGAAGACAGAAACAGATATGGAGACTGAGAAGGCTGGATGTGCAAATATTTTAAAACTGCAAAAAAACAATCCTAACACAGAAACAAAATATGTTTTTGGAGAAGGTAAAACACTTTTTGGAGAGGGTAAAATATTCCTCTAGAAGGAGAATCATAAATATTTTGTACAGAGAGATAACAGCTTTTGAAAAAGGTACAATAATGCTGGAGAAGGTCAAAGTAAAGTATCTTCCTCAGAGATCAAGATACTTTTCAAGAAAGTCAAATATTTTAATCTCTGGAAAATATTTGACCCTCTACAAGAATATTTGACCATGACCTTCTTCAGAAATGTATTTCTTTACCAAAAAAGTTCTGTCTTTTGCAAAAAAGAATTTGACCTCTTCCTTCTAGACGGATATTTTACCCTCTGCAAAGTCTTTTACCTTCTCCAATAATATTTTAATCCCTGTGGAAAATATTTAACCTCCTAATAGAACATTTTTGAGATCACAACCACAATTAAGCCACTTCTCACTCATGCGATGACCAACATAACCAGAGCATTTTATTAAAATATATCAGGAACTTTCGGAGTTATCAGCACAAACGTGGGAAACAGCTCTATCTTACAATGTTAACAAATCCTTGAAAAATTCCTGGATCACAATCCAGATTTAGATAGCCACCAAAATTGTGTCACTTGTTCCTTGTACTATGACCAACATTTCCAAAACATTTCATCCAAATCTGTCGAGAACTGCTTGAGTTATTAGCAAAAAATGTTAAAAACTGCCCTGTCTTGCAATGTTAAAAGTTTGTTGAAAAAATGCTAAAAAATGAGTTTTTTGGACCTTTGCAGGCAGGAGAACACTCTGGTGCAGAAGGTTTGGTCACATTTCACCTAAAAAATGAATTCCTGGCGTTTTCCCACAGGTCAGATCCGGAAAAAAACCACATGCTAACATATGACTTTTTTGCAGGTTTGGACTCCGAAAAAAAAAAAATTGCTACAACTTGAGCTGTTGGACCTTTGCAGGCAGGAGAACACTCTGGTGCAGAAGGTTTGGTCACATTTCACCTAAAAAATGAGTTCAAGATGTTTTTTCCTCAGGTCAGATCTTGAAAAAAACCACATGCTAACATATGACTTTTTTGCGGGTTCAGACCCCGAAAAAAAAGATGCTAAAACTTGAGTTTGTTGGACCTTTGCAGGCAGGAAAACACTCTGGTGCAGAAGGTTTGGTCACATTTCACCTAAAAAATGAGTTCCAGATGTTTTTTCCTCAGGTCAGATCTTGAAAAAAACCACATGCTAACATATGACTTTTTTGCGGGTTCGGACCCCGAAAAAAAAGATGGTAAAACTTGAGTTTTTTGGACCTTTGCAGACAGGAGAACACTCTGGTGCAGAAGGTTTGGTCGCATTTCACCTAAAAAATGAGTTCCAGACATTTTTTCCTCAGGTCAGATCTTGAAAAAAACCACATGCTAACATATGATTTTTTTGCGGGTTCGGACCCCGAAAAAAAAGATGCTAAAACTTGAGTTTGTTGGACCTTTGCAGGCAGGGAAACACTCTGGTGTAGAAGGTTTGGTCACATTTCACCTAAAAAATGAGTTATAGGCATTTTTCCTCAGGTCAGATCTTGAAAAAAACCACATGCTAACATATGACTTTTTTGCGGGTTCGGACCCCGAAAAAAAAGATGCTAAAACTTGAGTTTGTTGGACCTTTGCAGGCAGGAGAACACTCTGGTGCAGAAGGTTTGGTCACATTTCACCTGAAAAATTAGTTCCTGGAGTTTTTTCCTCAGGTAAGATCCTGAAAAAAACCACATGCTAACATATGACTTTTATGCGGGTTCAGACTCCTAAAAAAAAGATGCTAAAAATTGAGTTGTTGGGGTTTTTGCAGGCAGGAGAACACTCTGGTGCAGAAGGTTTGGTCACATTTCACCTAAAAAATGAGTTCCAGATGTTTTTTCCTCAGGTCAGATCTTGAAAAAAACCACATGCTAACATATGACTTTTTTGCGGGTTCGGACCCCGAAAAAAAAGATGTGAAAACTTGAGTTTGTTGGACCTCTGCAGGCAGGAGAACACACTGGTGCAGAAGGTTTGGTCACATTTCACCTAAAAAATGAGTTCAAGATGTTTTTTCCTCAGGTCAGATCTTGAAAAAAACCACATGCTAACATATGACTTTTTTGCGGGTTCGGACCCCGAAAAAAAAGATGTGAAAACTTGAGTTTGTTGGACCTTTGCAGGCAGGAGAACACACTGGTGCAGAAGGTTTGGTCACATTTCACCTAAAAAATGAGTTCCAGATGTTTTTTCCTCAGGTCAGATCTTGAAAAAAACCACATGCTAACATATGACTTTTTTGCGGGTTCGGACCCCGAACAAAAAAGATGGTAAAACTTGAGTTTTTTGGACCTTTGCAGGCAGGAGAACAGTCTGGTGCAGAAGGTTTGGTCACATTTCACCTAAAAATGAGTTCCAGATGTTTTTTCCTCAGGTCATATCTTGAAAAAAACCACATGCTAACATATGACTTTTTTGCGGGTTCGGACCCCGAAAAAATAGATGCTAAAACTTGAGTTTGTTGGACCTTTGCAGGCAGGGAAACACTCTGGTGTAGAAGGTTTGGTCACATTTCACCTAAAAAATGAGTTCAAGATGTTTTTTCCTCAGGTCAGATCTTGAAAAAAACCACATGCTAACATATGACTTTTTTGCGGGTTCGGACCCCAAAAAAAAGATGCTAAAACTTGAGTTTGTTGGACCTTTGCAGGCAGGAGAACACTCTGGTGCAGAAGGTTTGGTCACATTTCAACTGAAAAATTAGTACAAGATGTTTTTTCCTCAGGTAAGATCTTGAAAAAAACCACATGCTAACATATGACTTTTTTGCGGGTTCAGACTCCTAAAAAAAAGATGCTAAAAATTGAGTTGTTGGGGTTTTTGCAGGCAGGAGAACACACTGGTGCAGAAGGTTTGGTCACATTTCACCTAAAAAATGAGTTCAAGATGTTTTTTCCTCAGGTCAGATCTTGAAAAAAACCACATGCTAACATTTGACTTTTTTGCGGGTTCGGACCCCAAAAAAAAGATGCTTAAACTTGAGTTTGTTGGACCTTTGCAGGCAGGAGAACACTCTGGTGCAGAAGGTTTGGTCACATTTCACCTGAAAAATTAGTTCAAGATGTTTTTTCCTCAGGTAAGATCTTGAAAAAAACCACATGCTAACATATGACTTTTTTGCGGGTTCAGACTCCTAAAAAAAAGATGCTAAAAATTGAGTTGTTGGGGTTTTTGCAGGCAGGAGAACACTCTGGTGCAGAAGGTTTGGTCACATTTCACCTAAAAAATGAGTTCAAGATGTTTTTTCCTCAGGTCAGATCTTGAAAAAAACCACATGCTAACATATGACTTTTTGCGGGTTCGGACCCTGAAAAAAAAGATGGTAAAACTTGAGTTTGTTGGACCTTTGCAGGCAGGAGAACACTCTGGTGCAGAAGGTTTGGTCACATTTCACCTAAAAAATGAGTTATAGGCATTTTTCTCTCAGGTCATATCTTGAAAAAAACCACATGCTAACATATGACCTTTTTGCGGCTTCAGACCCCGAAAAAAAAGATGCTAAAACTTGAGTTTGTTGGACCTTTGCAGGCAGGGAAACACTCTGGTGTAGAAGGTTTGGTCACATTTCACCTGAGAAATGAGTTATAGGCATTTTTCCTCAGGTCAGATCTTGAAAAAAACCACATGCTAACATATGACTTTTTTGCAGGTTCGGACCCCAAAAAAAAGATGCTAAAACTTGAGTTTGTTGGACCTTTGCAGGCAGGAGAACACTCTGGTGCAGAAGGTTTGGTCACATTTCACCTGAAAAATTAGTTCCTGGAGTTTTTTCCTCAGGTAAGAATCCTGAAAAAACTACATGCTAACATATGACTTTTTTGCGGGTTCAGACTCCTAAAAAAAAGATGCTAAAACTTGAGTTTGTTGGACCTTTGCAGGCAGGAGAACACTCTGGTGCAGAAGGTTTGGTCACATTTCACCTAAAAAATGAGTTCCAGATGTTTTTTCCTCAGGTCAGATCTTGAAAAAAAACACATGCTAACATATGACTTTTTTTGCGGGTTCGGACCCCGAAAAAAAAAGATGCTAAACTTGAGTTTTTTGGACCTTTGCAGGCAGGAGAACACTCTGGTGCAGAAGGTTTGGTCACATTTCACCTAAAAAATGAGTTCAAGATGTTTTTTCCTCAGGTCAGATCTTGAAAAAAACCACATGCTAACATATGACTTTTTTGCAGGTTCGGACCCCGAAAAAAAGATGCTAAAACTTGAGTTTGTTGGACCTTTGCAAGCAGGAGAACACTCTGGTGCAGAAGGTTTGGTCACATTTCACCTAAAAAATGAGTTATAGGCATTTTTTCCTCAGGTCAGATCTTGAAAAAAACCACATGCTAACATATGACTTTTTTGCGGGTTCGGACCCCGAAAAAAAAGAAGCTAAAACTTGAGTTTTTTGGACCTTTGCAGGCAGGAGAACACTCTGGTGCAGAAGGTTTGGTCACATTTCACCTAAAAAATGAGTTCCAGACATTTTTTCCTCAGGTCAGATCTTGAAAAAAACCACATGCTAACATTTGACTTTTTTGCGGGTTCGGACCCCGAAAAAAAAGATGGTAAAACTTGAGTTTGTTGGACCTTTACAGGCAGGAGAACACACTGGTGCAGAAGGTTTGGTCACATTTCACCTAAAAAATGAGTTCAAGATGTTTTTTCCTCAGGTCAGATCTTGAAAAAAACCACATGCTAACATATGACTTTTTTGCGGGTTCGGACCCCGAAAAAAAAGATGGTAAAACTTGAGTTTGTTGGACCTTTGCAGGCAGGAGAAAACTCTGGTGCAGAAGGTTTGGTCACATTTCACCTAAAAAATGAGTTATAGGCATTGTTCCCCCAGGTCAGATCTTGAAAAAAACCACATGCTAACATATGACTTTTTGCGGGTTCGGACCCTGAAAAAAAAGGTGCTAAAACTTGAGTTTGTTGGACCTTTAAAGGCAGGAAAACACTCTGGTGCAGATGGTTTGGTCACAATTCACCTAAAAATGATTTATAGGCATTTTTCCCCCAGGTCAGATCATGAAAGAAACCACATGCTAACATATGACTTTTTTGCGGGTTCGGACCCCGAAAAAAAAGAAGCTAAAACCTGAGTTTGTAGGACCTTTGCAGGCAGGAGAACACTCTGGTGCAGAAGGTTTGGTCACATTTCACCTAAAAAATGAGTTCAAGATGTTTTTTCCTCAGGTCAGATCTTGAAAAAAACCACATGCTAACATTTGACTTTTTTGCGGGTTCGGACCCCGAAAAAAAAGATGGTAAAACTTGAGTTTGTTGGACCTTTGCAGGCAGGAGAACACTCTGGTGCAGAAGGTTTGGTCACATTTCACCTAAAAAAATGAGTTACAGGCATTGTTCCCCCAGGTCAGATCTTGAAAAAAACCACATGCTAACATATGACTTTTTGCGGGTTCGGACCCTGAAAAACAAGGTGCTAAAACTTGAGTTTGTTGGACCTTTAAAGGCAGGAAAACACTCTGGTGCAGATGGTTTGGTCACAATTCACCTAAAAATGATTTATAGGCATTTTTCCCCGAGGTCAGATCATGAAAGAAACCACATGCTAACATATGACTTTTTGTGGGTTCGGACCCCGAAAAAAAAGATGCTAAAACTTGAGTTTGTTGGACCTTTGCAGGCAGGAGAACACTCTGGTGCAGAAGGTTTGGTCACATTTCACCTAAAAAATGAGTTCAAGATGTTTTTTCCTCAGGTCAGATCTTGAAAAAAACCACATGCTAACATATGACTTCTTGCGGGTTCGGACCCCGAAAACAAAGGTGCTAAAACTTGAGTTTGTTGGACCTTTGCAGGCAGGAGAACACTCTGGTGCAGAAGGTTTGGTCACATTTCACCTAAAAAATGAGTTATAGGCATTTTTCTCTCAGGTCATATCTTGAAAAAAACCACATGCTAACATATGACTTTTTTGCGGCTTCAGACCCCGAAAAAAAAGATGGTAAAACTTGAGTTTGTTGGACCTTTGCAGGCAGGAGAACACTCTGGTGCAGAAGGTTTGGTCACATTTCACCTAAAAAAAGAGTTCCTGGCATTTTTTCCTCAGGTCAGATCTTGAAAAAAACCACATGCTAACATATGACTTTTTTGCGGGTTCGGACCCGGAAAAAAAAGATGGTAAAACTTGAGTTTGTTGGACCTTTGCAGGCAGGAGAACACTCTGGTGCAGAAGGTTTGGTCACATTTCACCTAAAAAATGAGTTCAAGATGTTTTTTCCTCAGGTCAGATCTTGAAAAAAAACACATGCTAACATATGACTTTTTGCGGGTTCGGACCCCGAAAAAAAAGATGGTAAAACTTGAGTTTGTTGGACCTTTGCAGGCAGGAGAACACTCTGGTGCAGAAGGTTTGGTCACATTTCACCTAAAAAATGAGTTATAGGCATTTTTCTCTCAGGTCATATCCTGAAAAAAACCACATGCTAACATATGACTTTTTTGCGGCTTCAGACCCCGAAAAAAAAGATGCTAAAACTTGAGTTTGTTGGACCTTTGCAGGCAGGGAAACACTCTGGTGTAGAAGGTTTGGTCACATTTCACCTAAAAAATGAGTTATAGGCATTTTTCCTCAGGTCAGATCTTGAAAAAAACCACATGCTAACATATGACTTTTTTGCGGGTTCGGACCCCGAAAAAAAAGATGCTAAAACTTGAGTTTGTTGGACCTTTGCAGGCAGGAGAACACTCTGGTGCAGAAGGTTTGGTCACATTTCACCTAAAAAATGAGTTCAAGATGTTTTTTCCTCAGGTCAGATCTTGAAAAAAAACACATGCTAACATATGACTTTTTTGCGGGTTCGGACCCCGAAAAAAAAAGATGCTAAAACTTGAGTTTGTTGGACCTTTGCAGGCAGGAGAACACTCTGGTGCAGAAGGTTTGGTCACATTTCACCTAAAAAATGAGTTCAAGATGTTTTTTCCTCAGGTCATATCTTGAAAAAAACCACATGCTAACATATGACTTTTTTGCAGGTTCGGACCCCGAAAAAAAGATGGTAAAACTTGAGTTTGTTGGACCTTTGCAGGCAGGAGAACACTCTGGTGCAGAAGGTTTGGTCACATTTCACCTAAAAAATGAGTTCCTGGCATTTTTTCCTCAGGTCAGATCTTGAAAAAAACCACATGCTAACATATGACTTTTTTGCGGGTTCGGACCCCGAAAAAAAAGAAGCTAAAACTTGAGTTTGTAGGACCTTTGCAGGCAGGAGAACACTCTGGTGCAGAAGGTTTGGTCACATTTCACCTAAAAAATGAGTTCAAGATGTTTTTTCCTCAGGTCAGATCTTGAAAAAAACCACATGCTAACATATGACTTTTTTGCGGGTTCGGACCCCGAAAAAAAAGATGCTAAAACTTGAGTTTGTTGGACCTTTGCAGGCAGGAGAACACTCTGGTGCAGAAGGTTTGGTCACATTTCACCTAAAAAATGAGTTAAAGACATTGTTCCCCCAGGTCAGATCTTGAAAAAAACCACATGCTAACATATGACTTTTTGCGGGTTCGGACCCTGAAAAAAAAGGTGCTAAAACTTGAGTTTGTTGGACCTTTAAAGGCAGGAAAACACTCTGGTGCAGAAGGTTTGGTCACATTTCACCTAAAAAATGAGTTGTAGGCATTTTTCCCCCAGGTCAGATCTTGATAAAAACCACATGCTAACATATGACTTTTTGTGGGTTCGGACCCCGAAAAAAAAGATGCTAAAACTTGAGTTTGTTGGACCTTTGCAGGCAGGAGAACACTCTGGTGCAGAAGGTTTGGTCACATTTCACCTAAAAAATGAGTTCAAGATGTTTTTTCCTCAGGTCAGATCTTGAAAAAAACCACATGCTAACATATGACTTTTTGCGGGTTCGGACCCCGAAAAAAAAGGTGCTAAAACTTGAGTTTGTTGGACCTTTGCAGGCAGGAGAACACTCTGGTGCAGAAGGTTTGGTCACATTTCACCTAAAAAATGAGTTATAGGCATTTTTCCCTCAGGTCATATCTTGAAAAAAAACACATGCTGACATATGACTTTTTTGCGGCTTCAGACCCCGAAAAAAAAGATGGTAAAACTTGAGTTTGTTGGACCTTTGCAGGCAGGAGAAAACTCTGGTGCAGAAGGTTTGGTCACATTTCACCTAAAAAATGAGTTCCTGGCATTTTTTCCTCAGGTCAGATCTTGAAAAAAACCACATGCTAACATATGACTTTTTTGCGGGTTCGGACCCGGAAAAAAAAGATGGTAAAACTTGAGTTTGTTGGACCTTTGCAGGCAGGAGAACACTCTGGTGCAGAAGGTTTGGTCACATTTCACCTAAAAAATGAGTTCAAGATGTTTTTTCCTCAGGTCAGATCTTGAAAAAAAACACATGCTAACATATGACTTTTTGCGGGTTCGGACCCCGAAAAAAAAGATGGTAAAACTTGAGTTTGTTGGACCTTTGCAGGCAGGAGAACACTCTGGTGCAGAAGGTTTGGTCACATTTCACCTAAAAAATGAGTTATAGGCATTTTTCCCTCAGGTCATATCTTGAAAAAAACCACATGCTAACATATGACTTTTTTGCGGCTTCAGACCCCGAAAAAAAAGATGCTAAAACTTGAGTTTGTTGGACCTTTGCAGGCAGGGAAACACTCTGGTGTAGAAGGTTTGGTCACATTTCACCTAAAAAATGAGTTATAGGCATTTTTCCTCAGGTCAGATCTTGAAAAAAACCACATGCTAACATATGACTTTTTTGCGGGTTCGGACCCCGAAAAAAAGATGCTAAAACTTGAGTTTGTTGGACCTTTGCAGGCAGGAGAACACTCTGGTGCAGAAGGTTTGGTCACATTTCACCTAAAAAATGAGTTCCAGATGTTTTTTTCTCAGGTCAGATCTTGAAAAAAAACACATGCTAACATATGACTTTTTTGCGGGTTCGGACCCCGAAAAAAAAAGATGCTAAAACTTGAGTTTGTTGGACCTTTGCAGGCAGGAGAACACTCTGGTGCAGAAGGTTTGGTCACATTTCACCTAAAAAATGAGTTCAAGATGTTTTTTCCTCAGGTCATATCTTGAAAAAAACCACATGCTAACATATGACTTTTTTGCAGGTTCGGACCCCGAAAAAAAGATGGTAAAACTTGAGTTTGTTGGACCTTTGCAGGCAGGAGAACACTCTGGTGCAGAAGGTTTGGTCACATTTCACCTAAAAAATGAGTTCCTGGCATTTTTTCCTCAGGTCAGATCTTGAAAAAAAACACATGCTAACATATGACTTTTTTGCGGGTTCGGACCCGGAAAAAGAAGATGCTAAAACTTGAGTTTGTTGGACCTTTGCAGGCAGGAGAACACTCTGGTGCAGAAGGTTTGGTCACATTTCACCTAAAAAATGAGTTCAAGATGTTTTTTCCTCAGGTCAGATCTTGAAAAAAACCACATGCTAACATATGACTTTTTGCGGGTTCGGACCCCGAAAAAAAAGAAGCTAAAACTTGAGTTTGTTGGACCTTTGCAGGCAGGAGAACACTCTGGTGCAGAAGGTTTGGTCACATTTCACCTAAAAAATGAGTTATAGGCATTTTTCTCTCAGGTCATATCTTGAAAAAAACCACATGCTAACATATGACTTTTTTGCGGGTTCGGACCCCGAAAAAAAGATGCTAAAACTTGAGTTTGTTGGACCTTTGCAGGCAGGAGAACACTCTGGTGCAGAAGGTTTGGTCACATTTCACCTAAAAAATGAGTTCCAGATGTTTTTTCCTCAGGTCAGATCTTGAAAAAAACACATGCTAACATATGACTTTTTTGCGGGTTCGGACCCTGAAAAAAAAAGATGCTAAAACTTGAGTTTGTTGGACCTTTGCAGGCAGGAGAACACTCTGGTGCAGAAGGTTTGGTCACATTTCACCTAAAAAATGAGTTCAAGATGTTTTTTCCTCAGGTCAGATCTTGAAAAAAACCACATGCTAACATATGACTTTTTTGCGGGTTCGGACCCCGAAAAAAAGATGCTAAAACTTGAGTTTGTTGGACCTTTGCAGGCAGGAGAACACTCTGGTGCAGAAGGTTTGGTCACATTTCACCTAAAAAATGAGTTCCTGGCATTTTTTCCTCAGGTCAGATCTTGAAAAAAACCACATGCTAACATATGACTTTTTTGCGGGTTCGGACCCGGAAAAAGAAGATGCTAAAACTTGAGTTTGTTGGACCTTTGCAGGCAGGAGAACACTCTGGTGCAGAAGGTTTGGTCACATTTCACCTAAAAAATGAGTTCAAGATGTTTTTTCCTCAGGTCAGATCTTGAAAAAAACCACATGCTAACATATGACTTTTTGCGGGTTCGGACCCCGAAAAAAAAGAAGCTAAAACTTGAGTTTGTTGGACCTTTGCAGGCAGGAGAACACTCTGGTGCAGAAGGTTTGGTCACATTTCACCTAAAAAATGAGTTCCAGATGTTTTTTCCTCAGGTCAGATCTTGAAAAAAAACACATGCTAACATATGACTTTTTTGCGGGTTCGGACCCCGAAAAAAAAAGATGCTAAACTTGAGTTTTTTGGACCTTTGCAGGCAGGAGAACACTCTGGTGCAGAAGGTTTGGTCACATTTCACCTAAAAAATGAGTTCCAGATGTTTTTTCCTCAGGTCAGATCTTGAAAAAAACCACATGCTAACAAATGACTTTTTTGCAGGTTCGGACCCCGAAAAAAAGATGCTAAAACTTGAGTTTGTTGGACCTTTGCAGGCAGGAGAACACTCTGGTGCAGAAGGTTTGGTCACATTTCACCTAAAAAATGAGTTATAGGCATTTTTTCCTCAGGTCAGATCTTGAAAAAAACCACATGCTAACATATGACTTTTTTGCGGGTTCGGACCCCGAAAAAAAAGATGCTAAAACTTGAGTTTTTTGGACCTTTGCAGGCAGGAGAACACTCTGGTGCAGAAGGTTTGGTCACATTTCACCTAAAAAATGAGTTATAGGCATTTTTCTCTCAGGTCATATCTTGAAAAAAACCACATGCTAACATATGACTTTTTTGCGGCTTCAGACCCCGAAAAAAAACATGGCTAAAACTTGAGTTTGTTGGACCTTTGCAGGCAGGAGAACACTCTGGTGCAGAAGGTTTGGTCACATTTCACCTAAAAAATGAGTTCCTTGCATTTTTTCCTCAGGTCAGATCTTGAAAAAAACCACATGCTAACATATGACTTTTTTGCGGGTTCGGACCCGGAAAAAAAAGACGGTTAAACTTGAGTTTGTTGGACCTTTGCAGGCAGGAGAACACTCTGGTGCAGAAGGTTTGGTCACATTTCACCTAAAAAATGAGTTATAGGCATTTTTCCCCCAGGTCTGATCTTGAAAAAAACCACATGCTAACATATGACTTTTTGCGGGTTCGGACCCCGAAAAAAAGATGGTAAAACTTGAGTTTGTTGGACCTTTGCAGGCAGGAGAACACTCTGGTGCAGAAGGTTTGGTGACATTTCACCTAAAAAATGAGTTATAGGCATTTTTCCCCCAGGTCAGATCTTGAAAAAAACCACATGCTAACATATGACTTTTTTGCGGGTTCGGACCCCGAAAAAAAAAGGTGCTAAAACTTGAGTTTGTTGGACCTTTGCAGGCAGGAGAACACTCTGGTGCAGAAGGTTTGGTCACATTTCACCTAAAAAATGATTTATAGGCATTTTTCCCCCAGGTCAGATCTTGAAAAAAACCACATGCTAACATATGACTTTTTGTGGGTTCGGACCCCGAAAAAAAAGATGCTAAAACTTGAGTTTTATGGACCTTTGCAGGCAGGAGAACATTCTGGTGCAGAAGGTTTGGTCACATTTCACCTAAAAAATGAGTTCCTTGCATTTTTTCCTCAGGTCAGAAGTTGAAAAAAACCACATGCTAACATATGACTTTTTTGCGGGCTCGGACCCCGAAAAAAAAGATGGTAAAACTTGAGTTTGTTGGACCTTTGCAGGCAGGAGAACACTCTGGTGCAGAAGGTTTGGTCACATTTCACCTAAAAAATGAGTTCCAGACGTTTTTCCTCAGGTTAGATCTTGAAAAAAACCACATGCTAACATATGACTTTTTGTGGGTTCGGACCCCGAAAAAAAAGATGGTAAAACTTGAGTTTGTTGGACCTTTGCAGGCAGGAGAACACTCTGGTGCAGAAGGTTTTTGGTCACATTTCACCTAAAAAATGAGTTATAGGCATTTTTTCCCCAGGTCAGATCTTGAAACAAACCACATGCTAACATATGACCTTTTTTGCGGGTTCGGTCCCCGAAAAAAAAGATGCTAAAACTTGAGTTTGTTGGACCTTTGCAGGCAGGAGAACACTCTGGTGCAGAAGGTTTGGTCACATTTCACCTAAAAAATGAGTTATAGGCATTGTTCCCCCAGGTCAGATCTTGAAAAAAACCACATGCTAACATATGACTTTTTGTGGGTTCGGACCCCGAAAAAAAAGATGGTAAAACTTGAGTTTGTTGGACCTTTGCAGGCAGGAGAACACTCTGGTGCAGAAGGTTTGGTCACATTTCACCTAAAAAATGAGTTATAGACATTGTTCCCCCAGGTCAGATCTTGAAAAAAACCACATGCTAACATATGACTTTTTTGCGGGTTCGGACCCCGAAAAAAAAGATGGTAAAACTTGAGTTTGTTGGACCTTTTCAGGCAGGAGAACACTCTGGTGCAGAAGGTTTGGTCACATTTCACCTAAAAAATGAGTTATAGGCATTTTTCCACCAGGTCAGATCTTGAAAAAAAACACATGCTAACATATGACTTTTTGTGGGTTCGGACCCCGAAAAAAAAGGTGTTAAAACTTGAGTTTGTTGGACCTTTGCAGGCAGGAGAACACTCTGGTGCAGAAGGTTTGGTCACATTTCACCTAAAAAATAAGTTATAGGCATTTTTCCCCCAGGTCAGATCTTGAAAAAAACCACATGCTAACATATGACTTTTTTGTGGGTTCAGACCCCGAAAAAAAAGATGCTAAAACTTGAGTTTGTTGGACCTTGCAGGCAGGAGAACACTCTGGTGCAGAAGGTTTGGTCACATGTCACCTATAAAATGAGATCAAGATGTTTTTTCCTCAGGTCAGATCTTGAAGAAAACCACATGTTAACATATGACTTCTTGCGGGTTCGGGCCCCGAAAACAAAGGTGCTAAAACTTGAGTTTGTAGGACCTTTGCAGGCAGGAGAACACTCTGGTGCAGAAGGTTTGGTCACATTTCACCTAAAAAATGAGTTATAGGCATTTTTTCCTCAGGTCATATCTTGAAAAAAACCACATGCTAACATATGACTTTTTGCGGGCTCGGTCCCCGAAAAAAAAGATGGTAAAACTTGAGTTTGTTGGACCTTTGCAGGCAGGAGAACACTCTGGTGCAGAAGGTTTGGTCACATTTCACCTAAAAAATGAGTTCCTGGCATTTTTTCCTCAGGTCAGATCTTGAAAAAAACCACATGCTAACATATGACTTTTTTGCGGGTTCGGACCCCGAAAAAAAAGATGCTAAAACTTGAGTTTGTTGGACCTATGCAGGCAGGAGAACACTCTGGTACAGAAGGTTTGGTCACATTTCACCTAAAAAATGAGTTCCAGACGTTTTTCCTCAGGTCAGATCTTGAAAAAAACCACATGCTAACATATGACTTTTTGTGGGTTCGGACCCCGAAAAAAAAGGTGCTCAAACTTGAGTTTGTTGGACCTTTGCAGGCAGGAGAACACTCTGGTGCAGAAGGTTTGGTCACATTTCACCTAAAAAATGAGTTATAGGCATTTTTCCCCCAGGTCAGAACTTGAAAAAAACCACATGCTAACATATGACTTTTTTGCGGGTTCGGACCCCGAAAAAAAAGATGGTGAAACTTGAGTTTGTTGGACCTTTTCAGGCAGGAGAACACTCTGGTGCAGAAGGTTTGGTCACATTTCACCTAAAAAATGAGTTCCTGGCATTTTTTCCTCAGGTCAGATCTTGAAAAAAACCACATGCTAACATATGACTTTTTTGCGGGTTCGGACCCGGAAAAAGAAGATGCTAAAACTTGAGTTTGTTGGACCTTTGCAGGCAGGAGAACACTCTGGTGCAGAAGGTTTGGTCACATTTCACCTAAAAAATGAGTTCAAGATGTTTTTTCCTCAGGTCAGATCTTGAAAAAAACCACATGCTAACATATGACTTTTTGCGGGTTCGGACCCCGAAAAAAAAGATGGTAAAACTTGAGTTTGTTGGACCTTTGCAGGCAGGAGAACACTCTGGTGCAGAAGGTTTGGTCACATTTCACCTGAAAAATTAGTTCCTGGAGTTTTTTCCTCAGGTAAGAATCCTGAAAAAAACCACATGCTAACATATGACTTTTTTGCGGGTTCAGACTCCTAAAAAAAAGATGCTAAAACTTGAGTTTGTTGGACCTTTGCAGGCAGGAAAACACTCTGGTGCAGAAGGTTTGGTCACATTTCACCTAAAAAATGAGTTCCAGATGTTTTTTCCTCAGGTCAGATCTTGAAAAAAAACACATGCTAACATATGACTTTTTTGCGGGTTCGGACCCCGAAAAAAAAAGATGCTAAACTTGAGTTTTTTGGACCTTTGCAGGCAGGAGAACACTCTGGTGCAGAAGGTTTGGTCACATTTCACCTAAAAAATGAGTTCAAGATGTTTTTTCCTCAGGTCAGATCTTGAAAAAAACCACATGCTAACATATGACTTTTTTGCGGGTTCGGACCCCGAAAAAAAAGATGCTAAAACTTGAGTTTGTTGGACCTTTGCAGGCAGGAGAACACTCTGGTGCAGAAGGTTTGGTCACATTTCACCTAAAAAATGAGTTATAGGCATTTTTTCCTCAGGTCAGATCTTGAAAAAAACCACATGCTAACATATGACTTTTTTGCGGGTTCGGACCCCGAAAAAAAAGAAGCTAAAACTTGAGTTTTTTGGACCTTTGCAGGCAGGAGAACACTCTGGTGCAGAAGGTTTGGTCACATTTCACCTAAAAAATGAGTTCCAGACATTTTTTCCTCAGGTCAGATCTTGAAAAAAACCACATGCTAACATATGACTTTTTTGCGGGTTCGGACCCCGAAAAAAAAGGTGGTAAAACTTGAGTTTGTTGGACCTTTGCAGGCAGGAGAACACACTGGTGCAGAAGGTTTGGTCACATTTCACCTAAAAAATGAGTTCAAGATGTTTTTTCCTCAGGTCAGATCTTGAAAAAAAACACATGCTAACATATGACTTTTTTGCGGGTTCGGTCTCCGAAAAAAAAGAAGCTAAAACTTGAGTTTGTTGGACCTTTGCAGGCAGGAGAACACTCTGGTGCAGAAGGTTTGGTCACATTTCACCTAAAAAATGAGTTATAGGCATTGTTCCCCCAGGTCAGATCTTGAAAAAAACCACATGCTAACATATGACTTTTTTGCGGGTTCGGACCCCGAAAAAAAAAGGTGCTAAAACTTGAGTTTGTTGGACCTTTGCAGGCAGGAGAACACTCTGGTGCAGAAGGTTTGGTCACATTTCACCTAAAAAATGAGTTATTGGCATTTTTCCCCCAGGTCAGATCTTGAAAAAAACCACATGCTAACATATGACTTTTTGTGGGTTCGGACCCCGAAAAAAAAGATGCTAAAACTTGAGTTTTATGGACCTTTGCAGGCAGGAGAACACTCTGGTGCAGAAGGTTTGGTCACATTTCACCTAAAAAATGAGTTCCAGACGTTTTTCCTCAGGTCAGATCTTGAAAAAAACCACATGCTAACATATGACTTTTTTGCGGGCTCAGACCCCGAAAAAAAAGATGCTAAAACTTGAGTTTGTTGGACCTTTGCAGGCAGGAGAACACTCTGGTGCAGAAGGTTTTTGGTCACATTTCACCTAAAAAATGAGTTATAGGCATTTTTTCCCCAGGTCAGATCTTGAAAAAAACCACATGCTAACATATGACTTTTTGTGGGTTCGGACCCCGAAAAAAAAGGTGCTAAAACTTGAGTTTGTTGGACCTTTGCAGGCAGGAGAACACTCTGGTGCAGAAGGTTTGGTCACATTTCACCTAAAAAATGAGTTGTAGGCATTGTTCCCCCAGGTCAGATCTTGAAAAAAACCACATGCTAACATATGACTTTTTGCGGGTTCGGACCCCGAAAAAAAAGATGGTAAAACTTGAGTTTGTTGGACCTTTGCAGGCAGGAGAACACTCTGGTGCAGAAGGTTTGGTCACATTTCACCTAAAAAATGAGTTATAGGCATTTTTCCCCAGGTCAGATCTTGAAAAAAACCACATGCTAACATATGACTTTTTTTGCGGGTTCGGACCCCGAAAAAAAAGGTGGTAAAACTTGAGTTTGTTGGACCTTTGCAGGCAGGAGAACACTCTGGTGCAGAAGGTTTGGTCACATTTCACCTAAAAAATGAGTAATAGGCATTTTTTCCTCAGGTCAGATCTTGAGAAAAAACCACATGCTAACATATGACTTTTTTGCGGGCTCGGTCCCCGAAAAAAAGATGGTAAAACTTGAGTTTGTTGGACCTTTGCAGGCAGGAGAACACTCTGGTGCAGAAGGTTTGGTCACATTTCACCTAAAAAATGAGTTGAAGATGTTTTTTCCTCAGGTCAGATCTTGAAAAAAACCACATGCTAACATATGACTTTTTTGCGGGTTCGGACCCGAAAAAAAAGATGCTAAAACTTGAGTTTGTTGGACCTTTGCAGGCAGGAGAACACTCTGGTGCAGAAGGTTTGGTCACATTTCACCTAAAAAATGAGTTGTAAGCATTATTTCCCCAGGTCAGATCTTGAAACAAACCACATGCTAACATATGACTTTTTTGCGGGTTCGGTCCCTGAAAAAAAGATGCTAAAACTTGAGTTTGTTGGACCTTTGCAGGCAGGAGAACACTCTGGTGCAGAAGGTTTGGTCACATTTCACCTAAAAAATGAGTTATAGGCATTTTTCCCTCAGGTCAGATCTTGAAAAAAACCACATGCTAACATATGACTTTTTTGCGGGTTCGGACCCTGAAAAAAAGGTGCTAAAACTTGAGTTTGTTGGACCTTTGCAGGCAGGAGAACATTCTGGTGCAGAAGGTTTGGTCACATTTCACCTAAAAAATGAGTTCCTTGCATTTTTTCCTCAGGTCAGATCTTGAAAAAAACCACATGCTAACATATGACTTTTTGCGGGTTCGGACCCCGAAAAAAAAGATGCTAAAACTTGAGTTTGTTGGACCTTTGCAGGCAGGAGAACACTCTGGTGCAGAAGGTTTGGTCACATTTCACCTAAAAAATGAGTTATAGGCATTTTTCCCCCAGGTCAGATCTTGAAAAAAACCACATGCTAACATATGACTTTTTGTGGGTTCGGACCCCGAAAAAAAAGGTGCTAAAACTTGAGTTTGTTGGACCTTTGCAGGCAGGAGAACACTCTGGTGCAGAAGGTTTGGTCACATTTCACCTAAAAAATGAGTAATAGGCATTTTTTCCTCAGGAAAGATCTTGAGAAAAACCACATGCTAACATATGACTTTTTTGCGGGCTCGGTCCCCGAAAAAAAAGATGGTAAAACTTGAGTTTGTTGGACCTTTGCAGGCAGGAGAACACTCTGGTGCAGAAGGTTTGGTCACATTTCACCTAAAAAATGAGTTGAAGATGTTTTTTCCTCAGGTCAGATCTTGAAAAAAACCACATGCTAACATATGACTTTTTTGCGGGTTCAGAACCCAAAAAAAAAGATGCTAAAACTTGAGTTTGTTGGACCTTTAAAGGCAGGAAAACACACTGGTGCAGAAGGTTTGGTCACATTTCACCTAAAAAATGAGTTATAGGCATTGTTCCCCAGGTCAGATCTTGAAAAAAACCACATGCTAACATATGACTTTTTTGCGGGTTCGGACCCCTGAAAAAAAGGTGCTAAAACTTGAGTTTGTTGGACCTTTGCAGGCAGGAGAACACTCTGGTGCAGAAGGTTTGGTCACATTTCACCTAAAAAATGAGTTATAGGCATTTTTCCCTCAGGTCATATCTTGAAAAAAACCACATGCTAACATATGACTTTTTTGCGGG